>CM042137.1:69028999-69038999 GCA_023376005.1 Doryteuthis pealeii | reverse complement strand
GTGGCTGCTGCTTTATGGGACAAATCTGTAGAGCGACTCTCTGCTATTTTACAGGTACCTCTGAAGGACCCTTTAGCCAGTGCGATGCAGGTAGAGTTGCTTCATTATACAAGTACTGCAATCATATTTTGGATTTGGAGGTTCTGTTCGGCGATCGCCTTCTTGCAGATGATGTTGTTTTCTATTTTCATTGACAAAATCTGGGAGTTCCTAACTTTCATGTTATATGTCGGATGGATTGTATTGATTGTTGCTATATTTTTTACCGAGCTACACATAAGATCTTTGCGAGAAAAAATGCATATGTAAATATTAAGTGAAACACGAACCGTAACAAACACGCAAAGCAAAACATAAAACAGCAGTTCTCTAATGTTGCCCTTTTTAAAATTGTGTTTTCACATTCCTTTTTCTTTTTTCTTTCCTTTTAATTTATTTTTCTATCTAAGTAGGTAGTAAATTTATTTCTCCAACGAACTTTAAGTAAAATAAAACCTTTTTATTTCACTAATTCAACCAACCCTTAACCCCCCCTTTTTTTTTTTAAGCTTAAATAAGCTAACAGCAAAATAGTTAAAAACTTTGTTTCTATTTCAAATGCAACAAGTTAAAGAAATTTGTATGTTCATTTTTTAAATTTTTTTTTAGTATTTTTTAATTTTATTTTGTTAACGTAAAAAGATCATAAAAACAAAACAGACTCATGTTTAGTTTATTTTTGGAGAAAATTGGTTTTATTATTTTTACGTTGTGGACACGCCTATGTTTAATCGTGGAGCCCCTTTGCTTTACTTTTATGATTTGTTTATTTTGTATAAATTCTGAGAAACTCCACTGCTGATTTAAGATTTTATATAGCTGTAAAAAAAAAAAAAAAAAAAAAAAAAATCCACCTTACAATCAGTGATTATTAAATCACTTTGGAAAGAAATTAAGTTTCAGTAACTACGATATTTTCATAACATTTTGAAACTTGAGGTGGGGCCGGGGAAATCATATTTTCTGAAGTTTTATTTTCTTCAACCATTACCTAGTCGTTGACAAATTTCAATTAGTAAATAATCCATTTAACGTTCTCATATCAATTTTTGAGATCGCAAACTTTTTTTTTACTAAATAGGTAAATATGTAGTAGTAAACGATATTTTGACTTAACTGTTATTTTATTTATTTTTAAAAGTTTATTACTGTGTCTCTCTAATTCACACTGTCATTTTATTTACCTAGTCAGTATTTAAATAGGTTGTGTAAAAGTTACAACAATATAGGAATAAACCCTAAAAGAGTTAAAAATTGGCATACTATCTAGAAAATGCCTAGATAATTCTCATTAACCCACGTTAAAAAGTTTCTCAGCCAATCTCTGAGAAGGCAGTGTGTATGGTATTACAGTTGGGGGTTTAAGACACCTTCCAGCTCCTTTTAAAATAGTTTCATGCTCCATTAGTTTTCTTTATTGACATTAAATCCTTGAGCGGGCGCTCTTGTATGAGATGTAGCCCCATAAATACAAAAATACTACTACATCGTGTCACTTATTAGTTTTTATTTTTCATTTGTAGTTTATAAAATAAGAATAAAATAAGTTTGAAACTGGCACGTAAAAAGTTGACAAAATTCACTTTGCTAGGTCGCTGTATTTATTTTCTGTCTTTAGAAGTTGATAGAAATTGAAACTGATAACTACAGAATCTGGTTGCAGAGAAATTATCTGATTATTTTAACTTCTTCAGTAATTTACTACTTGTTGTCTTTCTTTTTTCTACAATGGGAGGTATCATTTGCCTTTCATTCGTGATAATATAAATATACTGTTGGCGTTTTCGCTACGATTTGCTAATAACATTTAAAAAAAAATTTTTTTAATTTGTTTTTTTTTTTTAAATTTAAAATTTTTTTTTTTTTTTTTATCTAATGAAATTCCACTTTAGAGCCGACATACTCTTCTAGACAAACGATAATCGCTTACTTACAAGTACATTGAAAACTATTAAAAAAAATCCAAACATCCACCTTTGAAGTGGATAAAAGAAAACTTAATCCTAATTTACAACCACGTGGCAAAGAAAGTGTTCCTACATATCAAGAGTGTGGTTGATAGCAAATTTTTTGCCTCGTGCGACTGATTGATTCCTAAATATTTAAAATAAAAAAATCATGATCATATTATTTTAATTTTTTTTTTCTCTCCTGTGAAATTCCATTGCCGAAAAATTATTTTTGATATTCAAGTCGAAAATATATTATTACAAAAAAAAAATGGTGTATTTATTTTTGTTTCTATTCTAAATAAATATCCAGTAAATTAAATGCAATTTGCGCCTTTTTATATGTATATTTCACTCTTGGTTGTGAAGATTGCAAAAAAATATTTATCACGCTCACAAAATACACTTGTTGATAATTGTAATTACAAGAGAATGTTATTCTTTCTTTCAACTGTTTTGTGTCGTGAAAAAATTATTTATTTTTTTTTTTTTTATTTATTATTTTTTTTTTTTCAATCACAAAATATAGTAAATAAATGATTGTTGAGACAAGTTTGCGATCTCCTAAGATTTTTAATGCTGCATACTACATTCCTCTTTGAAGCTCTACATGACCAGAATAAATAATTAAAACTGGTTTTCAGGCTTAGCTATCACTTTTTTTTTTCTTTGTTCTGATTCATCTTTACACACCTGTGGCTTGGAACTGCTGCTAAAAAAAATAATAATAAAAAAGTCTGTTTTCCTTGTTATTTCTTGAATACGGGGATTATTTTAAAAGTTTCTCCAACACCTTTTTTTTTTTCTTGTTTTGTTAGGAAGGCCATTTCATTTTAATTTTCAATACCGTCTGTGTCTTCTCAAATTTCTTCATAAACAAACAGAAAGTTTAAAAAATATTAATGGATATTGACTCTGAAAATCATTTTACTGCTGTTACGTATTTCACTAAAAAAACCCAATTAGTTTTCTCTCATCTAGTGCCCGAGTGGAATAAGTTAATTCCATTTATTTAAAAAGGATGTACTCTAAAACGTAGTTTCCCCTATCCCCCACTTGAACCTTACTACTATTAACACGACCTGTCATCTCTTAGTAACCTATGTTAAGAGTCTCTTTTTTTTTCCATACTACTATTCTCATGAAAAAAACAAAACAAAACAAAAAAAAAACGTGCCTATCAAGCCCTCTTCCCCTTTTCTCTTTTATAAAACTGTTCTCCCTCGGCCACAATGGCCAAAGCCCCTTACCCCGATACACACGCAGTAAAATTGGAGGGGGGGGGCAACTTTTGGTGGTAAATATTTTACATCCTATTTGATTCATTCACTGTTACCCTGGTATGTAGCCAATACTATACACATCAACGTTGATTTCGTTTACAACCACCGTTCATAAAAATGTTTTTCTTTATAACTAGGAGGTTGATGTAAATTTCTTCTAATCCTATTTATCCCATTTAAAACGTTAAAATTTAAGTTATTGCTTAAAATTGAATATATATTTTAATTTTGTTATATTTATTTTGTTTCTGGTGGTGACGCTAAGTCAATTAATTTTTTTTGATTGTATAGCAAGCAGAGATTAATCTGTTTGCTATACAATCGCACATACAAATGTGTGTGTGTATATATTTGTATGTGTGATTTGTTTAAACGTCAAGAGAAATAAAAGAAATTCGTTGAGCTTCACTCTGGTAAACAAATTTTGTCAATTCCTCACTTGAAGTCTAAATTTGACAGATTTTATTACTGTCACGTAAACTTTCAGTTGAAAGTTTCTTTTGCCTGCTCACTAAATTCAGGTAGCGTGGCAATCTAGCTGAAACTTTTTTCTTCTGTTTCTAATCGTTTAATGACTATTTCTATGGGTATTTTTTAAAATCCAAAGTCTTTTATAATATTGGAGTTTAAAGAATTTAATAATCTTGTCTGAAATTTCAACAAAAAAAAAACAACAAAAAACTCCTCTAGTGGCAGTTATCGATTTGTGATATCATCATTATTATTATTACTTACTCTCGGATAGCGAAACATCCTAAGTTGCTTTCTTTTTGTTATCAACTTTGTATACATACAGAACTCTATCTTAGTTTTTGTGGGAATACCAATGGGATGTTGACAACGTTGTCAAGAGAGTTTTAGTATTGTTCCTGGAACTTTTTTAGACTGTTGTTGCCTTTCTTCTCTACCTCGTTATTTTCACAAACGTGGCCCTTTTTTATGTGCCTTCCTACCCCACCAATCACCATCAAATAAAAACTGAATATCCTTTTCTTTTTATTCAATAAAGATCATCCAACCTTTTGCATTAAAACATTTCATAACAATATAAAATTAACTGGATCCTATTTCAAATGAGAGGAGTCTATATCTAAAACTTTTTTGGGCTCAATGAATTGACAATAGACGTCAATGAGAGCCTCTGAGGAAGTTATATTTGACAATATTTTTTTAGTCTACTGAAAAAGATCAGTTGTGAAAATATTTCCAGATTTTTCTTTTCTTTTTATATATATAAAGAGTCATTTATTTGGCAGTGTAAATTCGACTTGCTAAATTTATCAACTCGAAACATGTAAAAACAAAAGTTGTCTAAATTATGTTGATTTC
The DNA here is from genome assembly GCA_023376005.1 of Doryteuthis pealeii. Taxonomy (NCBI): domain Eukaryota; kingdom Metazoa; phylum Mollusca; class Cephalopoda; order Myopsida; family Loliginidae; genus Doryteuthis; species Doryteuthis pealeii. The sequence goes on along the minus strand of CM042137.1, from coordinate 69,034,399 downwards.
AATAAATACTTGAAAATATTTTCATGTTTTCTTTTTGTCATTTAAACTTTAGAAAACTTTTTTTTTCTTTTTTGTTTCTAATCATTTTTGTGTAATACAAACTGACTTTTTCAAGGAACAGGTAGAGGAATGTCTTAAAACATTGTTTATTCTCTCTGATAGACTGCCTAAAATATAATTTTGTTTGTAAAATATATGTATTTATTTTATTTTATTTTGTGTGTGTGTTAAATTTACTGTTATTGCATTTTTCTAGAAAATGAGTGGGAACCTTGCCTGTTTAAAGGCATTTAAATTATCAACTCCTAAGGCTACACTACACTAAATAAACTTTTAGTATATTAAAGAAAAAAGTAAACATTGGCTTCGTTCAAATTTTTAACTAATAGTAATTAATATGTACCACTTAAATAAAAATCTGCAAAACTTGCAAATCGGTCGGAAAATTAAAACATATTACAGGGTGACCCAGAAAAAACAACCCAAATTATTTATTTTCCCATCAAACTAAACCATAAACCCCCTAGTTAAAATTAAGTTTTATTACAAAATTTGTGGGTTCTGTTTTTTTTTCTGGGTCACCCTAATTTTCCGATCGATTTGCAAGTTTAGCCTAAAATCTTGACTGAACATTTAATGACTTAATTAGTCATAAAAAATGGTTCCTCCTACCTTTAAGTTTTTTCAAACCTAATATTTAGATGCACCTTTCTGTTTTAGTTACATTCAAGATGTTCAAATAGCACCAGCACCAAATTAGCTGGTCAATATATATATATATATAATGATATTGACCAGCTAATTTGGTGGTGAGAATGATTTCTATTCAGGACCATTTTTTAATATAGTAATTTAGTAATCTTCATAGAGACTACAATGTATGGATTGGATAATGATATACAGAGCAATATTGATAAGATTGTTAAAGAAAAGGCTTAAATATCAGCCATGTCAAGTTATAAATTTATTTCAACCAAAAATTCTCATCTTTGAGAATATCGGCTTCTTCAGACTGTTAATGCAAGTGAGAAATGAATAAGATATATAAAAATTTAAATTAAACCTTAAACTGCTTCATAAGTTGTGAAACTAGAACAATTCTTATTTGTTACCATTATATTAATTATAACCTTGCAACATACTGCAGTGAAGGTGCAATTTTAATGACAGTAACTGTATTTTTCTGCCTTAATGTCAAATGCATTTTTTTTCTCAAAATTGCTTGAACAAAAAATGATGGGAAAATGTCTTTTTGATGCATTTGTCTTTATCATAAGATAATTGTTTTAAAAATGCTGTTTACATTAGATCTAAATAGATTTTATTTTAAAGTTTTTGAAATATTTTAATTAAATTAAATTTTTAATTAAAATTATTTGTCTGGATTTTTGAGATAAGGCTTGATAATTTATATTTAAATTTTCTGGGACTGTTTTCTCATCTTTACTTGTTTTATACACAAAGCTTCTGATTATGACATGAAGGCTCCCAAGAAACACCAGAAGAAGGCCAGAGGACACATCAGCGAAAACGTGTATATAACAAAGATGACACCAGTCTAAAAAATGATAGAAATTTCTCCTTATCTTCATTATTATATACAATGTTTTGGCTGATATACCCTCCAGCATAAAACATCAGTCAAAATGTGTATTTAACAATTAAGATGAGGACAACAGCCCCAAAAATCTAAATAATATAAATTTAAGTTTGTAATTATTTTAAAGACTAAATTTGGTTAAATTGATAAAAACAATAGAAAACGTATTGATTAATCCAAGGTGACACCTGTTGAACTGTGACAAAGAAATAAACGTCTTTTTATTTATTTATTTTCGGACTGTTGTCCTCATCTTTGTTATACACAACATTTCGATTGATATGCCCTACTTTAGGTGTTTCTTGTTGAACTCCGGATTCTTCACTGAACCCTTTATTCAATCTATTGGGGTAGACTGTTCTCATTCCGCTAACCATGACCGGGTATAAGTATTGAGCTATGTTAAGTATTCTATGTTATTATTGCCCATGGTCAGGATTGAACCTACAGCTGATTGTCAGCTTAGAAGTGTATATTACCTCAACCCTTATATCCATTGCACCATGTATCAAACTTGTATGAAGAAGGCTGAAACATGTATATAACAATAAAGGTCACCTCACGTGGTGTAATGGTTTGCAAGCTAGATTCACAGGCCATTGGTAGTAAGTTGATTCTCACTGCCCCCCCTTACTTATGGCCTTGTGCCACAACTAAGCTTAGTAAATAACTATAACAATAAAGATGACAACAGTCCATATTATACAGATTATTAAGCCTCATCTAAAAAAATCCAGACAATTTTATTTTTCTCTTAAACCTTTACTGTCCACCATCACTTATAGTTTGTTTATTTTTTCTTTCTCATTTCATTAACTCATTCTCTCATTTCATTAACTCATCTCACCTGCTTTATTTTTCTACTTGGTCCAAACTGAGGCCTAGATTATTATTTAAAGTTGAAAATTTTATTTTTTCAGCCAAAAAAGGAAGTGCTTTTGTTTCGTTTTGTTTTGTTTTTCTTTCTTTAAATGTACAAATTTACTTTATAAAAACATGAGAAATTTCTACTTTTAGAGAATCTAAAATCTCTTAAAAATTAGTGTTTGGACAAAACTTCCTAATGTTTTTATTTCAGTGTAAAGTAAAGTTATTTTTCTAGTCTTGTTTTAAAATTGATGTTCCCTATAATTTTAGAGATAAATACTTTTATTTCAGTGTAAAGTAAAGTTATTTTTCTAGTCTTGTAAAATTGATGTTCCCTATAATTTTAGAGATAAATACTTTTCATTTCAGTCTCTTGTAAGTAACCTTTATTTCAATGAAATGTTTGATCTGTGTTGATTATATATTGTATATATGTATTTTTTCCCATCAAATTGTATTTTGTCCTTTTTTTTTACACACAATCACTTGGATTCATTAAATTTGTGTTGTTTTGTCTTATATAAAATTCCCATTTTTTCCCCCTTTTTTTATTACTCTATTTTTTTAAATTCAATTTATTTTAAATCTTATTCAGTTAACAGCATAAATGAAGAGACAAAAGAGTTTAATTGAATTAATGACATTTACTAATCAGAAAAATTAATTTCTTCCATGTGTAATGTAATATATTCCATCTACATTAACTGATGCATTATAAAATTAATTAATTGATAAATATATACTGAAAATTTCATTAAAATCGGATAATTCCCTGATTTTTGGTAAATTTTTAAAAATCGCTAATGTTACATTAATTTTGTAAACATGCCATTTATAAAGAGCGTTTATGGCCGAATGCATTTGAAATTGACCAAAAAATCGTTTTAAATGTATTCAAAATGAATTAAATGTGTAATACTATTTTGCTTTTTTTTATTGATGGTCATTATGTTACTACTTATCGATTTAGACAAAAGTTTGACCTTAAATAATCGATTTAATTAATTTTAATTCGTTTTTAAAAAAACTGTAGCAGCCGATTTTTGGGTATCCCTAACATATATGTTTTAAAAATCATTTTAGTCTCTACCTTATCAGCTTTCTGACAAATCATTATAATTGAGTTCCATTACTTGATTTCTAGAGCAGTGGTTCTCAACCAGGGTCCATATGGCCCCACTGGGACCATATAACATTTTTTTTGTGTCCAGGCAAGCAAAAAATATCTAATTATAAAAATAAGTAAAAAGTAAAGTTGGCAGATTGGCCTATTGTCGGTGTTAGCTGGACAGCGTGGAAATATCCATTCTTTTTCATAGTGCTAGACCAGGGAGATTTTTGCTGAGGTGGAGCGCCACACCTACCGTCAGTTCCCCACTTTACCCGCACAGAACAGATTACCCAATCTGTGCTACTCATAAAACATTGAATAGCTATGGGGAGTCCACCAGAGTAAAATAGGGATCAAAGGGGGTCGGTCCATAGCAAGTGGTTCTCAACCTTTTTTTCTTTTTACCTATTTCATACAGTTCTGAGTAGAAGAAATAGATTTTATGTTTCAAAGTTGAATTCATGTGTCACTGCATATCAATCCTACATTTTTCTTTATGAAGAGACTAATATCTTAGATTTTGATACTACTCAAAAGATAAAAGTTAAAAAGTAAAAAGTCACTGAAAACAACATTGTATTATTATTATTATTATTATTGAATATTGTTTATGAATTTGATAATTGATAAAACAAATTTAATACTGACTCAGCTGGAATTTGAATTTAGCCTTACTGATTCTATTTTCTATGTTAGCCTTTTTTTTTCTTTTTTTTAGGTTATCTATACATCCATTACCACAGATCTCAATATATCTAAGGGTTTAAGTAAAAAAAATAAATGTAGTTTAAAATTATGTACAGCCTTTTATTTATATATATGTATGTGTATTGTGTGTGTGTGTGTGTGTAATAATATATATATATATTATATATATATATATATATATATATATATATATAGGTTTGTGAAAAACATGAAATGCGTTGAAAATTGACATTTCAACATATTTCATGTTTTTGACAAAATTTTATACATTAACAGATTTATATCCATTGTTTCTTGATATATTCATGTAAATGTGTATGTATGTATGTGTGTATTATATATGTGTGTGTATATATATATATATATATATATATATATATATATATATATATATACACGTGTTTTTGTTATATGTATGTGTATATGTATAATATATATATATATATGTATTGTGTATATGTATATATATTATATATATATATATATATATATACACGTGTTTGTATATGTATTGTGATATGAATATATATATATATATTTTATATGTGTATATGTATATATATATATATATATGTATTGTGTATATGTACTATATATATATATATATATATAACACGTGTTGTATAGTGTATTGGTTGTTATATGTATAAATATATATACTATTATATATACATGTATTGTGCTAACTGCAATACACGGTTATATAATATATATATTAGGTATTGATGTATTGTAAGTGAGAGTGAGTATATATACATATATGTAATTGTGCTATATGTATATATAATACTATATTATATATATATCAATATATACACGTTGATAATTATTGTGTATATGTATATATATACACTTTGTATATGTATTGGTATATGAATATATACACGTTTTATATTATTTGTGTCTATGTATATATATACACCTTTGTATATGTATTGTGTATTTATCATATCACGTTTGTATATGTATCTGTGTGAGAGCTTTAATGTATATATATACACGTTGTATATGTAATTTGTGTATATGTATACTTAATATACACGTTCTGTAATATGTATTGATGTATATTTTGTTATATACACACGTCGTTCTGTATAATGATATTGTGTATATG
>CM042137.1:68949858-69028899 GCA_023376005.1 Doryteuthis pealeii | reverse complement strand
TATATACGATTACACATGGAAGAAAATTAATTTTTCGATTAGTAAATGTCAGTTATTCAATTAAACTCTTTTGTTTCTTCATTTATTGCTGTATAACTGAATTAGATGTGGAAAAATAAATGAATTTAAAAAATAGAGAATGAAAAAGGGGGAAAAAATGGGAATTTAATAAGACAAAACAACCACAAATTTAATTGAATCCAAGTGGATTGTGGTAAAAACAAAAGGGACAAAATACAAATTGATGGGAAAAAAAATACATAATATACACATATTATAATCAAACACAGATCAAAACATTTCAATTAAATAAAAGGTTACCTTACAAAAGAGAACTGAAATAAAAAGTATTTATCTCTTAAAATTATAGGGAACATCAATTTCTAAACAAGACTAGAAAATAACTTACACTGAAATAAAAAAAGTTTTATCTCTAAAATTATAGGGAAACCATCAATTTAAACCAAGACTAGAAAAATATATTTAACTACACTGAATAAAAAGTATGTATCGCTAAAATTATAGGGGAACATCAATTTTAAACAAGACTAGAAAATAACTTTTACTTTACACTGAAATAAAAAGCTATTTATCTCTAAAATATAGGGAACAATCAATTTTAAACAAGACTAGAAAATTAACTTTAACTTTACACTGAAATATAAAAAGTGATTTATCTCTAAAATTATAGGGAACATCAATTTTTAAACAAACTAGAAAAATAACTTTACTTTACACTGAAATAAAAAGTATTTATCTCTTAAAAATTATAGGGAACATCAAATTTTTAAACAAGGACTTAGAAAATAACCTTACTTTACACTTGAAAATAAAAAAGTATTTATCTCTTAAAATTATAGGGAACATCAAATGTTAAACAAGGACTTAGAAAAATAACTTTACTTTACACTGAAATACAAAAGAATTGTCTCTAAAATCTATAGGGAACATCATTTTAAACAAGACTAGAAAAATAACTTTACTTTACACTGAAATTTTAAAAACATTAGGAAGTTTTGTCCAAACACTAATTTTTAAGAGATTTTAGATTCTTAAAAGTAGAAATTTCTCATGTTTTTATAAAGTAATTTGTACATTTTAAAGAAAGTAAAAACAAAACAAAACGAAACAAAAAGCATTCTTTTTTGGCGAACAAATAATAATTTTCAACTTTAAAATAATTAATCTAGGCCTCAGTTTGGACCAAGTAGAAAAATAAAGCAGGTGATGATTGAGTTAATGAAATGAGAGAATGAGTTAATGAAATTGAGAAAGAAAAAAATAAACCAAACTATAAGTGATTGGTGGACAGTAAAGGTTTAAGAGAAAATAAAATTGTCTGGGATTTTTTAGATGAGCTTAATAATCTGTATTAATATGGACTGTTGTCAATCTTTATTGTTATAGTTATTTTACTAGCTTAGTTTGTTGGCACAGGGCCATAAGTAAGGGGGGCAGTTGAAACGAAACTTACTACCAATGCCTGTGAATCTAGCTTGCCTAACCATTACACCATGTGACGGATTGCCCGTAGTCATATTTACTAAGTTTACTTAGATGTGCACAAGGCCATAATAAGGGGGGGGGGGGGCAGTGAGAATCAACTTACTACCATGGCCCTGTGAATCTAATTGCAAACCATTACACCACGTGAGGTGACCTTTAATTGTTATTATACATGTTCAGGCTTCTTCCATACAAGTTTGACACCATGGTGCAATGGATATAAGGGTTGAGGTAATATACACTTCTAAGCGACAATCAACTGTAGGTTCAATCCTGATCATGGGCAATAAATAACATAGGATTATACTTAACATAGCTCAATACTTGTACCCGGTCATGGTTAGGGAATGAGAACAGTCTACCCAATTAGATGAAAAAAGGGTTCAGTGAAAGAATCCGGAGTTCAACAAGAAACACCTAAAGTAGGCATATTTCAATCGAAATGTTGTGTTATAAACAAAGATGAGGACAACAGTCCGAAAATAAATAAATAAAAAGACGTTTATTTCTTTTGTCACAGTTCAACAGGTGTCACCTTGGATTAATCAATACGTTTTCTATTCGTTTTTATCAGTTAACCAAAGTTAGTCTTTTTAAAATAATTACAAAACTTAATTTATATTATTTAGATTTTGGGCGGCTGTTGTCTCATCTTAATTGTTAAATACACATTTTTGACTGATGTTTTTATGCTGGAGGATATATCAGCCAAACATTGTATATAATAATTGAAGATAAGGGAAATTTCTATCATTTTTTAGACTGGTGTTTCATCTTGTTATATACAACGTTTCGCTGATGTGTCCTCTGGCCTTCTTCTGGTGTTTCTTGGGAGCCTTCATGTTTCATAATCAGAAGCTTTGTGTATAAAAACAAGTAAAGATGAGAAAACAGTCCCAGAAAATTTAAATATAATTATCAAGCCTTATCTCAAAATCCAGACAAATAATTTTTTAATTAAAAATTTAATTTAATTAAAATATTTCAAAAACTTTAAAATAAAATCGTATTTAGATCTAATGTAAACAGCATTTTTAAAACAATTATCTTATGATAAAGACAAATGCATCAAAAAGACATTTTTCCCATTATTTTTTGTTCAAGCAATTTTGAAAAAAAAAAAAATGCATTTGACATTAGGGCAGAAAAAATACAGTTACTGTCATTAAAATTGCACCTTCACTGCAGTATGTGCAAGGTTATAATTAATATAAGGTAACCAAATAAGAATTGTTCTAGTTTCACAACTTATGAAGCAGTTAAGGTTTAATTTAAATTTTTTTATATATCTTATTCATTTCTCACTTGCATTAACAGTCTGAAGAAGCCGATATTCTCAAGATGAGAATTTTTGGTTGAAATAAATTTTATAACTTGAACATGGCTGATATTTAAGCCTTTTCTTTAACAATCTTATCAATATTGCTCTGTATATCATTATCCAATCCATACATTGTAGTCTCTATGAAGATTACTAAATTACTATATTAAAAAAATGGTCCTGAAGAAAATCATCTCACCACCCAAATTAGCTGGTCAATATCATTATTATTATAATATATCGACCAGCTAATTTGGTGCTGGTGCTATTTGAACATCTTGAATGTAACTAAAACAGAAAGGTGCATTAAATATTAGGTTTGAAAAATACTTAAAGGTAGGAGGAACCATAGCATACAGCTTTTTATGACTAAATTAAGTCATTAAATGTCAGTCAAGATTTTTTTTTAGGCTAAACTGCAAAAATCGATCGGAACAATTAAGGGTGACCCAGAAAAAAAACAGAACCCACAAATTTTGTAATAAAACTTAATTTTAAACTAGGGGGTTTATGGTTAGGGCTAGGTTTGATGGGAAAATAAATAATGGGTTTCTGTTTTTTCTGGGTCACCCTGTAATATGTTTTTAATTTTCCGACGATTTGCAAGTTTTGCAGATTTATTTAAGTGGTCATACATATTAATTACTATTAGTTAAAAATTGAACGAAGCCAATGTTACTTTTTTTCTTTAATATACTTAAAAGTTTATTTAGTGTTAGTGTAGCTTAGGAGTTGATAATTTAAATGCCTTTAAACAGGCAAGGTTCCCACTCATTTTCTAGAAAAATGCAATAACAGTAAATTTAACACATACACAAAAATAAAATAAAATAAATACATATATTTACAAAACAAAATTATTTTAGGGCAGTCTATCAGAGAGAATAAACAATGTTTAAAGACATTCCTCTACCTGTTCCTTGAAAAAGTCAGTTGTATTCCACAAAAATGATTAGAAACAAAAAAGAAAAAAAAAGTTTTTCTAAAGGTTTAAATGACAAAAAGAAAACATGAACAATATTTTCAAGTATTTATTGAAATCAAACATTAATTTAGACAAAACTTTTGTTTTTACATGTTTCGAGTGATAAATTTAGCAAGGTCGGGAAATTTACACTGCCAAATAAATTGATCTTTATATATATAAAAAAGAAAAAAGAAAAATTTGGAAACTATTTTCCACAACTGATTCTATTTTCAATAGACGTTCAATTGAGAGCCTCATGAGGAAGTTATATTTTGACAATATTTTTTTAGCTCTACGGAAAAAGTCAGTTGTGAAAATATTTCAAGATTTTTCTTTCTTTTTTATATATATAAAGAGTCATTTATTTGGCAGTGTAAATTCGACTTGCTAAATTTATCAACTTCGAAACATGTAAAAAAACAAAAGTTGTCTAATTTTATGTTGATTTCAATAAAATACTTTGAAAATATTTTCATGTTTTCTTTTTGTCATTTAAACTTTTAGAAAACTTTTTTTTTTTTTTTGTTTCTAATCATTTTTTGGAATACAAAACTGACTTTTTCAAGAAACAGGTAGAGGAATGTCTTAAAAACATTGTTTATTCTCTCTCTGATAGACTGCCTAAAATATAATTTTGTTTGTAAAATATATGTATTATCTTTATTTTTTTTGTGTATGTGTTTAAATTTACTGTTATTGCTTTTTTCTTAGAAAATGAGTGGGAACCTTGCCTGTTTAAAGGCATTTAAATTATCAACTCCTAAGGCCTACACTACAACTAAATAAACTTTTAGTATATTAAAGAAAAAAGTAAAAACATTGGCTTCGTTCAAATTTTAACTAATAGTAATTAATATGTACCACTTAAATAAAAATTCTGCAAAACTTGCAAATCGGTCGGGAAAATTTAAAACATATTACAGGGTGACCCAGAAAAAACAGAACCCAAATTATTTATTTTCCCATCAAACTATCCCTAACCATAAACCCCCTAGTTAAAATTAAGTTTTATTAACAAAATTTGTGGGTTCTGTTTTTTTTTCTGGGTTCACCCTAATTCCGATCGATTTTGCAAGTTTAGCCTAAAAATCTTGACCTGACATTTAATGACTTAATTAGTCATAAAAAAGCTGTATGCTATGGTTCCTCCTACCTTTAAGATTTTTTCAAACCTAATTTTAGATGCACCTTTCTGTTTTAGTTACATTTCAAGATGTTCAAATAGCACCAGCACCAAATTAGCTGGTCAAATATATATATATATTTTTTTATAAATTGATATTGACCAGCTAATTGGGTGGTGAGAATGATTTCTATTCAGGACCATTTTTTTAATATAGTAATTTAGTAATCTTCATAGAGACTACAATGTATGGATTGGATAATGATATACAGAGCAATATTGATAAGATTGTTAAAGAAAAGGCTTAAATATCAGCCATGTCAAGTTAATAAAGTATTTCAACCAAAAATTCTTCATCTTTGAGAATATCGCTTCTTCAGCTGTTAATGCAAGTGAGAAATGAAATAAGATATATAAAAATTTAAATTAAACCTTAAACTGCTTCTAAGTTGTGAAAACTAGAACAATTCTTATTTGTTTACCATTATATTAATTATAACCTTGGCAACACCCCTTACTGCAGTGAAGGTGCAATTTAATGACAGTAACTGTATTTTTCTGCCCTAATGTCAAATGCATTTTTTTTTTTCAAAATTGCTTGAACAAAAAAATAATGGAAAATGTCTTTTTGATGCATTTGTCTTTATCATAAGATAATTGTTTTAAAAATGCTGTTTACATTAGATCTAAATAGATTATTTTTAAGTTTTTGAATATTTTTAATTAAAATTTAAATTCTTTAATCTCAAAATCTTATTTGTCGGATTTTGAGTAAGGCTGTAAATTTATATTTAAATTTTCTGGGACCTGTTTTCTCATCTTTACTTGTTTATACACAAAGCTTCTGATTATGACATGAAGGCTCCCAAGAAACACCAGAAGAAGGCCAGAGGACACATCAGCGAAAACGTGTATATAACAAAGATGACACCACTCTAAAAAATTAGATAGAAATTTCTTGCTTATCCATTCATCTTCATCATTATATAAACAATGTTTTGGCTGATATATCCTCCAGCATAAAACATCAGTCAAAATGTGTATTTAACAATTAAGATGAGGACAACAGCCCCCCCAAAAACTAAATAATATAAATTTAAGTTTTGTAATTATTTTAAAAGACTAAATTTGGTTAACTGATAAAAAACAATAGAAAACGTATTGATTAATCCAAGGTGGACACCTGTTGAACTGTGACAAAGTAAAATTAACGTCTTTTTATTTATTTATTTTCGGACTGTTGTCCTCATCTGTGTTTATACACAACATTTCGATTGATATGCCCTTACTTTAGGTGTTCTTGTTGAACTCCGCGGATTCTTTCACTGAACCCTTATTCAATCTATGGGGGTAGACTGTTCTCATTCCGCTAACCATGACCGGGTACAAGTATTGAAGCTATGTTAAGTATTCTATGTTTATTATTGCCCATGATCAGATTGAACCTACAGTTGATTGTCGCTTAGAAGTGTATATTACCTCAAAACCCTTATATCCATTGCACCATGTGTCAAACTTGTTATGAAGAAGGCTGAAAATGTATTAACAATAAAGGTCACCTCACGTGGTGTAATGGTTGCAAGCTAGATTCACAGGCCATTGGTAGTAAGTTCGATTCTCACTGCCCCCCCCCCCCTTACTTATGGCCTTTGTAGCCCACATCTAAGTTTAACTTAGTAAATAACTTGACGGGGCACCTCACATGGTCTCTGTAATGGTTAGCAAGCTAGATTCACAGCCTTGGTAGTAAGTTCGATTCTCACTGCCCCCTTACTTATGGCCTTGTGCCACAAACTAAGCTTAGTAAAATAGAACTATAACAATAAAGATGACAACAGTCCATATTACTACAGATTATTAAGCCTCATCTAAAAAAATCCAGACAATTTTATTTTACTCTTAAATCCTTTACTGGTCCACCATCACTTATAGTTTGTTTATTTTTTCTTTCTCATTTCATTAAACTCATTCTTCTATCTCATTAACTCATCTCACCTGCTTTATTTTCTACTTGGTCCAAACTGAGGCCTAGTAATTATTATTTAAAGTTGAAAAATTTATTTGTTCAGCCAAAAAAAGAAGTGCTTTTGTTTCGTTTTGTTTTGTTTTTCTTTCTTTAAATGTGACAAATTTACTTTATAAAAAACATGAGAAATTTCTACTTTTAGAGAATCTAAAAATCTCTTAAAAATTAGTGTTTGGGACAAAACTTCCTAATGTTTTTATTTCAGTGTAAAGTAAAGTTATTTTTCTAGTCTTGTTTTAAAATTGATGTTCCCTATAATTTTAGAGACAAATACTTTTTATTTCAGTGTAAAGTAAAAAGTTATTTTTTCTAGTCTTGTTTAAAATTGATTTTCCCTATCTAATTTTGAGATAAATACTTTTTTATTTCAGTGTAAAGTAAAGTTATTTTTCTAGTCTTGTTTAAAATTGATGTTCCCTATAATTTTAGAGATAAATACTTTTTATTTCAGTGTAAAGTAAAGTTATTTTTCTAGTCTTGTTTAAAATTGATGTTCCCTATTAATTTTTTAGAGATAAATACTTTTTATTTCAGTGTAAAGTAAAGTTATTTTTCTAGTCTTTGTTTTAAAAATTGATGTTCCCTATAATTTTAGAGATAAATACTTTTTTATTTCAGTGGCTAAAGTAAAGTTATTTTTTCTAGTCTTGTTTAAAATTGATGTTCCCTATAATTTTAGAGATAAATACTTTTTATTCAGTGAGTGTAAAGTAAAGTTATATTTTTTTCTAGTCTTGTTTTAAATTGATGTTCCCTATAATTTTAGAAGATAAATACTTTTTATTTCAGTGTAAAGTTATTTTTCTAGTCTTGTTTAAAATTGATGTTCCCTATAATTTTAGAGATAAATACTTTTTATTTCAGTTCTCTTGTAAGGTAACCTTTTATTTCAATGAAATGTTTGATCTGTGTTGATTATATATGTGTATATATGTATTTTTTTCCCATCAAATTGTATTTTGTCCCTTTTGTTTTTACACACAATCACTTGGATTCATTAAATTTGTGTTGTTTTGTCTTATATAAAATTCCCATTTTTTCCCCCTTTTTTCATTACTCTATTTTTTTAAATTCAATTTATTTTAAATCTAATTCAGTTAACAGCATAAATGAAGAAACAAAAGAGTTTAATTGAATTAATGACATTTACTAATCAGAAAAATTAATTTCTTCCATGTGTAATGTAATATATTCCATCTACATTAACTGATGGCATTATAAAATTAATTAATTGATAAAATATACTGAAAATTTCATTAAAAATCGGATAATTCCTGATTTTTTGGTAAATTTTTTTTAAATCGCTAATGTTACATTAATTTTGTAAACATGCCCATTATAAAGAGCGTTATGGCTGAACGCATTTGAAAATTGACCAAAAAATCGTTTTTAATAGTATTCAAAATGAATTAAATGTGTAATACTATTTTGCTTTTTTTTATTGATGGTCATTATGTTACTACTTATCGATTTAGACAAAAAATAAGTTTGACCTTAAAATAATCGAATTTAATTAATTTTAATTCGTTTTTAAAAAAATGTAGCAGCCGATTTTTGGGTATCCCTAAGCATATATGTTTTTTAAAATCATTTTTTGTCTTCTACCTTATCAGCTTTCTGACAAAAATCATTATAATTGAGTTCCATTACTTCATTTCTAGAGCAGTGGTTCTCAACCAGGGTCCATATGGCCCCACTGGGACCATATAACATTTTTTTGTGTCCAGGCAAGCAAAAAATATCTAATTAGAAAAATAAGTAAAAAGTAAAGTTGGCAGATTGGCCTCTATTGTCGTTTAGCTGGACAGCGTGGAAAATCTATCTTTTTTCATAGTGCTAGACAGGGAGATTTTTGCTGAGGTGGAGCGCCACACCTACCGTCAGTTCCCCACTTTACCCGCACAGAACAGATTACCCAATCTGTGCTACTCATAAAACATTGAATAGCTATGGGGAGTCCACCAGAGTAAAATAGGATCAAAGGGGTCCATAGCAAGTGGTTCTCAACCTTTTTTTCTTTTTACCTATTTCATACAGTTCTGAGTATTAGAATAGATTTTTATGTTTCAAAGTTGAATTCATGTGTCACTGCAATATCAATCCTACATTTTTCTTTATGAAGAGACACTAATATCTTAAGATTTTGATACTACTCAAAAAGATAAAAGTTAAAAAGTAAAAAGTCACTGAAAAACAACATTGTATTATTATTATTATTATTATTGAATATTGTTTATGAAATTTGATAATTGATAAAACAAATTTAATACTGACTCAGCGGAATTTGAATGCCTTACTGATTCTATTTTCATGTTTAGCCTTTTTTTTTTTATTCTTTTTTTTTTTTAGGTTATCTATACATCCATTAAACACAATCTCAATATATTCTAAGGGTTTAAGTAAAAAAAATAAATGTAGTTTAAAAATTATGTACATCCTTTTATTATATATATATGTTGTGTGTTGTGTGTGTGTGTGTGTGTATATATGTAGCTACATATATATATATATATACTATATATATATATATATAGGTTTGTGAAAAAATGTTTTTTGACAAACTTTTTATACATTAACAGATTTATTTCCATTGTTTTCTTTATATTATCATGTAAATGTGTGTGTGTGTGTTATATATATATATAATATATATATATATATATATATATTTATATACACGTGTTTGTATATGTATTGTGTATATATATATACTATATATGTATATATAATATATATATATATATATAACGTGTTTGTATATGTATTGTGTATACGTATATATATGTATATATATATACATATATATATATTACCGTTTGTATATGTATTGTGTTATGATATTATATACACGTTTGTATATGATTGTGTTATGTATATATACACACGTGTTTGTATATGTATATATACACACGTGTTTATAATGTATTGTTGTGTAGTATATATACACACGTGTTTGTATATGTAATATATTATACACACGTGTTTGTATATGTATTGTGTGTATGTATATAATACACACGTGTTTGTGGTATTGTATATTATACATATTATAGGTATAGTTTGTGTATGTATATATACACACGTGTTTGTATATGTATATATACACACGTGTTTGTATATGTATTGTGTTGTATTGTATATATACACACGTGTTTGTAATATGTATATATACACACGTGTTTTGTATATGTATGTGTGTATGTATATTACACACGTGTTGTATATGTATATATACACACGTGTTTGTATAGTGTTTGTATATGTATGTGTATGTGTATTATGTATATATACACACGTGTTGTTATATGTATATATACACACGTGTTTGTATATGTATTGTGTTGTATGTATATATACACACGTGTTTGTGTATGTATATATACACACGTGTTTGTATATGTATTGTGTGTATTTGTATACTATACACCACGTGTTTGTATATGTATATATACACACGTGTTTGTATATGTATTGTGTATATGTATACATACATACGTGTTTGTATATGTATTGTGTATATGTATACATACATACGTGTTTGTATATGTATTGTGTATATGTATACATACACACGTGTTTGTATATGTATTGTGTATATGATATACTGTTTGTATATTGTATTATATGTATATATACAACACGTGTTTGTATGTGTATATGTATATACACACGTGTTTGTATATGTATTGTGTATATGCATATATACACACGTGTTTGTATATGTATTGTGTATATGCATATATACACACGTTTTTGTATATATGTATATGTGTGTATATGCATATATATATATATATATATATTGCATGTGATCTTTAGCTGCTTCCTCTATACTTCAAACTGGAACCAATAGCCTACAAGTTCGCACATGACAAATACGCCCACTTGAAAATTCCTTGAACAAAGAATTAATCTGGCACACCTATGTCCTCGAAAATGACTGAAGATGGTCAAAGAAATTTCTCTGATTACACTAATTTATCATCAAGTCTTGCTCACAGCACAGATTACCTTGACTTTCTCTTGAGATCCATCCCTATTGACCATCACTCTTGGTAGTTCCTCTAGATGGCATCCAGTGTCTGCACAGAGCTGATGAATGTCTGTCTTTACTAGTTGGTATGTCCATGTGTGGGAGTCCACAGAATGCTTTTTGTCCAAGTGCTTCCTTAGTCCAGTTGATGAAGCTATATAATAGTTCTCATATGGGTACAGCTTGGAATGTTGTATATATGTGTGTGTGTGTGTGTGTGTGTGTATATGTTACGTTCGCCTATCGCTTTCCACGTTTTACAATGCTTTTCCATCAAAGATACCAAAGAAAATGAAAGGTGCACATGCAACAATTGGCAAAGAACAATAAGACATAATATTATTTTTAAGACATTTTATTCAGAAAGTCGAGAATTGAGATGAGGGTAAAATAGAAATCCCCAGACTGGGGTATATGTAGAGGCATCAGGGAAGATATTCATCATACCCTGTCTGTTAGGGTTTGAATGAGATAGTAAGATAGGTTTTGTTATAGTTTCGGCCTGTAGGTCAAGTCAATTCGAAGATATGCATATATATATATATATATATATATATTTATAATTTTGGACAAAAAGCAATGAGAGCAGGTTGTATAAAAATTCCATGGTGGAATGTAACACTTAACTTTGTTTTAGCGGGTTCATTCTTTTATCTCCATGGGATTATATCCGGTGATTTTCCTTTTATTCTTGTTTCGGCCCATATCTGTATGGATGACTATTCCGGGTATCATTTCTTTTATGTTGCGTCGAGATAACTTGTGGCTGCCCTCGAATGGGGCTGGAATAGTAACTTCCATGTCATTATGCCGGTAATTATTCTTCGTTCATTACGAAGGTTTCTCTCTTCCTCATAGATATGAAGTTTTCCTTCTATATCTCCGGGCCATGCTTCACCAACTGCCCCCTCGCTGACTCTGGGTTAAATTGACTTAATAGTTGTAACCTTCTTCATGGGAACGATTTTCTCCCATCCCCCCTCGAGATGAAGAATCCCACTATGTTCACTGACCGGGTCCTGAGTGCCAACTGAAACTGATGATAGGGATCTCCTTCCTTCCCCCAAATCGTGACGTCACCTGTATCTTGGTAAGCTTGGCGTACATGAGGAAAGCAACAAGTGTAGTATCAGTTGTTCATTTGGGGTCAATTTCTGGGACTCCCCCCTCTACACTGGCGTCAGAGAGTCCTAAGAACATTCTAGAAGTTTCCAATTGCTGACCATTGATTATACGTAACAAATATATATATATATATTATATTATATATATACCTAATCTTTCTGCACAAGTTGGATGTGACACAAGCTCAATCTTTTTAGTGGAGTTTAAGTTTTGAATTTAGTTTTCTTCTCCTCTTTACTTGCTCTGTCAATTTCCTGTGATGATAACCATTACGTAATGAGTGCCATCATGATATGTATGTGTATATTATATATATATATATATATATATATATATAGATACATATATATATGTGTGTGGTAAGTTAAGAGTAGGGAAATGAATCTGATGGTATAAGTATAGATAAAGGATATGAAAACACAATGCTGTTAAAATGAATAGGATATAAAATATTTTCATTTTAACAGCATTGTGTGTTTTCATATCCTTTTATCTATAATGTATGTATGTATGTATATATATATATATATATATATATATATATATATATAAGTAAAGTCAGCAGACTGGCCTATTGTCAGTATCAGCCGGACTGCAAGGAAGTCTATCTCCTTTTTGTTTGCGTGAGACCCGGGGGATTGTTTTGATGAGATGGAATGCCAAACCTACCGTTAGCTCCCCCACTTTACTGCATAGATCAGATTACCTAAGCTGTACTACTCATGTGCTGAGTTGGCAGGGACAAGTATCGAACACAGGAATCATATGATTCCTAGACGGATCCTCTACTGACTGAGCTAAACTGAATTCTTTTCTTTTCTATTCTTGTGTAGCTCAATTGTTAGAGAATCTGCCTTAGAACCACAAGATTCCGAGTTTGATACTGGTCCTCACCAACTCAGCATATGAGTAGCACAGCCAGAATCTGTGTAGTTTGGTGGGGAGCTGATGGTAAGTGTAGCATTCGACCTTAGTTGCAAAAACAATCTCCCAGGTATAGCACTAGGGAAAAGGATATACACATATTCTCTCGCTGTCCAGCTGATATCAACAACGGGCTACTCCACCAACTTGCGAGGTTCCGAGTTTGATGCCGGTTCTTGCATACTCGATACATGAGTAGCAGAGCTAGGGTAATCTGATCTGTGCAGTAAAACATCTAGGAACTGACAGCAGGTGTGGTGCTACACCTCAGCAAAAACAATCTCCCTGGTTTAGCACTAGTGAAAAGGGGATAGACTCTCTTGCTGTCCAACTAATACTGACAACAGTCCACTCCACCTAGTTTACTTTTTTACTTAGTAATCTTCTTTTTTTTTTTTTTTAATTTTATGTGACACTATCAATCAACCCTTATAATTCATTTTGATATCAGTTTCATTATTCTGTCTGGTCTAAAACTTGTTTTTTTAGGATTGAGACCTTATTTATCAATCATTATTTTGTTTTATAGGATGGAGACCTTATTTATCAATCAACCCTTAAATTCATTTGATATCAGTTTCATTATTCTGTCTGGTCTAAAACTTGTTTTTTAGTATTGGAGACCTTATTTATCAATCAACCCTTATAATTCATTTTTGATATCAGTTTCATTATTCTGTCTGGTTCTAAAACTTGTTTTATAGTATTGGAGACCTTATTTATCAATCAACTCTTATAATTCATTTTGATATCAGTTTCATTATTCTGTCTGGTCTAAAACTTGTTTTATAGTATTGGAGACCTTATTTATCAATCAACCCTTATAATTCATTTTGATATCAGTTTCATTATTCTCTGGTCTAAAACTTGTTTTTTAGGATTGGAGGCCTTATTTATCAATCACCCTTATAATTCATCTGGTTTTAAACTTGTTTATAGGATTGGAGACCTTATTTATCAATCAACCCTTATAATTCATTTTGATATCAGTTTCATTATTCTGTCTGGTCTAAAACTTGTTTTATAGTATTGGAGACCTTATTTATCAATCAACCCTTATAATTCATTTTAATATCAGTTTCATTATTCTATCTGGTCTAAAACTTGTTTTATAGGATTGGAGGCCTTATTTATCAATCAACCCTTATAATTCATCTGTTTAAAACTTGTTTTATAGGATTGGAGACCTTATTTATCAATCAACCTGATAATTCACTTTGATAAATTTTTCTTTTAATGTGAAATGAACTTTGTCTCTTATTTTTCTATTTTTGTATCATTAGACTAAACCTTTTTATTCTTTGTAAAAAAAAAAAACAAACAAACTTTGGACTTGTGTGTTTGGCCTTGTGTTTATTTTCATTGTTTCACAAATGTGAAATGTTAAATTTGAGTGGATTAAAATAGAATTGTTTTTTTTTTTTCTTTTTTTTCTTTGTTTACTTTGTTTTTATTTATTTATTTTTCTATTGTCTGCTTATCAGTCCTCTCTTTGTCAGAAAGTCTGATCTCATTTCTATTCTTATTCATAAAAAAAAAGAAGAAATATTCATGTGATTATTTACTTGGTTGGTTAGATTTTACAGCATATCAACGCTTGTTGGGTCATTTTATGCTAAAGACATTGTTTTCTATCTAGCTATCTATCTATTTATCTATCTGTATGTATATATATATATATATATATATATATATATGGGAGAATTAGTGCTTAATTAAAGTCTGTCGTGCAGAAAGTCACCCAAAAATGTAGTATATGTCAATTTAAAAACAAATGAGAAATTTGGGAAAAACAGCTTGTGTAATGATTAGAATACCCGCCTGTCAGCCTGGCAGTCAGGGTTCGAATCACATACAGAGCAGTCTCCTGTCCTTAACTCTGATGATGAGGCATAATATGCCGAAATGTACATACAGAGATTGACTTTTCTCGATTTGTTTACACCTTTACATTTAAACAGATATGCTCACCTAATTTATTAATTATCAACTAATTAAATTTCAATTAAGTATGACTTCAATTAAGCATTTATTCTCCCAAATTGTCGGCTATCGCCATCTCAAACAGACTATAAAGCCTGTTTGTTTACTTATATATATATATATATATATATATATATATATAAAGATTTTTGGATGTTTGTTTATTTTAGAAGCATTGTTGATAAAGTATATATTAATATTTATATTTTTGCTTGAAGGCAATTACAATGCACATATCGCATAAAATTCGATAATTATTGAAGATATTAATAACAAGTGAATTTCGCAAAGAATTATTCGGTGTGTAGAACATTGTACAGACTGTTTCAACTTTATTAAGTCTCATCAGCGATGTATACTAACGATTTCCCTCCGACAGAAATCGAAACCGGGACTTCAGCAGGATAGTTAGAAACTATACTGCTTTGGCCACGATACAGCACGGAAAAATTCCTGCAAAATCAACCTGTCAATGATACTGAGACGTCTCTACCATATGAGGCAAGGGGATGCGGAGTGAACAATAACAAACCCGGGCCTTATGCTCTTCGGCGAAGGAAATAAGATTTTTGGATGTTTGTTTATTTTAGAAGCATTGTTGAACAAAGTATATATTAATATTTGTATTTTTACTTGAAGAATTTTTTAATTTTATTTTTCTTAATTTTTAAAATTTAATTTAATTTATTTTATTTTAATTTATTTAATTTAATTTAATTTAATTTATTTAAATCGAATGCTTTACAGACTGAGCTAAAAAAATTTTAATTTAATTTGATATATTTATTTTAATTTTTTAATTTGATTTAGTTTAATTTAATTTAATTTATTTATTTATTGGTAATGTTAAATTTAAGACTAAGGTTCTTCAGAAGAAAAATTTTAAACTGATATGTATATAAAATTCTAAAATCATGATACATAACTTTGAAATAATGATTTAATATCTGTATATATTGTTACTAAAATTCTCATTATGTGAAAGACCCAGCAAAAATGACACGTGATTTTTATTAGAGCCGGGCACTTAAAATTCTTTTAGAGAATAAGGCAATTTCCTGCCCAATTGCAACTGAATGATAATGTTGTAGATTCAGCATTTATATGGTAAATGTCATTTTCCTTAATCATCCAAATTCTTGACATAACGAAGATAACTATGAAATGCTAATTAGAATTCTTCACTTCTTCCTAAATAGAAGCATTGATATCATCATAGACGACTGGGTGGGATATTTCAAAGTTCATTATCTATTCACCTCAGAACTTATTCTAATCAAATAAGTAAGTAAAGTTGTCGGAGTGGCCTAAAGTTGGTATCAACGAGACAGCAAGGGAGTCTATCCCCTTTTCACTAGTGCTAGACCAAGGAGATTGTTTTGGTATCTGAGGTGGTATCTCCTACTATCAGCTCCTCATTTTACCGCACAGATTCCTGTGCTACTCATACATTGAGTTGGCGAGGGCCGGTATCAAACCCGGAACCTTGTGGTTCCTAGTCGAATGCTCTACCGACTGAGCTAAACTGAGTCCTCTTATTATTGTAATCTGAGTTCTTCTGCTCACTTATAATGAACTAATCATCAGTTTTTGTACTTTGCTTGGGTCTAGTGGGAGAGCCACTGGGAGCGGTTTAAAGTAGGCAAAGAGTTAAAGATCAGAATGATAAAACTAAACAAGAAAATAAAACGGTCATGTATTAGATATTGGAAATGTTAGAAAATAATTTTGAACATCATAAAGTGAGCATTTCAGGTCAAGTTCAAAGCAATTCAAACATTAACTTATGTAAAGGAAGCTCCAATGCAAAGAGTCCACAATACACTAATATTTCATAGGGAAAATAGTTTGAAAAAGTTTTAGTTAATGAAATAGATTACTAATTAGGAGAGGACTGTCCTATTCTAGTAGTGACCACCCCAAGTTTAACAGGTTTGAATTCAGAGTTTTCCTTCTCTAGACTGGTTGCCTAACCAAGGTTAAAGAGCCCAGTCTGCCCTACTGTTTACCCATAACTGGAGGGAGAGTAGTTGGATTCATACCTTTCCCAAGAGTATTAGCGCTATGTGAACTGTAGCTTCGTCCAGGATTTGAATTCAGGTCTATGAGTCCATTTCCTACGAATACACCACACGCACCTACAACTTTGATAGTAAAATAGTATTGAACATATTTTTGTGTAAATCTTTTGTAATTTTATCCATCTTATTTTTTTTCTTCATGCTTTTGAGGTTAAACTTACATTGCAGATAGCAAAAGTTTGAGATAGGGATTTGCGTGTGTGTGTGTGTGTGTGGGGGGGCTATTACTATTATCATTTTTATTTCTTATTTGTTTAATTAGATAGAATTTTTTTTGCCTTTATATTTATTGAAGTTAGTTTTTCAGGATAATGATAGCAGTCCAAAGGATTTTTAGTTAATAATAGTTGATTTAAAAAAAAATTGTCTTATATTAATGTGAATTCTGTTCCAGATTTTTACAACTATTCTTGAAAAAGATTCTATTTGTTTTTATATTCTTGAGTATTTTACTTGATGAGTTACTTCTGGAAGACAATCTTGTGTTATAATGAATGAATTTGTTGAGTAGGAGTAAATGAATTAATTATAATAGTACAGTTATAGATAGACTGTCGGACTAATACTATTCAAATGTTGATAACTTAATAAAATAATAATAATGGGCATTATATACAGTTTTAAACAAACCTTATATATATGTATATCTTATTATAATGGAGATTGTGTTTTTCTGTAACTGAAACTATGTCACTAATGACGTCACAATTCTCTTAGTTATGTACGTTATATTCTCAATTATTATTAAATAATTATTATTTAAACCTAATTGGCATCTTATTTAATCTCTATTAAAGTCTAGCTGAGTTAGAGTTGCTTCAAAACAGCCCATGTTATTTATACACTTAAAATCCCACTGTGTATATATATGAATAAGAAATAAAGGTTTACATAGTATATGGTTTGATAATTTGCATACTGGTTTAACAAAACCATGTTTAATAAATAATTACTTGGTGTTATTGATTTCTAATATGACTGTTTTATTCTCAAAAGTATTAAAAGTAATCCTATCTATAATTCTATATTGAAATCAATTAGAATAAAGTAAAAATAAGCATATTCTTTTTTGTGTTTGTATTTAATTTAATTAGTCTTTCTCATTCAATATATTTAATTATATCAAAACTTAAATTCTTGTGCCTGGTGGGCGCATATTTTTGCTAGTATATATAATGAATAAATAATTTTTTTTTGTCTTTGTATTCATAGTCAAAATTCTTTTTAGAAATTCTGTACAGAAAGTTAAGAGTTAAATAAATACCTCTTTAATCGTCTTGCTTATAAAACTAGATTATTTTGACTGACTCTAACTAGCTCCTCCTCAATCTCTTTTTAAATTTAGTGACCAGACATAGGGAAGTTTATTTTTGTTTCTCTGTTTTTTGTTTGTTTGTTTTTTGGGTTTTTTTTTTAATACCTAAAATAGCATTAACAGTTGAGTCAGTTTGAAATTAAGTGTCCCTCTCCCACTTGGATTTGCTGTTTAGTTGTATGTTTTTTCTTTGAAAATTACACGAATATGTTTGTTTACAAACTAGTCTCATGCTGCCATGAATCGAGTAAATTTCACATTTGTAAGGCGTAATACAAGTTAACATATTGAATTTAAAATATAAAATAAATCTATTTAATAAATACTTAATGTTGGTGTAAATTTAAAACACACTGAAATGCATGTAATACTTCTATGATTTCTCTTATCAAAATTACCTGCCATTTTTAGTCCCATTAACTGTATCATCTATATCTTATTATAATGGAGATTGTGGGTTTGTCTGTCTGTAACCGAAACTATATTACTATACAAGTCACAATTCCCTTTAGTTATTTACATCACATTCTACATGATTTTATTTTTAATTTAAACTTCAATTATTAATAAAATTCTTATACATCATTAAGACTGTTGGCCTTATCTACATACTAATAACATGCAATTTTATTTATATCTACAACAAAATAGCGGTTTACAGTGTGAACAGGAAGGCTAATTTACATATTGATATTAAAAAATTGATTTTAATAAATATATGCTTAGTATTATTGATTTCTAATTTTTTGGTTTTATCTTATTGAATATAAGCAACAATCTCAGGGATAAATCTTAAATGAAATCCATTAACAAGAAAAAATAACTGTAAATTTATTCTTTACTTCCTATTTTAACTAAAGAGTTAAATTAGGAAAATTTACCAATGAAAGACGGGAGTAATGGAAAATGATGGAAGAACTGGTTTCAAAGTTGTTCTATTTTTCGATTACACCCCCTCTGTTCGAAATCTTTTTATCTGCATTCTTTTTTAGTTTCATTTGCCTTTCTAATTTAATATAATATTTTATTATATTAAATACTTGCACCCGGAGGGTGCATATTTTTGCTAGTAAGTATAAATAAAGTTGTTAGAGTGGTCTATTGTCTGTATCTGCTGGATAGCAGTGGTGTCTATCCCCTTTTCATTGGCACTAGACCAGGGAGATTATTTTTGCATCTGAGGTGGAGCGCTACACCTACCCTCAGCTTTACTGCACAGATTTAAGCTGTGCTACTCATGCACTGAGTTGGCGAGGGCTGGTATCGAACCTGGAACCTTCATACATGGTTGCTCTACTGAATGAGTGAAATCGAACCATAATCTATATACAAAAGGTTTTATATAGGCACTGCCAATTAAACGAATTAAAATTAATTAAATTGATTTATAAAATTCATTCATTGATAAATCAACACTGAAAACTTCATTAAAATCTGATAATTCCCTGATTTTTGGTAAATATTTTTCAATCGGAGGGTGGGGGTAAATTAATTTTGTAAAACATGGATTTTTTCAGCAACTTATTCTTCCATCATTCCCATCTTTCATTGCTAAATTTTCCTAATTTAACTATTTAGTTAAAATAGGAAGTAAAAAATAAAATTAGTTATTTATTCTTGTTAGTGGATTTCTTTTAAGATTTATCCCCAAGATAGATATTATATTAATATTCATTAAGATAAAACCAAACAATTAGAAATCAATAATACTAAGCAAATATTTATTAAAATAAAATTTTTAATATCAATATGCAAATTAGCATTCCTGTTCACACTGTAAACTGCTATTTTGTTGTATATATTAATACACTTGCATGTTATTAGCTTGTAGATATGGTCAACAATAAAACAATTTTATTAATAATTGAGGTTTATATAATAAAAATAAAATCATTGATAATGTGACGTTAATAACTAAGGGAATTGTGACTGGAGTAGTAATATAGTTTCGGTTACAAATTTTTGACTTTTGGTCTTGTCACATGACTATTATTATTATTTACTCCTTTTGAGTTTTCACATCAGTGTTAGCTGATGGTCTTTCACTGGAGTCTGAGTGACAGCAAGTCTCCTCAGGTCTCCAGGACTCTTCTGAGTATTCTGGCAGATTGCAGCAGTGCAGTGTTCTGGATGGTATCAATCCTTCCTCTGATTTCCAGACTTTCCAAACCCTTTTCCAATCCTTTTGGTAATCGTTCCAAGTGCACCAACTACAATTTGTATCACTTTGACTTTCATATTCCATAACAGGTTCTCTGGCAAGGTCCAGGTATTTGTCCATTTTTTCATTTTCTTTTAGCTTCACCTTGTGATCTATCTGCTGGAACTGCAAACTCCACCAGTTGACAAGTTCTTTCTTTTTTGTTAATCAACACTAGGTGATCCGTTTTTATTTCAAAGTCCAGAGAATTTTATTATTATTAGGTACTAAATGACCCATGAAACCATTAGATGTAAGTAACAGCTGTCCATGATGATATTGTTACTTTTATTTAGGAAGGAGTGAAAATATATAAATAAGAATCTTAGTATTATTATTTTGATAATAAAATTTGTATTGTTTTAATAATAATAATAATGAAATTTATTAAAGTCTCATATCTAGTACATAGAATAATGTATTAGTGTCAGGAACATGAATAGCGTACAGTAATAATATACATGTATGTGTGTGCGTGCGTATGTGTGTGGAAGGTGTATCAGGTATAGTGTTGGCAGATTACAGGAAGCATGGAGGCTTTGAAAGATGCAGTCTACAACGAATTCCATGCCTTGGCAACCCTGAGCGTGAAAAAAATATGAAAATTGTATTATTAATTTGTATGTTTTTCAGAGTTAGTTTCCTCTGCATACTATTTTGTAAGTGTTTGATAAATAAATAAAAAAATTGAAAAAAGTCAATTTTGATATTTAACACTTTTTATTCCACAAAATTAACATTTTTTTTTTAAGTAGACAATAAATACGGTTCTTGCTGAAAACTTGACCACACCTAACTTTTTAAATTTTTTATTTTATTTTTTAAATATCTAATTTCTCCCAATTTATTATCCACTTATAACTTTTTGCAATTGGTTTTAGCTATTTCCTTTTTTCTCTTCTCTTCCTCCTCATCTTAAGGATAAATTTGGAAATTTAATCAAGACAACTTATTATTCTATAAAAATTTTGTGGTGTCATATTGATCTATCTACATATTTTTTTTCTTTATGAAAATGAAATGTTTGGTATGCCTTTTTGCTATATTTTTATTCAAAATTATCTCGTGATTTATTTTCAATTAATAGTCGAATAAATTTCCAAAAATCACATTCATTATAAATAATCAGTTTCTAAAAATAATAATGAACTTTTTTGTGTACAGTGCTCAAGTGCACCACAACTCATCAAAGTCTCAAGTCTAGTACATAGAATAAGGTACTAGTGCCAGGAACATGAGTAGCATATAATAATAATATACATGTATGTGTGTGTGTGTGTGTGTGTGTGCATATGTTGTGTGGAGGGGGGTATCAGGTATAGTATCGGTGGATTACAGGAAGTATGGAGGCTTTGAAAGATGCAGTGTTTCGATAGCCTACAACGGATGCAGGCAGTTTATTCTATGCCCTGGCAACTCTGAGTGTGAAAAAAATGTTTCCAAAAGTCATGTGAGCTATGCTGTTTTCTGACTTTGTAGGTATGCCCACGTGTGTTAGAAACATGGAGATCAAAAAGGTGCTCATGGTCGCTGTTGTTAAGATGATTAACTCTTAACGTCCTATACCGTCTTATTCCACCTGGTCAGAAGTCACATTCGTTTTCCTAATCTGCCCTAAATGATAGGATTTGTTTAAATGTAATATTGAAACATATTTAGAAGTCTTTATTTTAAGGGAAATATCTCAGGTTAACTTTAGATGAAAAGGCCATTTTTAGCCGTTTTTTGATAAATCATTATAGGAAAGGGGCTCTGGAATTCTCAACAGGATGTTAAGAGTTAATGACCTTAAAAGTGTTTTAAATCAAAACAATTATTTTGGTAATTTTCACCTTTAGTTGTCAAAATTCCTAGCAAATAAGGCAATTAGAGTAACCTCCCTTGACTTTCACTTTGAACCAAGCCGGTATCTATTTTGAAAGTCTCCGTGCGAAATCAACAAATCTTAGAAACTTTTTCGAAAACAATACAACTGCATGCTTTAACACAAAAATATCATAAAATGTGTTCTTAATAACAATTAAGTTCATTTCAGATAATTTTATGCTAGGAATTTAGCCAACTGACTTTCACTTTGAAACAAGCCAGTAGCCATTTTGAAAGTCTTTGTGCGAAATACACAAATCTTAGAAACTTTTCAAAAACAATACAACTGCGTGCTTTAACACAAAAATATCATAAAATGTGTTCTTAATAACAATTAAGTTCATTTCAGATAATGCACAGGCACAGGAATTTTGACAACTAAAGGTGAAAATTACCATTATTTTTACTTAGAACTTTATATTTCTATTAGATAAAATTTATGTTATCAAAGTTTTTAAAAAAAGGTGAAAATTTACAGAAATGTTTCATATGAATTTACTTAAACATTTTTTTGTTAACCAATAATTGAACTTGTGACTTGATTTAGTTTTATTTGTTTGCTTTGACACCAGCAGCAGCAGCAGCAGCTACAGCTACCCTTGTTTTATTTTTATTTATTTTATTTTATTTTTTGTTTTTTTTGTTGTAATGGAATTTCTGTTTCTTATCAACTACTGACATTGACCAAATAACAAGGCAAATCTTGAGCAAATATTTGTTGGTCTATTTTGTCTAGACTGACTCCTTCTGACTAGCTGCTTTACTTATTCAAAAAAAAAAAGAAAAGAAGCTTGCTTGAAAATGTCTCCCCCCCCCTCTTTTTTTATCTCTTTGATTTACTGTCATCTGTATTTCTAATGTAATTGCTTTGGGCATATCCTGTCTTGGGAGGCGGATTATTATTGTCAATGGCCTCAAACAAGGTTTATTAGTTTTTTTTTTGTGATTTTCTGATGCTGTCTTCAGGTCTCCTGCCATAAAATACGCTAAGAGGCACCTGCTGAAAAAGTGAATAGTGCTAGTTATGAACCATGGTTTGAAGGCGTTTTTATCAACAAATTAATGTGATATGAAAGCGATATTTACACCCCCACAAGTTTTTTTTATCAAAACAACAAGCAATTGTAAATATTTTAAACTATTCCTCTTTAAAATATCTTTTTTTTAGCAGTTTGAAGGAGTTTTTATCGACAAGTTAATGTGATAAGCAATATTCTACAGCAACCCACCCCCTAAGATTAAAAAAAAATATTTACAATTACTTGTGTTGATAAAAAACTTGGGGGTGGGTCTGTAAAATATCGCTTTCGTATCGCATTAACTTGTCGATAAAAACGCCTTCAAACCGCTACACAGCAAGAGGCAGGGACAACACCATCCTAAAATCACTGTTTTTTTTTTTTTTTTCTTTCTTTTGGATGTTGAAAAAATTTTTTTTTTCTTTTTTGTCTTTTCTTTTCTCCATACTTCATGGATCAGTTATTCACGGATCAGTTATTTCATTACATGCATTATTAGAACCATGAAAAATACTTGTATTTTCAAATCAAAAATATAGATTTCATCTCAGTTGAAACTTTATATTTTTGTTTAAATAAATGACTTATGGATTTTTTTTTGTGTGGCATCTTCTTTATCAATCTTGAAATAGATTGATATACCATACAGCAATTTACAGTGTGAACCAGGGAAGGGAGTCCCTTCCCCCAGGCAGCACATGCCCCCTTGCCTAAAAAGGGTAAGGCTGGGTTTATTACCTAGCACCTGACAGGCCCAGAACGGGAAATGCCAATGAGACCATACACTTTTTGTACTGCCCACAGCATGAACTCCCAGTTGTTAGATAGCTCTCCACAGTAAAAAGACTTTATCTTAGTTCAGCCTGGTATGAGGTCAGGAAAATAGAGCAATTTACTTCTTGATTTTAAACCCTTTTGCAATAATATGCCACAATAGCTGAACTTTGGCTAATGTCAAATGTAACTGACCAGTCTAAACTGTTAATAAAAAGTAAAGTCGTCGGGGTGGCCTAAAGTCAGTATCAGCCAATCAGCGAGGGAGTCTATCCCCTTTTCAATAGCGCTAGACCAAGGAGATTGTTTTTGCATCTGAAGTGGAGTGATACACCTACCATCAGCTCCTTACTTTACCGCACAGATCCCTGTACTACTGATATGCTGAGTTGGCGAGGCTGGTATCGAACTAGGAACCTTGTGGTTTCTAGCCGAACGCTCTACCGACTGAGCTAACCATGGCACTCTTTATTTTATTTTTTGCCATATTTGACTAGATTCCCATTACTCTGAGTTCTGTGCAAGTGAATTATATGCTAAAAAAAGGGTGTTTGAATATTTGTCATGTTTTACCCTTGTATCATCAATTAGCATGGATATCCATGACAATCTCTTGCCAACCTTCTCGATCATTCATTGTCCCAGGGAGGTCCTCTGCACAGCATCCAGTATCCTTGCAGAGTTGGTTAATGTAGGTCCTTGGTGGGCTGCCCACACTAGCACGTCCATGCTTCCACAGGAGAACGTCACTTATGAACTCGTCCTTGCTCCTCCAGCAGTGTCCAGCATGCCTTGTACGTCTCACTCGGATGGTTTGTGAGATCTGTGCTGCTGTATGGCTGCACCACTTGGACCCTAACAAAGTGCCTTGAGAATAAGCTAGATGGGAGCTGCACAAGAATGCTACGTGCAGTCTTGAACAATTCATGGAAACAGCACCCCTCAAGGAAGCAACTGTATGGACCCCCCCCCTCCCCATATCATCAATAAAAAGTTATAAAAATACACAAATAAACAAGAATTTCTTTTCGTTTGATGTATGGGCTTATAGCAATTTTATAAACCTTTTTCAAATTGAACCCACTGAAAATGCAAATGCCTACTGTTTTAGGGTGCCATGAGCATATAAGGTCTCTTTATTCTAATATCTATCAAATAATAAAGGGCCGGGTTAGCTCAGTTGGTAGAGCGTACGACTAGAAACCACAAGGTTCCTAGTTCAAAACCGGCTCTCACCAACTCAGCATATGAGTAGCACAGGGATCTGTGCGGTTAAAGTAAGGAGCTGATGGTAGGTGTGGCGCTCCACCTCAGATGCAAAAATAATCTCCTTGGTCTAGTGCTAGTGAAAAGGGGATAGACTCCCTCGCCGATAGGCTGATACCGACTTTAGGCCACCCCAACAACTTATTCTAATATCTAAAGAATACTTAAAGCCCATATTACTCATCATAGTAGCTTTTATTGTTTTGTTTTTGTTTTGTTTTACAGCATATCAACCTCAGTGGGTCATTTAATGCCGATAAAGTTTTGAAATAAATCAATTCTTAATGGATAATACAATTTTTTTTATAAATACATTTTCTATTTAACCCATAGATGGGACCCTAACAGGTACTGCCACTCCGGATCAGAGTGGACCAGGGAGCAATGGTGATGAAGGGGTGCTCCACATTCCCCAAACCTCCAAAACTGGAACCTCACCATCAGATAGAGTTTAACGTCATTCCCAGGACATGTAGACCCGCAGCCACCGCCTTCTAGCACCCATATGATAAAAAGGGGTGGGGCTTGCCATAAGGGCAATAGGGTTGGGAAAATCATATAGGCGCTAGGGCTTGACATGACCAGCCGATTGATTGGAGGGGGCCTCTCCGACCGCCCGTCTAGCCCAAGGTAGGGCCAAAGTGGAGTATTGCATGTCATGAACTGCTCATCTACCTGGGCTCTATCCTTAAGCATCACGGGTCACCACCCACGGCCAACAGGTGGCCCATTGGGGGAGTCTTACCCCTCTGCAGAGGTGCAGTCGGTGCATTCTAACGCCCCAGCCGACAGGGCGGTAGTAGCTTTTAGTACATGATTTGTAAATTGTGATTGTTATATGAGTTTTATTTTGCTAATTTTTTAAATCACATTTAGGTTAATTTGTATATCAAATACAGAGTAATTGTGATGACCTACTGGCTAAAAGTGTGGGTTTGGTATATTAACTGATATTAATTACTTCATTATAGTATAATTTGTGTGTGTGTATGTATAGTTGAGAGTGCGTCCACCTAATTCTATACCCACATATCCATACATACATCAACCATACATATGTATGTGTGTGTATGTGAGTGTATATATGTATAAGCAAAAAGTAAAGTCGTCGGGGTGGCCTAAAGTCGGTATCAGCCAATCAGCAAGGAAGTCTATCCCCTTTTCACTAGTGCTAGACCAAGGAGATTGTTTTTGCATCTGAGGTGGAGCGCCATGCCTACCATCAGCTCCTTACTTTGCCACACAGATCCCTGTGCTACTTATACTCTGAGTTGGCGAGGGCCTGTATCAAACTAGGAACCTTGTGATAATTACTTGAATAATTAAATAAAATAGTTTATATATATATATATATATATATATATATATGTGCGTGTAATTAGTTAAACATTTATATAGATGTGTAGTTGAGTAAATAATTAGGAAAAAAAAGAATGATTAAATAAATAAAAAAAATAAAATCCAAGAAAAAAGAGATT
The DNA here is from genome assembly GCA_023376005.1 of Doryteuthis pealeii. Lineage (NCBI taxonomy): Eukaryota > Metazoa > Mollusca > Cephalopoda > Myopsida > Loliginidae > Doryteuthis > Doryteuthis pealeii. The sequence continues at coordinate 69,001,892 of CM042137.1, read as the reverse complement.
TTTGTCTGGAATTTGGAATAGATTAATTTAACAGTGAGCCACAAACAATGACCAACAACAGATGATCAGCTGGTGAAGATGTTAATTTTTGACCAGCAGGTAAATTACTATCAGGAGTGGTCTACGAAGAGGAACACAGGACTTAAAAAAAAAGAAGAAAAAAAAACATCTGTTTTCAACTGACTTAAGAATAATAAAGGAATCCTCATTTTACATCTGAGAGGATGGGACCGACTGGATAACTTATCTGGGTTCCCTGAAATAGTCTATAATGCTAGAAATCTAAATCTTCTTTGTTATTTTTTTCCTTATATAATTTTGCTCTGTGACTCTGACAATAAGTGCACACAATTGCGTGAGAATTATGACATTTAAAAAAAACTATTACGTCATAAGGAAGATTTCTTTACTTGATCTTTGGATTATATATATATATATATATATATATATATATTCACCATGGCCACCAAACACAAATACGCTCTTTAATACGCACATACATATGCACGTGCAATCCCGCGCTAGGATACAGTCATAACGTCACAACCAACACGCATTTTCATGGACACGTGCATGACAACATACGCGCAAATATAAAAAAATCCGCATTCATGTAAACATATAACACAAGAATACAGTTATATAAAAATACCATCATTTTCAAAAAAAAAAAAAAATTCATTTAAAAAGAAATGCCATAACTAGACTGCTTCAGTTCCAGTGATCTTTTGAAAAAGAGATATTATCTCGAAAATTCAAGAATTAAATACAGGTTAACACACAACATCATTGTTACCGTATTATTATTTTTTCTTTACACCTGCATTGTGATAGCCTTCTAAATCAACCTCCTAATAATATATATATTATATATATATATATATAAATATATAGTATCCAATTGCCGTTTGAACTTTTCCGTTGCAGTGGCATCAGTAAATAATCCAGAAGTGCTTAATATATTAAAAACATAGAGCAGTAATAATTAGAATTCTTTGGAATTATATATTTAAAAGGACCAGATTCTAGAAATTCAAGATAAAGGCATGCGAGAACACCACTGAGAGGTGATCCCATAGGCAAACCAAATTTCTGTTTATAAAAGATGTTGTTGTATTGGACATAACAATGTGATGTGCATAAGGTACAAATTTTAATTATTTTAGAAATGGATAAAGGTAAATTAATGAGCAGTAATAATAATAGTATTATTATTATTAGAAGAAAAATAAAGGGTCTACCATGGTTTCAATCAAATTGAAATGATTTCTTCAGGACTCTACCCTAAGTTTAACTAAGTCGATGTCATTCTTTAGTTAAATAAAGGATATTTTTTGGATAATAACAGTTGAGCGCTATGTTATTTTTCTCTCAATCTTTGTGTGCGAAAATTGAGAAAAAACAATGTATCGTTCCACATGTGTATTCATTCCTTAATTCTCATTTCTGTATTGTTATCAATTTAATATATATATATATATATATTATATATATATATATATATATATGTGTATATATGTTTCTGAAGCCATGAAGTTTGTGAAAAATCAATATGAGAATAAAAAGACAGAAAGAGTAATCAAAATAAAAGCGACTCAAACCTACTGACTTTCCTGCTGGCAAGTATATATAAAATATAATAGCCCACTTTGCATTTCACTTAGTGCTAATACCCTTGGGAAAGGTATGAATGCTACTCCAGCAGTAGGGTAGACTGGGCCCTTTAACCTTGATTAGGCAACCGGTCCAGGAGAAGGAAAACTCTGAATTCAAACCTGTTGAACTCCACTTAAAAAATTGACCTTGTGTCACATCCTGCTTGTGCGGAGGGTTTGGTATATATATATATATATATATATATATATATATATTATATTATTTTGGCCTATTGGCCTTTGAGCATATATATATATATATATATATATATATATATATTAATCTTTTAAGTTCTTTCATATATGTACATTAAGCTTTCCTGCCTAGGCACACGGAAGTATGCACTTATCAAATATTTTCGTTATTAATTACTTATGTAAAAGAGAGAGAAGGAGATTTTAGTAATAGATGTTTGCAAAAAAAAAAGATGACTGCAATATGTGTAATTTTAAAATCATTATTATAGATTTTACAAGTATTGCACAAATTCACGAGCACGTTTCATTCAGACTTTCTCCCCCCCCTCCCAATTACTTTCAGATTAACTTGCAGTAATGATAATTACTGACTCAAAGATATGACTGAATTCCTACCAATCTTGGAATGCTAATGACTTTTCTAAAAATCATAGCCGCCATCAATGCAGTATTATCTTATTATAATGAAGATTTGGTGTCTGTGTATCTGTAACTGAAACTATGTCACTGCTTAAGTCACAATACCCTCAGAAATTACTTTAGTTAATGAGTATTTAATTTATAGTCAAAATCATTAATACATAGAATAAGTCTTATTTATTAATGATGTTTTTATGAAAATCTGAGATTTGCTTCAAAACAGCCCATGTTACTAGGGTATTTACCTTGCATCCCACATAATCAGGTATGACACAAGGTCGTTTCATATGGGACCACCCATGAACCGAAGCTCATTGGGTGCAAAAATGCTTAGATCCTGTCAGCATTCCCCCTCAAGGGTGGCACCTTAGGCACTGGGCAATAAACCCAGCCTTGCCGCTTTAAATCAAGGGGCAGGTGTTGCCTGGGGAGATAGCCCCCTGGAATCACGCCGTTAATTTTCACTAATAGTCCAGTGGCCAAAGCCACCAGACCCACAGGCCCTGAATGGTCCATGTTATTACTGTGTTTAAAATCCTACAATGTGTCTTATATATCACTAAGAAATAAAGGTTTATATAATATATGGTGTGGTTAATTTGCATACTGATTTTAATAAAACCGGGTCTAATAAATAATTACTTGGTGTTTTGATCTCTAATATTATTGTTTTATTCTCCAACATATTAAATTCAATCCTTAGAATGATTTTATATAGAAAACAATTAAAATATGATTAAAATAAGTCTAACCTTTTTATATGTGTTCTTATTTAATTTTGTTAGTCTTTATAATTTAGTATGTTTTACTACATTAACTCTTAATGTCCTATACCGCCTCATTCCGCCCGTCCGGAAGTCACATTCATTATTTTAATCTGCCCCAAATGATAGCCTTTGTTTAAATGTAATATTAAACATATTTAAAAGTCTTAAGTTAAAGGGAAATAACAGGTAACTGAAATGAAAAGGTCATTTTTAGCCATTTTTTTAATAAATCCTTATAGGAATGGGGCTCTGGACTTAGGAAATTCTCAACAATACTTATGCCCAGAGGGTGCATATTCTTGCTTGTCTATTAATAATGGAGATTTGGTCTCAATTTGTCTGTAACCTAAACTACGTCACTGCTTATGTCACATTACCAAAAATCATCAATATGTAGAATAAAGAACAACCTTATATCATATACACTCCAAATTTGAGCATGTAAACTTATATGGCCCTTATTGTTTTTTAAAACAAATTTTAATAAATATTATGTATTTATGGTATTATATATTTATATATAGTTTGTTATTTCTATATATGTTTAAAGTTATCTAATATAGAGTTTTACGAGAAGATTATTTACAAACAAGAAATAGTAATTTCTTTCAGTATTAAGAGGTTAACTAAAAAGTTTACAAATTAATAAATATCTCTGATTTTGTGTAAAATTTATGTATAAAATATTCAAAATAATTATTTAATTAATAATTAATAGATGCATGCAACATATTATTTGAGGGGGACAGAACTAAGTTTCTATTTCTAATTGTTTTATTTTTACTCCTTTAATAAATTTGATGATTTTACTTACATATGATATAAACCCTCTGACATTGAAGTTTTACCCCCCCCCCCTTTCACTTATGGCAAGCCCCAACCATTTTTATCAAATGGGTGCTAGAAGGCGGTGGCTGAGGATCTTCATGTCCTGGTATGAAGTTAAACTCTAATTGATGGTTCCAGGTGTAGAGAACTGGGGAATGTGGAGTACCCCTTCATCACCATTGTTCTCAGGTCCACTCTGACCCGGAGTGGTAGTACCTATATGGGTCCCATCTATGGGTTAAATAGAAAATTTGTTTACAAAAAGAAATTGAGTTTTAAAAATTTTCTTCCAAACTATCATTACAAATCTTTCAAAACTTTGCCAACATTATATGACCCTCCCTAGTTGATATGCCGTAAAACAAAACAAACTCCTCCTTCCTCAGGCAATATCTTTCAAAAATAGATTTTTACACTGCCTGGAGGGCGTTTTTTTTTGCTAGTATCTATAACAAAGATAATTCCTTAAATATTTCACTTTGTAACATATAGAATATCAATGTTTATTTTTCATTCTTTTGATGGTAAGTGTGTGAATGTGTGTGTGTGCGTGTGTATATGTGTGTGTGTGTTTACTAATTCATCTTGTTAACAGAGACCTCAGTCACTGTATTATTGTATCTGGCAGCAGTCAGTTGTCTGAAGAATTGGAGCCAGTTTGGGAATAGTTATGACTACACTCTCTTATCACAACTCTGTTGCATCCTGTTTTATCTTTTACATATAAATTACTTATTGAAATCAAGGTGCCAGTGTCTATAGGAAAAATGGTAGGGTTTGTCTTTACAGTCTAGGATTTATTTAGATATAACGGAACTTTTGAATTCTCCAAGATAAAGTTATTTTTAGTTGAAACTAATGTGTGTACTGACAATGTTTTATTTACTGAAAAGAAATAACAGTAGAAAGTTTTGCATTTAGTTGATTTTGGTAGGTAATTATTCTGCCCTTTTTTAAAATTTTTTTTTTTTACAATTTTTACAATTATTTCTGCTTCAAATAATTACTAAACTAGTAAAGTCAGTAGCATGGCCTACTGAAAAGAAACAGCACAAGAAAGCTTACATTTAGTTGATTATTGGTAGGTAATTATTTCCACTTCAAATAATTACTTTAGTAAAGTTAGCAGAGTCACCTACTGAAAAGAAACAACACTAGAAAGTTGTACATTTAGTTGATTATTGGTAGGTAATTATTTCTACTTCAAATAATTACTAAACTAGTAAAGTCAGTAGCGTGGCCTACTGAAAAGAAACAGCACAAGAAAGTTGTACATTTAGTTGATTATTGGTAGGTAATTATTTCTACTTCAAATAATTACTAAACTAGTAAAGTCAGTAGCGTGACCTACTGAAAAGAAACAGCACAAGAAAGTTGTACATTTAGTTGATTATTGGTAGGTAATTATTTCCACTTCAAATAATTACTTAAGTAGTAAAGTCAGCAGAGTCACCTACTGAAAAGAAACAACACTAGAAAGTTGTACATTTTGTTGATCATTGGTCAGTAATTATTCTGCTTATTTCTACTTCAAATAATTACTTAAGTAGTAAAGTCAGCAGAGTCGCCTATTGTTGGTATCAACCAGACAGCAAGGGGTCTATCCTCTTTTCACTAGCACTAGACAAGGAAGATTATTTCTGAATCTGAGGAGGAACGCCACACCTATCACCAACTCCCCACATTACCACACAGATGCAGACTGTGCTTCTCATGTGCTGAGTGGGCATGAACAAAACAATGAAAATGAAAGTACTTGTCTAAATAATTTGTTAATAATGATACTGAAAAGATAGTATTTCAAACCAAATGCACTTGGTTTGAAAATTACATAGGCAAAAAACAGTCAATAGCCAAGCTACCCTATAGATATATAAATCTATTAATAATGGAGATTCGGTCTCAATTTGTCTGTAACCAAAACTATGTCACTACTTACATTACATTACCCAAAATCGTCAATATATAGAAAACAGTATAATCTTATATCATATATACTCAAAATTTGAGTATCCAAACTTAGACGGTCCTTATTGTTTTTTAAAACAACTTTTGATAAATACATGCCTGGTATTAAATATTTATATATGGTTTGTTTTATTTTAATATATATTTAAACTTATGTAACATATAGAGTTTTACAAGAAAATTATTTACAAACATTTTTTCAGTATCAGCAGGAGGTTAACTAAAAAGTTTACAAATAAATAAACACCTATGATTTTGTGTAAAATGTATGTGTAAAATATTCAAAATAATTATTCAATTAATAATTGATAGATGTACGCAACATTTTATTAAGGGAGACAGAATTAAATTTCAAATTGTTTTATTTATTTTTTACTCCTTTAATAAATTTGATGATTTTACTTATGATACAAACCCCCTGACTTTAGCTCCCACCTTCTCTGGGAAAATCTTTCAAAAATTAATTTTTACACCACCCAGAGGGTTTTTTTTTGGGTGGGGGATTGCTAGTATAGATGAGAAATATATTTTTAACTTTTCAAATCCTGTGTAATGCCTGTTAGTTCTGCTGGTCTAGTATAAAATCTACATTTGACATAATTAAAAAGTGAACAGATGCGGGGGAGGGTGTCAGAAGCAAGCAGCAAAACCACACAAGCACTTATAAACATGTATGCTGAAATAGATTTCTATGAATGTTTTGTTTTTAGAAGCTTTTGTTAAATATTAGTTCATAATTATTTGAATGAGTCACATTGTTTTTGTTTTTTTTGCTAATTGGGCATTTTTCAAGATTTAGAAAAAAAAACAAAATAGAAATTTTCAGTCTGATTAATAGTTGTTATTGAATAAGTCCTCGTCATGTAATGGTTAGTGTTGTGGGGTTTTTAAGGGTAAAAAAAAAAGACAAACGACTGATAACGATGTATACAAATATATTGAACAAAAGGAGTAAAAATTTACAGCAAGAAAGTGGAGATTGCGTCCGACCAATACAGTTACAAGCTGACTCGCATTTGCTTCGTGTCAAGCCACAATTGTTCCTATTACTTATAGTAGCCGTCGGCGCATTCCATTTATGTCCATAGGTTATATCACCTATAACAGTTAGCAACCTAGTCTCACAGATCTATTATCACTGAAAAGCGAGTTTGACCCTTGCTGGATGCCCCATAAAACAACAAATCACCACGTTAAAAAGTCCTTGTATTAATCTGGCCTGGTGGGAGGTCAGGAAAATATTTTTTTATTTTCTTTTTTTTTCAGAATAAGTTTTTTTTTATTAAGTGAATGAAGATTTAGAAGATTAAAAAAAAAAAAATTATTTTATTTTAGGTTTTTCTTTTTGTGTGTGTTTATTTTAAAAATCTTTGTAGAGAATAGACAGCAGATTAAATAACCATCTAACAGATACATATATTTGGTTGTTTGTTAAGTTTTACGGCATATCAACCTTGGTGGCAAAGTTTTGAAAGATTCGTAGCGATAGTTTGGAAGAAAATTTTTTAAACTCAATTTTTTTTATAAACAAATTTTCTATTTAACCCATAGATGGGACCCTAACGGATACAACCACTCTGAGTCAGAGTGGATCTGGGAGCAATATTAAACTCTATCTGATGGTGAAGTTCTAGTTCTGGAGGTCTGGGGAATGTGGAGCACCCCATCATCACCATTGCTTCCAGGTCCACTCTGACTGGGAGTGGTAGTCTTGTTAGAGTCCCATCTATGGGTTAAATAGAAAAAAATTATTTATAAAAATTGTGTTTATAAAAAACTTTCTACCAAACTATCGCTTATAACAAACTTGAACTTTACCTTATAAACTTATCCCTTATCCCTTAACTCTTATCGTCCTATACCGCCTCATTCCACCCGGTCGGAAGTCACATTCATTATCCTAATCTACCCCAATTGATAGCCTTTGTTTAAATGTAATATTAAACATATTTAGAAGTCTTTGATTTAAGGGAAATAACAGGTAACTTTAAATAAAAAGGCGATTTTCTAACCATTTTTTTTATTTTACAAATGCTTATAGGAATTTGGCTGTGGACTTAGAAAATTCTCAACAGTATATTAAGAGTTAAAGTGATTTCAAATTCACTTAGCAAAAAACAACTGCAAACAACCTACTGTCAAAATCAAGAAAAATCCTTGAAAAAAAACATAACAATATATTTGATATCCCTCACAACCTACCGCTTGGCATAGAATAACCCTGGATGGGTTGACATGCCATTAAAATCAATCAATCAATCAATCAATCTTACAATGTAGTGTATGTCTGCAAATGATTTCCTATTCATTTACCTCTGAGCTAAAAATGCAACTAATTGTAGCATTTTACTTTTAAGTTTCAGATAACAGAAAATCCTATTCTAATACATCACATACAGACGCCAAAACAATCTCCTTGGTCTAGCACTAGTGAAAAGAGGATAGACTCCCTCGCTGTCTTGCTGATACTGACTTTATCAAGTTTAACATAAATTTTTATTTAGGGGCCAGTTTAGCTGAGTTGGTAAAGCATCTGCCTAGGAATTACAAGGTTCTGAGTTTGATACCAGTCCTCACCAAATCAGCACATGAGTAGTACAGCTAGGGTAATATCTGATCTGTGTGGTAAAGTGCAGAGCTGATGGTAGGTATGGTGCTTCACCTCAGTAAAAAAGAATATCCCTGGTCTAGAGCTAGCAAAAAGGAGATAGACTCCCTCACTGTCTGGCTGATAGTGGCAACAGGCCACTCTGCGAACTTTACTTACTTTATTTAATAAAAAATAATCTCTATTTTTCATAATAGTTTTTAGAAACCTTTCTCTTTTAAAAAGATTCAATTGTCCAAATACAGTTGAGATTTATTCAGAAATGTTTTTTCATAAAAATATTTGTGAATTACTAAACTAGATTTTAAATAAAAGCTATTTCCAAGTTTAGGAAAGTAGCCAAACATGGACAAAAGTTAAAAGATGTTAGAATGACCTGGATTATTGATGTTATTTTTGGCATGAAGACTTGCCAGACATCCGCTTAACAGACAGGCTATATGAAGTCCCTAAAGAAAGAAAAGATATACAAAACAAAACAACAATAATTCTCTGGTTATTGCTTATGGTTCCTATGCGGTTGCTCTACCAAGCTAAATGGATTTAGGAAAGAAAATATACAAGTTTTGAAAAGTAGCCAAAAATGGACAAAAATTAAATTCAGAAGAGAACTGTTTTATAACAAAATGATCTGGTAACCAATCTATATTAACAATTGACAGTTCTATTTTGTTTTAATGGATTATAAACGTTAAAATGACACGGCCTGTTGATGTTATTTTTGGCATGAAGACTTGCCAGACATCCACTTAATAGGCAGACTATAAGAAGGCCCTTAAGGAAGAAAAGAAAAAAAAAAAATACAAAACAAAACTTTTTTTCTATTTTCTTTTGAGAATGTTTGGTGGAATTTTGGAATAAAATCCATTTTATTTTTTTCTAATTTTTTTTCATTATTGTATTTTTTTAAAAGAAATTTCTTTGGATTATCAAATAATGAACCACAGTAAATCAGATTATGCAAAACAAAACAAAACAAAATCTAGAATGAGAAAAAAAAATAGAGGGGAAAAAATAATAAATATTCGACTTGTTGACAATGTCGTCGCCGTCAAAAAATCTTTATCAACTCAAAAATCTTCAGCAGCTGAAAAATCCGTCGTCATAAAATCTTCAACAACTCAAAATCGCGACTCGACTCCTGTCGTCACCCCACTTCTACTTATACTAATTTCTCCTCAACATCCGGGTGTCTGCGCCCCACACATGAGATTCTCGAGCCAAACCCAACCGCCGGAATCCTCATAGCTATCATCCGGGCACCTGGCACTTGCATCTGGGACTGTAGCTTCTCGACTTCGGTGACAATGTTTGCATTCTGAAGGAAGCGGGTTCGATTCTACAGTCCGACATGTCAGGCAAAGCCTAGCCTGCTTCCTTCGAGAATACGGCAGGCCTTGACGTTCGCCACTCACCTCGTGTTCTCTGTCACACAAATCTAATTAAAAAATAAAATTGAAAAAAAAAAAAAAAATAAAGGAACAAACAAAATATCAGGAAATTAATTTTTACATTTTTTTAGAAAGTGGTTCAATATGTAAAGTAGGTGCTTGTTTTCAAAAATGAACCATGACTGAATATAGTATATAAAAACAATAAATTGTTATTTTTTGGCATGAAGACTTGCCAGACATCCACTTAACAGACAAGCTATATATAAGAATGAAATTTATTGCGTACAGTGCTCAGGTGCACCACTATTCATCAAAGTCTCATGTATAGTACATAGAATAATGTTCTAATGCAGAAACATGAATAGTGTACAGTAATAATATACACATGTGTGCGCATGTGCATGCATATGTGTGTGGAGGTGGGTATCAGGTATAGTGTTGGTGAATAAAATAACCATACAAGGGTTGACATGTCGTAAAATCTAACCTACAACCAACTAGTGACTCTTGGGACAGATTGTGAATGAAAGAAATGAGGTCAATGTTTATTGCTTTACTTGTTTTATTTACTGAAAAGAATAACAGTAGAAAGTTTCATTTAGTTGATTTTGGTAGGTAATTATTCTGCCTTTTTTTTTTTTTTTTTTACAATTTTTACAATTATTTCTGCTTCAAATAATTACAAAAGTAAATCAGTAGCTGGCCTACTGAAAGAAACAGCACAAGAAAGATGTACATTAGTTGATTATTGGAGGTAATTATTCTATTCCACTTCAATAATTACTTTAGTAAAGTTAGCAGAGTCACCTACTGAAAAGAAACACACACTAGAAAGTTGTACATTTAGTTGATTATTGAGGTAATTATTTCTCTTATTACTTCAATAATTACTAGTATAAATGTAGCAGAGTCACCTACTGAAAAGAAACAACACTAGAAAGTTGTACATTTAGTTGATTATTGGTAGGTAATTATTTCTTATCTACTTCAAATAATTACTTAAGTAGTAAAGTTAGCAGGTACCTACTGAAAAGAAACAAACACAGAAAGTTGTACATTTAGTTGATTATTGGTAGGTAATTATTTGCTCACTTCAAATAATTACTTAAGTAGTAAAGTCAGCAGAGTCACCTACTGAAAAGAAACAACCACTAGAAAGTTGTACCATTTTGTTGTTCATTGGTAGTCGTAATTATTCTGCTTATTTCTACTTCAAATAATTACTTAAGTAGTAAAGTACAGAGTACGAGCACAGAGGCATTGCCTATTGTTGGTATCAACCGACAACAAGGGGCTTATCCCCTTTTCACTAGCACTAGACAAGGAAGATTTTTTTGAATCTGAGGAGGAACGCCACACCTATCACCAACTCCCCACATTCCACACAGATCAGACTGTGCTTCTCATGTGCTGAGTTGGCATGAACAAAACAATGAAAATGAAAGTACTTGTCTAAAATAATTGTTAATAATGATTACTGAAAAGATAGTATTTCAAACCCAAATGGCACTTGGTTGAAAATTACATAGGCAAAAAACAGTCAATAGCCAAGCTACCCTTATAGATATATAAATCTATTAATAATGGAGATTCGGTCTCAATTTGTCTGTAACCAAAACTATGTCACTACTTACATTACATTACCCAAAATCGTCAATATATAGAAAACAGTATAATCTTATATCATATATACTCAAAATTTGAGTATCCAAACTTAGACGGTCCTTATTGTTTTTTAAAACAACTTTTGATAAATACATGCCTGGTATTAAATATTTATATATGGTTTGTTTTATTTTAATATATATTTAAACTTATGTAACATTATAGAGTTTTACAAGAAAATTATTTACAAAACATTTTTTTCAGTTTCAACAGGAGGTTAACTAAAAAGTTTACAAAAAATAAATACCTATGATTTTGTGTAAAATGTATGTGTAAAATATTCAAAATAATTATTAATTAATAATTAGATAGATGTACGCAACATTTTATTAAGGGAGACAGAATTAAGTATTTCAAATTGTTTTATTTATTTTTTACTCCTTTAATAAATTTGATGATTTTACTATGATACAAACCCCTGACTTTAGCTCCCACCTTCTCTGGAAAATCTTTCAAAAATTAATTTTTACACACCCAGAGGGTTTTTTTTGGGGGGGGATTGCTAGTATAGATGAGAAATATATTTTTAACTTTCAAATCCTGTGTAACGCCTGTTAGTTTGCTGTCTGTTAGTAAAATCTACATTTGACATAATTAAAAATGACAGATGCGGGGGAGGTGTCAGAAGCAAGCAGCAAAACCACACAAGCACTTATAAACATGTATGCTGAAATAGATTTCTATGAATGTTTTGTTTTTAGAAAACTTTTGTTAAATATTAGTTCTAATTATTTTGAATGAGTCACATTGTTTTTGTTTTTTTTGCTAATTGGGCATTTTTCAAGATTTAGAAAAAAAACAAAAATAGAAATTTCAGTCTGATTAATAGTTGTTTTATGAATAAGTCCTCGTCATGTAATGGTTAGTGTTGTGGGGTTTTAAGGGTAAAAAAAAAGACAAACGACTGATAACATGTATGACAAATTATTGAACAAAAGGAGTAAAATTTACAGCAGAAGTGGAATTGCGTCCGACCAATACAGTTACAGCTGACTCGCATTTGCTTCGTGTCAAGCCACAATTGTTCCTATTACTTATAGTAGCCGTCGGCGCATTCCATTTTATGTCCATAGGTTATACACCTATAACAGTTAGCAACCTAGTCTCACAGATCTATTATCACTGAAAAGGCGGTTTGGACCTTGCTGGATGCCCCATAAAACAACAATCACCACGTTAAAAGACCGTGTTGTTTAATCTGGCCTGGTGGGAGGTCAGGAAAATATTTTTTATTTCTTTTTTTTTTCAGAATAAGTTTTTTTTTATAAGTGAATGAAGATTTAGAAGATTAAAAAAAAAATTAAATTTTATTTTAGGTTTTTCTTTTTGTGTGGTGTTTATTTTAAAAATCTTTGTAGAAAATAGACAGCAGATTAAAATAACCATCTAACAGATAAATATATTTGGTTGTTTGTTAAGTTTTACGCCTATCAACCTTGTGGTGCGGCAAAGTTTTGAAAGATTCGTAGCGATAGTTTGGAAGAAAATTTTAAACTCAATTTTTTATAAACAAATTTTCTATTTAACCATAGATGGGACCCTACGGTACTACCACTCTGAGTCAGAGTGGATCTGGGAGCAATATTAAACTCTATCTGATGGTGAAGTTCTAGTTCTGGAGTCTGGGAATGTGGAGCACCCATCATCACATTGCTTCCAGGTCCACTCTGACTGGGAGGGTAGTCTTTGTTAGAGTCCCATCTATGGGTTAATAGAAAAAAATTATTTTAAAAATTGTGTTATAAAAACTTTCTACCAACTATCGCTTATTAACAAACTTGAACTTTACTTATAAACTTATCCCTTACCTTACTCTTATCGTCCTTATACGCCTCATTCCACCCGGTCGGAAGTCACATTCATTATCCTAATCTACCCCAATAATAGCCTTTGTTTAAATGTAATATTATACATATTTAGAAGTCTTTGATTTAGGGAAATAATGGTAACTTTTAATGAAAGGCGATTTTCTAACCATTTTTTTTAATTTTACAAATGCTTATAGGAATTTGGCTGTGGGACTTAGAAAATCCTCACAGGTTTGTAAAATTTAGTTAAACCTCCTGTTGATACTGGAAAAAATGGTTTGTAAATAATTTTCTTTGGTAAAACCTCTATATGTTAGAGAAGTTTAATATATATTAAATAAAACAAACCATATATAAATATTTAATACCAGGCATGTGTTATCTAAAGTTGTTTTAAAAACAATTAAGGACCGTCTAAGTTTGGATACTCAATTTTGAAGTATATTATGATATAGATTATACTGTTTTCTATATATTGACGATTTTTGGGTAATGCTATGTAAGTAGTGACATAGTTTGGTTTAGCAGCAAGATTGAGACCGATCTCCATTATTAAAGATTTAATATATCTATAGGGGTAGCTTGGCTATTGACTGTTTTTTGCCTATGTTAATTTTCAAGCCAAGTGCATTTGTTGAATACTATCTTTTCAGTATCATTATGTAACAAATTATTTAGACTAAAGATAATACTTCATTTTAATTGTTTGTCATGCCAACTCAGCACCATGAGAGCACAGCTTGGATCTTGTGTGGTTAATGTGCGTTGAGTGGTGATAGGTGTGGCGTTCCTCCTCAGATCAAAAAACAATCTCCTTGTTCTAGTGCAGTGACAAAGGCGGGATAGCCCGCTTGTTGGTCTGGTGATACCAACAATAGGCCAACTATGTACAACTTTTAGTGTTGTTTCTTTTCAGTAGGTGACTCTGCTAACTTTACTACTTAAGTAATTATGAAGTAGAAATAAGCAGAATAATTACCTACCAATGAACACAAAATGTGACAACTTTCTAGTGTTGTTTCTTTTCAGTAGGTGACTCTGCTAACCTTTACTACTTAAGTAATTATTTTGAAGTAGAAATAAGCAGAATAATTACCTACAATGAACAACAAAAATGTACAACTGTTCTAGTTTGTTCTTTTCAGTAGGTGGACTCTGCTAACTTGTACTACTGAAGTAATTATTTGAAGTAGAAATAAGCAGAAATAATTACCTACCAATAATACAAGCTAAAGGACAACTTTTCTTAAGTGTTGTTTCTTTTCAGTAGGTGAGTCTGTAAACTTTACTTATTAAGTAATTATATGAAGTGGAAATAAGCAGAAATATTACCTGCCAATAATCAACAAATGTACAACTTTTCTTTGTGCTGTTTCTTCAGTAGTGACTCTGCTAACTTACTACTTAAGTATTATAGGAAGTGGAAATAAGGCAGAAATAATTACCTGCAATAATCAACTAAATCTTAAAACTTCTTGTGCTGTTTCTTTGTCAGTAGGCCACGCTTACTGATTTTGATACTTTTGTAATTATTTGAAGCAGAAAATTGTTAAAATTGTAAAAAAAAAAAAAAAAAAAATGGCAGAATTAATTACTTACCAAAATCAACTAAATGTAAAAACTTTACTGTTATTTTCTTTTCAGCTAAATAAAACATTGTTCAGTACCACACATTGTTTTCAACAAAAATAACTTTATCTTGCGAGAATTCAAAGTTCCGTTATATCTAAATAAATCCTAGACTGTAAAGACAAAACCCTACCATTTTCCTATAGGACACTGCCTGATTTCAATAAGTAACTTTATATGTAAAGATAAAACAGGATGCCAACAGGAGTTGTGATAAGAAGGTAGTCATAAACTATCCCAAACTGGCTCCAATCTTTCAGACAACTGACTGCTGCCAGATACAATTAATACATGACTGAGTCTCTGTTAACAGAATGAATTAGTAAACACACACCACCACGTATACACACGCCACACACACATTCACACACTTACCATCAAAAGAAGAAAAATTAAACATTGATATTCTATATGTAACAAAGTGAAATATTTATGGAATTACTTTGTTTATAGATACTAGCAAAAAAAACGCCCTCCAGGCAGTTAGTAAAAATCTATTTTGAAAGAATTGTGCCTGAGGAACGAGGAAGTTTGTTTTGTTTTTACGGCATTATCAACTAGGAGGGTCATATAATGTTGGCAAAGGTTTGAAAGATTTGTTAGGCAATAGTTTGGAAGAAAATAGATTTTACACTGCCTGAGAGGGCGTTTTTTTGCTTAGTATCTATAACAAAGATAATTCCTTAATATATTTCACTTTGTACATATAGAATATCAATGTTTATTTTTCATTCTTTTGATGGTAAGTGTGAATGTGTGTGTGTGCCGTGTGTATTGTGTGTGTGTGTGTTACTAATTTCATTCTGTTACAGAGACCTCAGTCACTGTATTATTGTTATTCTGGCGCAGTCAGTTGGTCTGAAGAATTGAGAGCCAGTTGGGGATAGTTATGAACTACACTTTCTTATCACAACTCTGTTAGCATCCCTGTTTTATCGTTTATACATATAAATACTTATGAAATCAAGGTGCCAGTGTCTATAGCGAAAAAATGTAGGGTTTGTCTTACAGTCGTAGGATTTTATTTTAGATATACGAACTTTTGAATTCTCCAAGATAAAGTTATTTTAGTTGAAACTAAATGTGTGTTACTGACAATGTTTTATTTTTTACTGAAAAAGAAATAACAGTAGAAAAGTTTTACATTTTTTGTTTTAAGTTTTTGGTAGGAATTATTCTGCCAATTTTTTTTTTTTTTTTTTTTACAATTTTTACCAATTATTTTCTGCTTCCAAATAATTACAAAGTAGTAAAATCCAGTAGCGTGGCCCTACTGAAAAGAAACAGCACAAGAGTTGTACATTTAGTTGATTATGGCAGGTAATTATTTCTGCTTATTTCCACTTCATTATTAATTACTTAAGTAGTAAAGTTAGCAGAGTCACCTACTGAAAAGAAACAGCACAAGAAAGTTGTACATTTAGTTGCTTATTGGCAGGGTAATTATTTCTGCTTATTTCCACTTCATATAATTACTTAAGTAGTAAAGTAGCAGAGTCACCTACTGAAAAGAAACAACACTAGAAAGTTGTACATTTAGTTGATTATTGGTAGGTAATTATTTCTGCTTATTTCTACTTCAAATAATTACTTAAGTAGTAAAGTTAGCAGAGTCACCTACTGAAAAGAAACAACACTAGAAAGTTGCATTTTGTTGTTCATTGGTAGGTAATTATTCTGCTTATTTCTACTTCAAATAATTACTTAAGTAGTAAAGTTAGCAGAGTCACCTACTGAAAGATAACAACACTAGAAAGTTGTACATTTTTGTTGTTCATGGGGTAGGTAATTATTCTGCTTATTTCTACTTCAAATAATTACTTAAGTAGTAAAGTTAGCAGAGTCACCTACTGAAAAGAAACAACACTAGAAAGTTGTACATAGTTGCCTATTGTTGGTATCAACCAGACAACAAGGGGCCTATCCCCTTTTCACTAGCACTAGACAAGGAAGATTGTTTTTGAATCTGAGGAGGAACGCCACACCTATCACCAACTCCCCACATTACCACACAGATCCAGGCTGTGCTTCTCATGTGCTGAGTTGGCATGAACAAAACAATGAAAATGAAAGTACTTGTCTAAATAATTTGTTAATAATGATACTGAAAAGATAGTATTTCAAACCAAATGCACTTGGCTTGAAAATTACATAGGCAAAAACAGTCAATAGCCAAGCTACCCTATAGAATATAAATCTATTAATAATGGAGATTCGGTCTCAATTGTCTGTAACCAAAACTATGTCACTACTTACATTACATTACCCAAAATCGTCAATATATAGAAAACAGTATAATCTTATATCATATATACTCAAAATTTGAGTATCCAAACTTAGACGTCCTTATGTTTTTAAAACAAACTTTTGATAAATACATGCCTGGTATTAAATATTTATATATGGTTTGTTTTATTTTAATATATATTTAAACTTATCTAACATATAGAGTTTTACAAGAAAATTATTTACAAACATTTTTTCAGTATCAACAGGAGGTTAACTAAAAAGTTTACAAAGAAATAAATACCTATGATTTTGTGTAAAATGTATGTGTAAAATATTCAAAATAATTATTTAATTAATAATTAATAGATGTACGCAACATTTTATTAAGGGAGACAGAATTAAGTTTCCATTTCAAATTGTTTTATTTATTTTTTACTCCTTTAATAAATTTGATGATTTTACTTATGATACAAACCCCCTGACTTTAGCTCCCACCTTCTCTGGAAAAATCTTTCAAAAATTAATTTTTACACCACCCAGAGGGGTTTTTTTTTGGGGGGGGGGGATTGCTAGTATAGATGAGAAATATATTTTAACTTTTCAAATCCTGTGTAACGCCTGTTAGTTCTGCTAGTCTAGTATAAAATCTACATTTGACATAATTAAAAACTGCACAGATGCGGGGGAGGGTGTCAGAAGCAAGCAGCAAAACCACACAAGCACTTATAAACATGTATGCTGAAATAGATTTCTATGAATGTTTTGTTTTTAGAAACTTTTGTTAAATATTAGTTCGTAATTATTTGAATGAGTCACATTGTTTTTGTTTTTTTTTGCTAATTGGGCATTTTTCAAGATTTAGAAAAAAAACAAAATAGAAATTTTCAGTCTGATTAATAGTTGTTATTGAATAAGTCCTCGTCATGTAATGGTTAGTGTTGTGGGGTTTTAAGGGTAAAAAAAAAAGACAAACGACTGATAACAATGTAGACAAATGTATTGAACAAAAGGAGTAGAAATTTACAGCAAGAAAGTGGAGATTGCGTCCGACCAATACAGTTACGAGCTGACTCGCATTTGCTTCGTGTCAAGCCACAATTGTTCCTATTACTTATAGTAGCCGTCGGCGCATTCCATTTATGTCCATAGGTTATATCACCTATAACAGTTAGCAACCTAGTCTCACAGATCTATTATCACTGAAAAGCGAGTTTGACCCTTGCTGGATGCCCCATAAAACAACAAATCACCACGTTAAAAAGACCTTGTGTTAATCTGGCCTGGTGGGAGGTCAGGAAAATATTTTTTTATTTCCTTTTTTTTTTTCAGAATAAGTTTTTTTTTAATAAGTGAATGAAGATTTAGAAGATAAAAAAAAACGTTTAAATTTTATTTTAGGTTTTTCTTTTTGTGTGTGTTTATTTTAAAAATCTTTGTAGTAAAAATAGACAGCAGATTAAAATAACCATCTAACAGATAAATATATTTGGTTGTTTGTTAAGTTTTACGGCCTATCAACCTTCGTGGGTCTCTTAATGCCGGCAAAGTTTTGAAAGATTCGTAGCGATAGTTTGGAAGAAAATTTTAAAAACTCAATCTTTTTATAAACAAATTTTCTATTTAACCCATAGATGGGACCCTAACAGGTACTACCACTCTGAGTCAGAGTGGATCTGGGAGCAATATTAAACTCTATCTGATGGTGAATTTCTAGTTCTGGAAGTCTGGGGAATGTGGAGCACCCCATCATCACCATTGCTTCCAGGTCCACTCTGACTGGGAGCGGTAGTCTTGTTAGAGTCCCATCTATGGGTTAAATAGAAAAAAATGATTTATAAAAATTGTGTTTAAATAAACTTTCTACCGAACTATCGCTTATAACAAACTTGAACTTTACCTTATAAACTTATCCCTTATCCCTTAACTCTTATCGTCCTATACCGCCTCATTCCACCCGGTCGGAAGTCACATTCATTATCCTAATCTACCCCAATTAATAGCCTTTGTTTAAATGTAATATTATACATATTTAGAAGTCTTTGATTTAAGGGAAATAATGGGTAACTTTAAATGAAAAGGCGATTTTCTAACCATTTTTTTAATTTTACAAATGCTTATAGGAATTTGGCTGTGGACTTAGAAAATTCTCAACAGGATATTAAGAGTTAAAGTGATTTCAAATTCACTTAGCAACAAACAACTGCAAACAACCTACTGTCAAAATCAAGAAAAATCCTTGAAAAAAAACATAACAATATATTTGATATCCCTCACAACCTACCGCTTGGTAGGTAGAATAACCCTGGATGGGTTGACATGCCATTAAAATCAATCAATCAATCAATCAATCTTACAATGTAGTGTATGTCTGCAAATGATTTCCTATTCATTTACCTCTGAGCTAAAAATGCAACTAATTGTAGCATTTTACTTTTAAGTTTCAGATAACAGAAAATTTGCGGTATAAATTATATTGATGTACATATATGAATATATCAAGGATTATTTGTAAGAAATGTATATTCACTCATATACTGAATGCTTGTATATATTAATTGGAATGATATATCTATACAAATGCTTTCATAACTTCATTGAGTGATTATAGGCAGAAATACATTCAATCTCTCTCTCTCTCTCTCTCTCTCTCTCTATATATATATATATATATATATATATATATATATATATATTATATATATATATATATATATATATATGTGTGTGTGTGTGTGTGTCTGTGTGTGAAGAAAGGAAGTGAATTCGACGGTATGTAGTATATTAAGAAAAATGAAAAAACACAGGTTTAAATGGGTTAAGTGGTGAGTTTATTGGCCGACGCTGCAGTGTTTCGATCCCTGAAGATGATCTAATTAATAGATCGAAACACTGCAGCGTAGGCCCATAAACTCACCACTTAACCCATTTAAACCTGTGTTTTTTTTATTTTTCTTAATATATCACATACAGACGCCAAAACAATCTCCTTGGTCTAGCACTAGTGAAAAGAGGATAGACTCCCTCGCTGTCTTGCTGATACTGACTTTATCAAGTTTAACATAAATTTTTATTTAGGGGCCAGTTTAGCTGAGTTGGTAAAGCATCTGCCTAGGAATTACAAGGTTCTGAGTTTGATACCAGTCCTCACCAAATCAGCACATGAGTAGTACAGCTAGGGTAATATCTGATCTGTGTGGTAAAGTGCAGAGCTGATGGTAGGTATGGTGCTTCACCTCAGTAAAAAAGAATATCCCTGGTCTAGAGCTAGCAAAAAGGAGATAGACTCCCTCACTGTCTGGCTGATAGTGGCAACAGGCCACTCTGCGAACTTTACTTACTTTATTTAATAAAAAATAATCTCTATTTTTCATAATAGTTTTTCGAAACCTTTCTCTTTTAAAAAGATTCAATTGTCCAAATACAGTTGAGATTTATTCAGAAATGTTTTTTCATAAAAATATTTGTGAATTACTAAACTAAATTTTAAAAAATTAGGAAAGTAGCCAAACATGGACAAAAGTTAAAAGATGTTAGAATGACATGGCTTATTGATATTATTTTTGGCATGAAGACTTGCCAGACATCCGCTTAACAGACAGACTATATGAAGTCCCTAAAGAAAGAAAAAATATACAAAACAAAACAACAATAATTCTCTGGTTATTGCTTATGGTTCCTATGCAGTTGCTCTACCAAGCTAAATGGATTTAGGAATGAAAATATACAAGTTTTGAAAAGTAGCCAAAAATGGACAAAAGTTAAATTCAGAAGAGAACTGTTTTATAACAAAATGATCTGGTAACCAATCTATATTAACAATTGACAGTTCTATTTTGTTTTAATGGATTATAAACGTTAAAATGACACGGCCTGTTGATGTTATTTTTGTCATGAAGACTTGCCAGACATTCACTTAATAGGCAGACTATAAGAAGGCCCTTAAGGAAGAAAAGAAAAAAAAATACAAAACAAAACTTTTTTTCTATTTTCTTTTGAGAATGTTTGGTGGAATTTTGGAATAAAATCCATTTTATTTTTTTCTCATTTTTTCATTATTGAATTTTTTTTAAAGAGATTTCTTTGGATTATCAAATAATGAACCACAGAAAATCAGATTATGCAAAACAAAACAAAACAAAATCTAGAATGAGAAAAAAAAAAAAAATATTCGACTTGTTGACAATGTCGTCGCCATCAAAAAATCTTTATCAACTCAAAAATCTTCAGCAGCTGAAAAATCCGTCATCGTAAAATCTTCAACAACTCAAAATAGCGACTCGACTCCTGTCGTCACCCTACTTCTACTTATACTAATTTCTCCCTCAACATCCGGGTGTCTGCGCCCCACACATGAGATTCTCGAGCCAAACCCAACCGCCGGAATCCTCATAGCCATCATCCGGGCACCTGGCACTTGCATCTGGGACTCTAGCTTCTCGACTTCGGTGACAATGTTTGCATTCTGAAGGAAGCGGGTTCGATTCTACAGTCCGACATGTCAGGCAAAGCCTAGCCTGCTTCCTTCGAGAATACGGCAGGCCTTGACGTTCGCCACTCACCTCGTGTTCTCTGTCACACAAATCTAATTAAAAAATAAAATTGAAAAAAAAAAAAAATAAAGGAACAAACAAAATGTCAGGAAATTATTTTTTAAATTTTTTTAGAAGTGGTTCAATATGTAAAGTAGGTGCTTGTTTTCAAAAAATGAACCATGACTGAATATAGTATATAAAAAACAATAAATTGTTATTTTTGGCATGAAGACTTGCCAGACATCCACTTAACAGACAAGCTATATAATAAGAATGAAATTTATTGCGTACAGTGCTCAGGTGCACCACTATTCATCAAAGTCTCATGTATAGTACATAGAATAATGTTCTAATGCCAGAAACATGAATAATGTACAGTAATAATATACACATGTGTGCGCATGTGCATGCATATGTGTGTGGAGGTGGGTATCAGGTATAGTGTTGGTGAATAAAATAACCATACAAGGGTTGACATGTCGTAAAATCTAACCTACAACCAACTAGTGACTCTTGGGACAGATTGTGAATGAAAGAAATGAGGTCAATGTTTATTGCTTTCTTCAAGTATCTTTAAGTGGCTCATGTCTTAGAAACATATGGTTTCTATTAAATTCTTATTCATGAGTAAAATGAATTCCTGCTATCTGGCTTAACCAATTTTTGGTGAATTTTGATCACATTTCAAAACAAAACTGTTTACAAACAACTTAGTATTTACTCATTGAAAAAAAAAATGAGAGTAATCTCAAATGTAAGGTCTAGGAGCTTTGTTGGCTCGGGCTTTAAAATACATCAACTGTACCTCTGCAGATGGTTAAGACTCCTCCCCAATGGGGGCATCTGCTGGCTGTGGGTGGCGACCCATGATGCTTAAAGATGAAATTCTGGTAAATGAGCAGTCCATAACATACAGCACTCCACTTTGATGCTTACTTAGGCTAGACGGGTGGGCGGAGAATGTGAGAGTAATCCCAAATGTAAGGTCTAGGAGATTTGTTAACTAGGGCTTTAAAATACATCAACTGCACCTCTGCAGATGGTTAAGACTCCTCCCCAATAAGGGCATCTGTTGGCTGTGGGTGGCGACCTGTGATGCTTAAGGACGGAATTCTGGTAGATGAGTACTCCATGACATGCAACACTCCACTTTGATCCTTACTTAGGCTAGAACAGACAGTTGGAGAAGCCACCTCCAATCAATTGGCTGGTCACATCAAGCCTTAGCACCTATAGGTTTGTCCCGGTCTTATTGCCCTTATGGCAAGCTCCAACTCTTTTTATCATATATGTGCTAGATATCTGTTAAGTAATGAAGGTTATTTCCAGTTCACTTAAACCAGGTTGGTTGGTTGGATTTTCAGGATTTGGTTATTTTATGCCGTAGACTTTAATCTTCCAAATTCTCAATATAACTAACATAATCATGAAATTCTGATTAGAATCCTCCATGCTTGCTTAAATAGAAGCATCAATATAATCATGGACTGCTGGGTTCATCAGCCATCTAGTTTGATAGAGAGTGATTCTTTTTTTGAATCTAGTTGAGCTGCTGGTTATTTTTGATATACTAAAAAGGAGAGGCGAGGTTAGTGAAAGCCTGTTGCTGAGGGGGCTCTGATCAGCCCAGATTGGGTCTCCTGGGGAAGGAAATCCGATATTGAAAGACCAGAAATTTAGATATCCATTAAGTAATGAAGGTCATTTCCAGTTCACTTAAACCAGGTTGGTTGGTTGGTTGGTTGGTTGGTTGGATTTTTCAGGATTTGGTTATTCTATGCCGGAGACTTTTAGAATACTTTTTTTTTATTTGTTTGTAGTGTATGGTTATTGCTGGTGCAAGTATTTGACTTAAACTAGGATTTCAAAACTTTGGTAGTATCTTTATTTACAGTCCATGACACCATTGAGGCCTATTTTCTTTTTTTACTCAGTAAATGTTTACTGCTAGTTTAAACCCATTATTTTATTGAATAGAGCTTGTTGAAATCTTTTTTTTGCACATAACACGTTTCTCTCCCTCAACTCGTCAAAGCTATATCTATCTCCCAATAACATCATAGTATTCTGTAAAAAAAAACCCCAAAAAAAACAAGTATATACAAATTTTAAAATAATCTAAATTGTTTGTTCCTTAATGTAATTCTTAGCTTACTTTATCCGCTCACGGTGGCTCTCCCACCACTGTGATCCTACAGTAAACCACTGGCAGTGACTCTCACATGTGTCACTTGTTTACACTGAACATTTAGATAGAATGAGTTCTGAGGTGAATAGATAGTGAACTTTGAAATATCCCACCATATATATATATATATTTACCAACCCCTCCGCCCGAGCAGGATGTGACACAGGGTCAATTTCTTAAGCAGAGTTTAACAGGTTTGAATTCAGAGTTTTCCTTCTCCTAGACTGGTTACCTAGTCATGGTTAAAGAGTCCAGTCTGCCCTTCTATTTACCCCTAGCTGGAGGGAGAATCGGATTTATACCTTTCCCAAAGGTATTAGCGCTATGTGAAATTCCAACAGCTTCGTCCAGGAATTGAACTCGCGTTGACGAGTCCATTTCCTACGACTCTAACCATTAGACCACGTGCCTCCCACCATATAGGTAAAAATTTACCTAGAAAATTTGGTACAGTCATGGGTGAAATTTGGCAGGTAAAGAGTTAATGAATTGAACTGCTTACTTAATTCTTTATTTGTTAATTAAATTGTTTTTGGTTTTTGTTGTTTTTAAAAAATTTTTTATTTAGTCTTTTTAATTGCAACAAGGGGAGGAAATTTCAAGAGAAACAGCTCACTTGAAAAAAAACAAAGTCTTTACTTTTTAGGTGATGTTTTCACTTGTCTCTATGTCATCTATTTCTTATACGGACCTCAAATTCTTACTTGTTTCAAATCTCTTAAAACATGCATAGTCATCAAAATTATCACTATTATTATTATTATTATTATTATTATTATCATAACCTGGTTTGGTCATGGGGGCTCTACTCATGTAGTGTGTCTCTGGGAAGGAATACCATTTACCCATAGCTGGAGGGAGAATAGTTGAATTCATACTAAGGATATTAGTGTCATACTAACAGAACCTGTGGATATACCACAGTATGATACTTTTATTATTTCAATGTTTTATATGTTTTTATTAAGAGCTATTGCCAAATAGTTCAATATGTAAAACGTATAATAATCCTGATTTAAATCTCTCTCACTCTTTTTTTCTTTCTTTCCTTCTTTTCATCTTTTCATCATGTTCGATTGAAACAGATTAGCGTTATCACTTCCATGCGCTCACATAATTTCTCTATCTTTCCCCTAATCTCTTTCTTTCTTTCTTTCTTTCTTTCTTTCTTTCTTTCTTTCTTATATTTTTTCAGTGTAGCATGTCATTTTTCTTTCCTTTCTTTTTTATGATAAAAACGGAATGGTCCATTATTTACCTGAGATGACGACACTCATAAGAAATAAGAATTTGGTGATAAAGTGACACCAGATCATCAGTATTTACGCTTTTGCATTCCATCTTGAATGATTTGGATGGTCTCAATTTTACCCTGAGGGTGTTGCAGGAGGATAACGGTTGGAAGATTAAGGAACAAGAGTATTAATATATAGATGAAATGCAAGCAGCATTGTTCAGGACTTGAATTCAAGGAGCCTAGTCCATTTCTTATGACAATAACTGTTATGCCAAGAGGGCCTCTTTATACCAGGTCTGCGGAATCAGAACCCAAAACCTTTGACACCAAATTTGTCTCCTCTATTTTTTGGCACCTGGCCTTAGTGGTGTAGTGGACCGTTAGTATAGCGAGCATCTGGTATTCTCTTAAATAAAGTATTTTGCAGTCATTTGATAAGATTAACTTACTTTGATCTTGATACATTTTGATCATACCTTGCATTTTATACTTGTCATTGTTGTTGGCATCCTTCTGTCTGCAAGAGACGATGGAGTAGTGTCCATTTTTTAAAACTACGTAGCCTGGGTGGGTTCATATTGAAGATGAGCTGTTGCCCAAGCGGCAAATGCCTCCCCTCTCCACACTGCTGCTGTGATCCACAGGAAAGGCAAGAAGCCAATGCATTTTGGCAGCAGTAGTGTTGTAGGAGTTGCTGGGTAGCACTGGATTTCAGCATCATACCACCTTAAGGACTCCAGCCTCTGTTTTGTATTCAGGGTTTACCCCCTAGCCTTTCCTTGGGGTGAGGTAAACCTCTACTAGGCAGCAGAGGTTTTGTGTCGGACTTTTCCTTGTCCTAGACAGTCAGAGAGAGAGAGAGAGAGAGAGAGAGAGAGAGAGAGCCCTCTGATCAATCAGCTGGTCAAATCAAGCCCTGGCACCTATATGATTGTCCCTACCCTATTGCCCTTATGGCAACCCCCAACCCTTTTTATCATATATGTGCTAGAAGGCGATGGGTGGGGGTCTTATTGTCCTGGGAATTATGTTAAACTCTATCTGATGGTAAAGTTCCAGTTCTGGAGCTCAGGGAATGTGGAGTACCCTTCATCATCATTACTCCCAGGTCCACTCTGACCTGGAGTGGTAGTACCTGTTAGGGTCCCATCAATGGGTTAAATAGGAAAAATGTGTTTATAATAAAAATTGAGTGCCTATCAAGAATGAATTTATTTAAAAACTTTGTCAGCATTAAATGACCCACCAAGGTTGATATGCCATAAAACAAAACAAACAAAGATTACTGTATGATTATTTGTCTGAATTTTCACTACTGCAAAAATAACATTGAATATCTAACATAGTTTAACTCTTGTACCTGGTCATGGTTAACAGTGTTGGGTTGTGTTCTCTTTACCTGGAAGAGTTATCTTCCCTCTGGGTTCCTGTTTTTGTTCACCAGGGTTTTTTTGTATTTAAGCACCTGTTTTGAACTGTCAGCCTCTTCTTCTGCAACAGCACCTCATGCACAAGGGTTAGACTTTTATGTCTACACCCTTCTCGTGTGGGGGCTTCTGCCTCCAACGCAACGCTAGTAAGTGACATTGCCCTATGGACTCTCCATAACTATCCATTAATTCTATATGTACATTTAGGTATCTCTTGTATACCTCCTTATTGTATCTCTATTCATGAATGTGTCCTTTTTTATATCTTCTTTGTATTTCTGTTATATGTATCATTTCCATGTGCTTGTAGTAAAGTCCTTGTGTATGTCTAACACTCGTGTCGCGGTTGTTTTGTTCGACTTATGATAATCTTGAACCTATAGAATACAATTCTATATTTTTAAATAAATACACATACACATTTCTCTTTCCAAACTTAAGGAAAAGAGATTAAAAACAAATACACAACACAATCCTTTTTTCCAAGCTTAAGGAAAATAATTAAAGCAAACACACGAACACAAATCCTTTTCCAAAGATTTAAGGAAAAGTGATTAAACCAAAGGTTTACACAAAAATCAGAATCGATTGGCTGGGTTCGTATTGCTTTCTACTACGTCAGCGCGTTTGCGCCAAAAAGTTAATTACTTTTTGATCCAACTAAAGTATTATAACTGATGGATAAGAAATCAACAATTAGACAATTCATTTCGCTAGCAGACGAGACAGACTTCACCTCACACTCAAACCGGACATACCCAATGACAAACAAACACAGAGATCTCGTCTCGCTGCCACATAGAACCCGACCAAGAAACAGGTGTCAGACCCAACAATTCCACCGTCATCAACACAATTACTACTATTACCATTCAATCATACCACCGCAGTCAACATCAGGAATCCGTTTCAGCTGGTCAAATACAAAAACTTATTATTATTATTTGTTGAATACTTGCAAATTTATTCTCTGAATAAATTTATTTGTTATTTTATAATCATATGCATTTGTTTTATCATTTCTCCGTATTTTCTACCTAAACTGTGTCATATTTTTATTTGTCATTTTAATATCATTTGCGAACCTCTACACATAATCCTCTACAAATCTACTCCAGTATATTGAAGAAAGGGTACAGTTTGAAGTTCTGTGAAGGCTCCCATGTTCAACAAAAAGGTTCCCGAGTTTGACGACAAACACCTGAAGAATGCTGGATTGTTGTGTATATAACAATAAAGATGAGGACAACAGTCTGAAAAATCTAAATAATTCATATAACTAACTGATCTTCATGATTTTTCTTTTTCTTTTTCTTTTCCTTTCGTTCCACTCTCTGCTGGCTTAACAATAAATTAATGGGTTGAAAGGTTTGATGCATTACCCCGAGGTTTCAGGTTATAATAAAAAAAGAAAAAGAAAAAAAGAAGCTATCTCTGATTTCAAATCAAGGCAGAATGCTCTTCATTGTCAGCAAATCCAAGCTGTACAAATATTCTAATTCTGGAAATTTAATATTTTTCCACTGAAGTTCTCCCGGTAATAATGTTTGTTTTCAAATAAACATGAAGCTAGTAATTAGAAAGTGTCTCTTATTTTGATCCAAAGTTGAGTGTATTTTCCCCTTTTTAGACACACACATGTTGTTTATTTCTGATTTTTCTCATGAGACCAAAACGTCAAGATCTTATGAAGATTATTATTTATTTGTTTATTTTTATTATTTGAAAAAAAAAAAAAAAAAAAAAAAAGGCTTAAGCAATCATAAAAGATCATGGCTTTTATAGAAAGGATAATTAACAGTTGAAATAGTATTCTATTGGTAGTTCTATGGAAGAACGACCCTGCCCTAGGTATTTTATGTTGAAAACTAATGGATGTGAACTACTATTAAGTAGGTCACTATTTATCCTACACAAGAAAACTGTTTTTGCTCTGATAAACAAGGTCAGGGAACACTATTATTAGCTGGTTTTTTTTTTTTTGTTTTTTTGTTTTTTTTATCATTCCCTTTTTTGAGCAAGATACTTAAGATGGTTTACAACAGGCATGGGTAACCTTTGTTTTTTTTTTTCTTTCACCCCCTTCCCTCACCCCGAGAAGCAGTCCACACAAGACATGGCACATCATCAGGTGGGCTGCACTATTAAAAACATAAATAAATAAACTAAAAATCAAGGTATTTTTTTTGTTGAAGTTACCTCAACCATTTTCACTCCAGATTGTTTGTGTTAGGGTCTGTAGGGTCTCTCTCTCTCTCTCTCTCTCTCTCTCTCTCTCTCTCTCTCTCTCTCTCTCTCTCTCTCTCGCTTTCTATCACTCTCTCTCTCTCTATATATATATATATATATATATATATATATATATTGTTTCAACCAAATATTGAGATTAACCCAATATTTTTTTACCGGTAAGTCAATCCCATTATATATATATATATATATATATATATATATATATATATATATATATATATATATATATATATATATATATATATATATATATATATATATATATATATATATATATATATATATATATATATATATATATATATATATATATATATATATATATATATATATATATATATATATATATATATATATATATATATATATATATATATATATATATATATATATATATATATATATATATCCATTATAAATAAGTCAATCCCATTATATATATATATATATATATATATATATATATAATCCCATTATGATATATATAATGGGATTGACTTACTGGTAAAAAATATTGGGTTAATCTTGATATTTGGTTGAAACAAGTATTAATTGGATAAGTCAGTGTTATAACAAATATAAAGAACTCAATACATTAGTAGAGTGGATTTAGTATTACAGCGTGTATAGAAATAACCTACTCGAGTTTCACCATAAGGATCTTCAGGGTTAAATCCACTGAAATAATCAAGATATTGATTAATTACAGTTAACTGCGGAAGTCAATATTGTAATTATATATAGACCGCTAACTTTATTGAAAGTGGTATACAGATAAATTCTGAGGTTTCTTTTATATAAGCATACCTGTGAGTAGAAATGGACCCACAACTGTATGATAGCTGATTTTTAAGCCTTTTTCTTTACTAATTATATTGCTCTGTGTAAAAAAAAATTAAACATCGAGCTCTCAAAATGGACCTGAACTCTCTAACATTTTGCCATTGGAAGAAAGGACCAGCTTAGAATCATCCTAATACCAACTCACCTGGTAACGCACCTACGGATATATATATATATATAAAGTAAAAAAGTAAATCGTTGGGACAGCCTAATGTCGGTATCAGCCAATCAGCGAGGGTGTCTATCCCCTTTTCACTAGTGCTAGACCAAGGAGATTATTTTAGCATCTGAGGTGGAGCGCCAAACCTACCATCAGCTCCTCACTTTACCGCACAGATCCCCTGTGCTACTCATTCGCTGAGTTGGCGAGAGCCGGTATCGAACCAGGAACCTTGTGATTCCTTGCCGAACGCTCTACCGACTGAGCTAAACCGGCATATATATATATATATATATATATATATATGTGAAGAAAAGGAAGTGAATCCGACAGTATGTAGTATATTAAGAAAATTGAAAAACCACAGGTTTAAATAAGTTGAGTGGTAAGTTTATTGGCCGACGATGCAGTGTTTCGATCTATTAATTAGATCATCTTCAGGGCATTTGTTGGTATATGGAAGGTGATAAAAAATTTTTATCACAGAATAACGAGAAAAGCAAGTGATAGTCCTTGTTTATCAGTCTGTTTAAAATTTGAAGTCTGAAGAAATGACGCTGAATATATAAATATATAAATATATATATATATTCAAACAAATTTTGTTGAAAACACCAGAATCCAAGTTACTTGGAAGTTTTTTATTTTTCTTTTCAATCTTTGTAACAATTTTTTTTATGTTGTCATCTTGAAAATAATTTATAAAACATCTGAAAAAGTTATCATTCACATTCCAAGTACTTTTGGTTCTCCTCTGAACCATTATCAAGAGTGTTAAAGCACGTTATCATTTGTCAAAATTTTATAATTTCATCGATAAGACTTTCGGATGTTTTATAAATTCTTTTCAAGATGACAACATCAAGAAAATTGAATTAAGAAACTTAAAAACAACTTAGATTCTGTTGTTTTCAACAAAATTTGTTTGAATGAAAAGATGCTGCCCATATATATATTTCTCAGAATTAGAGAAAGTTTATTAATAGCTAAGTTACAACCTCACATAAACAGTAGGTTAGAATTAAGCACTGAATATATAATTAGTTAACATACACATTCCATAAATACACACACATATATATATATATATTTATATATATATATATAGAAAGAATAAAATAAATATATAAATGAATAAATAAATAAATAAAAGGAATGAAATTGAAATTGATTGAACAACGGATATCACGGCTCTTACGCGTGTTTATAATATCCAAAACAAAAAACACACAAGACCGCGACCATTTCAAAAACAGTCTCGGAAGATGAAATTTCTTCGAAATTGAGTAGACACTGGACATTATTTTATTTTTTTATATGCATTGTAATTGCCTTCTTAATATAAATAAATAATAATATACTTAACAATGCTTCAAGCAAATTATCAAATACTATATATATATATATATATATATATATATATATATATAATGAATAAATGAAAAAAAAATTAAATTTGCTTCATGTAATAATTTATTTCTTTAAGACAACATGCCTGTTGTCTTAACTGGTCTGTTGTCTTGAAGAAAAGTGACAAACATGCTGCTTGGAAACCAATGGTAACAATTGCACCTTAAATATATTGTACACTATAATGAATAAATAAATACAACTCTTAAACCCATAATTGAGCACTTTATTTTCAATTTTCCAAAAATATTTTTTAAAACAACCTATATATATATATATATATATATTTTTTTTTTTGAGGATATGTGCTTAATTGAAGTCATACCTAATTTTGAAAATTAATTAGTTAATAATTAATGAATTTAGGTGGGCATATATGTTCAAATTTGTTTAGCCTTACATTTGAACATATATGCCCGCCTAAATTCATTAATTATTAACTAATTAATTTTCAATATATATATATATATATATATATATATATATATATATATTTTCGAACAAATTTGGTTAAAAATAATGAGAATAATAATCTTTCAATTTTTCTAATGTTATCATCATGAAAGGAATTAATTGTCTGAAAAAATTTTCATTTGAAAATCAAGTGTATATATATATATATATATATATATATATATATGCATGAGTGTGTTGTGTGTGTTGTGCAAGGAAGTAATCTTTGAGACCATCCAGTATTTCAAAGACTAGTTCCCCAATCATTTCCACCCACCATTTGAGGAATTTTCACTACACAAATGTTTTGAATTGTAATACTACCTGATATTAAACTCTTTAGAAATGGAGACAGATTCATAACATATTAAGCACATTAGTTGTTTAGCACATTTGGTAGAACATCCGTCTAGGACCCACAAGGTTCTGTGTTTGATACCGGCCTTCACCAACTCAGCACATAAGTAGCACAGCTTGGATCTGTGCAGTAAAGTCGGGAGCTGATGGTAGGTATGATGATCCACCTAAGATGCAAAACAATCTTCCTCATCTAGCACTAGTGAAGAGGAGATGGACTCCCTCACTATCCAACAACTGATACCAACAATAGGCCACTCCACTGATTTTACTTTTCTTTTTTTGCTTTTCACTGTTCTTCTACAAGGATGGCTTTGGCATTAAATAACCCACAAAGATTAATATGTCATTAAACAAAGAAACTAACTATCAATCCTGCTTGACAACATAGCACGATTTGCTGAATTATTAGTCATTGTGGTTGGGTAAAGGAAAATGTGTGGTGTAACGTGACTATTACAGAAAATGGACTAGGCAAGCCAAGTTCAAATCATGGACAAGGTTGTTTATATTTTGACTCAGTTTAAGGCTTTTGGGCAAGGCATAAACCATGTCTTGCCTCCCCCTAGCTATAGGAAAAGAGTAGAACCAACTGGACTCTTTAGCCTTGGCAACTAGTCTAAAGGGGGAAAACACTGAATTCATACCAGCTGTAAGTAAGGACGGCAGAGTGGTCTATTGTCAGTATCAGCTATTAGTTTTATAATTAAAAAAAAATTCTAAATATCATGTTTAAATGAAAAACATGTCCTTTCTTAATCGAGATCAAAAAGGGGTGCCTAAAGGTCACAGGGTCCGGAAAAAACTCCAACCAGAAAGAACCTCACGTTTGATTATCGAAGGGTCTATGACTGTAATATATTTCCTGAATCTATTGTATTCTTAGAGCTTTGTTTTATTAATAGGGTTGATATAGTTTTAAAATTAATCATTTATTCTCTTTTCTGCTGGCCTGTTTGAGACACACCCGCAGATAACCTCTAAGGCTATAGGGGATGTAGTTGACTAATTTAATCTCTCTCTCTCTCTCTCTCTCTCTCTCTCTCTCTCTCACCAATTAACACTTTGCTCACAAACAATAATGTAAAATGATGCTAGTAAATTCCAATGGATCTAATGACTTTGCCATTCCAACTAGAATTCAGCTTTTTCAATATTACTCATTCTTGACTCACATGTGATCTTTAATCTGCTAAATCTGAAAGCAAAAGTAGATGTAGAGATGTATGAGTGCATGTGTGTGTGTATATATATATATATATATATATATATATATATATATATACACCATGTCTTGCCTCCCCCTAGCTAGCGTGTCTATAGATGACTGATATATATATATATATATATATATATATATATATATATATATATATAAGGGCTGGTTTAGTTCAGTTGGTAGAGCGTTCGACTAGGAACCACAAGGTTCTTGGTTCGATACCGGTCCTCGCCATCTCAGCATATGAGTAGCACAGGGATCTGTGTGGAAAAGTGAGGAGCTGATGATAGGTGTAGCGATCTGCCTCAGACGCCAAAACAATCTACTTGGTCTAACGCTAGTGAAAAGGGGATAGACTCCCTTGCTGTCTTGACGACTTACTTATATATATATATATATATATATATATATATATACACTCATCAAAAGTTGTTATAATAGTTTCATTGTAGTGGCATTAGTATTTAATCCCAAAAGTGCTCAATATATTTCAGAAAATATAGACCATTTACAGTTGTAGAAAAAGGAATATATATATACTAGCAGAAGAACCTAGTCTGACTGGACTAAAAGAATTTCGGGAACACCAGATGGTAAGAGTGTCCTAGTGGTGAGGTTCAAGTTCTGATACTCTGGGGAGTGTAGAGTTCCCCTCCAATGCTATTATTCCTAGGTTCACTCTGACCCAGAGTGTTAGCATGTGTTAGGGTCCTATCTAAAGGTTAAATAGATTAAAAAATGTGTTTAAAAAAATGTTTCAATACCTAGAATGAATAAAACTTAAAAAAAAAAAAACTTTGACATAAAATAACCCATGGTTGACATGCTGTAAAAGCCACCAACCAACCAGCCAGAGGTAAGAGGAAAATAATTTAGCAAATTCTTTAAAAAATTCTTTAAAATTCTTTAAAAAAATTCTTTAAAAATTCTTTTAAAAATTACTAAGAATTCACATATTACAATGTTTCTTTATTTTAGGAATTTTTTTTTACATTTAAGATATTATTTAAAAAAATGTAACCCTAAACTCTTGAGTGTTTTGAAACACAATTTTCTTTTTTTATACTTATGACAAAGATTTAAATTCAATTCTTAATTGCTCGTTGAGTTAAAGTGATAAAAAATGTATTCATTTA
The DNA here is from genome assembly GCA_023376005.1 of Doryteuthis pealeii. Lineage (NCBI taxonomy): Eukaryota > Metazoa > Mollusca > Cephalopoda > Myopsida > Loliginidae > Doryteuthis > Doryteuthis pealeii. Next base: position 68,967,505 of record CM042137.1, on the reverse strand, counting down.
ACTTAAAAGTGTAAAAGAAGCTAAGAATTAAACATGTTCTTATTTGTAAGTAGAAAAATTTGCATAATAATTTAAATGAAAATTATTTGTTTATTCTTTAAAAAAAAAGAAGTTTTTGAGTTATATTGATTAAGAATTAATATAATTTGTTTTAAGAAATAAGACTTAGTATGAAAGAAAGTTAAATTCAGTTATTGGTTTAGGTTTCTTTGTTTAATGGCATATCAGAGTTAATGGGTTATTTAATGCCAAAGCCGTCCTTATAGGAGAACAGTAGGGGTACTATTTAATCCATAGCTGGAGTGATAAGGGGTTTGTAACTTTTTCACAGGTATTAGTCCAAAAGTGAATGTAATAGTGTAACTAGAGTTTGAACTTGGTTACTATAATGCTGCAATCCAGCAGGTTAGCCACTATGCTGTCACTGTCAGGTGGGTTTGAAACACCTGAGCTTTATCATTTGTGGCTCTTACATTATGTAAGTGTGGCTACTCCTGATATATGATATATAATTCATATATCTATTCAACGGAATTTCTTTCTTGGGCTAGACAGGTGGTCGGAGACGTCCCCTCCAATCAATCGTCTGGTCACGTCAAGCCCTAGCACCTATATGATTACTCCTACCCTATTGCCCTTATGGCAACCCAGCCGTTTTTATCATATGGGTGCTAAAAGATGGCTGAGTGTCTACATGTCCTGAGAATGACGTTAAACTCTTTCTGATGGTGAGGTTCCAGTTTTGGAGGTTTGGGGAATGTGGAGCACCCTTTCATCACCATTGCTCCCTGGTCCACTCTGACCCGGAGTGGTAGTACCTGTCAGGGTCCCATCTATGTGTTAAATAGAAAAATGTATTTGTAAAAAAAATTGAGTATTCATTAAAAATGAATTTATTTCAAAACTTTATTGGCATTAAATGACCCACTGAGGTTGATATGCCGTAAAACAAAACAACCCAAACAAACCAAATCAATGGAATTTCCTTGGGTACAAATATATTTTACTTGATATCTTTTTTTTTTTGTAACACCCCAGTTGTCAGTCAACTGCATTTGCATTTGATTATCAGTTTCTCCATCTATTACATAATGAATAGGCATAGCCTATCATTTTTAGTAGGTAGCATAGTGTTGTTTGAAAATAATAGTAAAACAGTGGAAAATCACTGAAAGTTTGATAGACAGGTCTTGAATCCAGTATTATCTGAAGTTAGCCTCTCACTGGTTTAGAGAGTCAAGTGACCAGGTGACTCTGAGAAAGTAGAATTAGAATCTAGGGAGTTGAGGCTAGCCTATCATTTTTAGCAAGTAGTGTAGAGTAGTTTGAAACTATGGCAAAACTGTGGCAAATCTCTATGAGTTCATATGTTTTGATTGACAAAGTATCACCTCATTGACACCTGGAATGGAGTTCTCATTGGCTTAGAGAGTCACGTGATTAGGTAATGCTGGTAAAGTAGAATTCGAAGTTGGTGGAGTTGAGTCTAGTGGTCCATTTGGGCAAGATGGGTTTCTCCGTCTCTGCCCCATCCCATCCCATCCCACAGTAAGTAAATAAAGTCATTGGGGTAGCCTAAAGTTGGTATCAGCCATACAGTGAGAGAGTCTATCGCATTTTCACTAGTGTTAGACCAGGGAGATTGTTTATGAATCTGAGGTGGAGCGCCACACGGACTATCAGCTCCTTACTTTACTGCACAAATCCCTGTGCTACTCATACGCTGAGTTGGTGAAGGCAGGTATCGAACCAGGATCCTTGTGGTTCCTAGTCGGACACTCTACCAACAGAACTATGCCCCCACCAAACCCAGGTCAACAATGCATCGAGGGAATAAAGTTGCGTCTGCACATGGGAATATCTATATGTTGTTCCTGAAGCGCGTGGTGTAATGGTTAAAGTCATGGGAAATGGATTCTTCGCCCCGAGTTCAAATCCTGGACGTGGTAACTGCATTTCACTTAGCGCTAATAACCTTGGGAAAGGTATGAATTCTACTCTCCCTCCAGCTATGAGTAAATAGTAGGGCAGACTGGGCTCTTTAACCTTGGTTAGGCAACCGGTCTAGGAGAAGGAAACTCTGAATTCAAACCTGTTAAACTGCTTAAGAAATTGACCTTGTGTCACATCCTGCTCGTGCGGAGGGGTTGGTAAATATATATATGTTGTTCCTGAAAATAACAGAGCAAGATGGAACCCAGAGAGACACCCAACAGACAGAGAGTTAGATAAAGCAGATACTCAGCTTTAGAAACAGAATCACGACACAACCCAATATGCAGAACAGACTCCCGATGGAAGATGGAAGAACATATATCAGAAGAGCATAGAGACCCTGGCATGCAACATGTCTGCCATCCTTTCAATTTGTTATAAATCATTTCAAATCCACACATTTGATATTTATGAACAAATCCGGGGAGAGAGAGAGAGAGAGAGAGAGAGAGAGAGAGAGAGAGAGAGAGAGAGAGAGAGAGTGGCGGCGGGGGTCTTCAAACTTTGAGAAATCCTACTCATTAAATTGCCTTTCCTGCTGTATGCAAAATTGTGATAACATAATTTAATCAGTTTCCACTCTACCTCTTCTGTTTTTGGAAATCAATAAAACCAGTTCAGTAAACATTGACAGTTCTTGTGTAAACATTTCACTCAAATAAAAAGCGCCATTTTGTTTCTTTTAATTTCACCTGCTTAGTTACCTGCCTAAAATAGATTTAAACTTCATCAGTTAATGGCTGCACTTTTCACAACATTTCAAAAGAGAAAATAGAAAATGGAAATAAAAAAACAAACAAAAAAAAAAACGTTAGAATTTTACAAGTACAGTGCTACAAAAGTTCTTGACAATATTTTGGGTTAAATCGAACTTAACGGACCTAAATTACACCATTGTATGTCACCCCGCTGAAAGGAAAAAAAAACCACCAAAAATCAGGGAATTAACCGAATTTAATGAAATTTTCAGTGTTGATATATTAATGAATAAAAGATATAATGCACCAGTTATTTTATTTAAAAACTTTTTAACTTTGAATCACGTATCTTTGAGAATTGGTGTTATACCTCAATGATATGTGATTCAAAGTTAACTGACCTGAGAAAATGTAAACGTTGGGTAGTCACCAATTTATAGTGGGTGAGAGGCTGTTATTAATAAGTATTTCGGCAAAGTACTCATCACACTATAATAATATATTAGTAATTAGCAGAAAAGACAAAGAACTCATACATTTAACAAACAAAATATGTATTGACACAAAAATTACAATGGTAGTAGAGAATACTGGGTAATGTCCTGTAAAGTTCCTTTTTTGAAATTTCATTAAATTCGGTTAATTTCCTGATTTTTTTTTTCTTTTGATGGGGTGACATACAATGGTAGAATTTTATGTCCATTAAGTTCGATTTAACCATATTTTGTTTATCAATAAAGCATTTTTTTTTTTTTTTGCATGTATTTTTTCCTAAAAATCTGCATTAACCTCAGAACTTTGTTTGTCTGTTGTTTTATGCTGGTTTGGCAGTCATATTTGTTGCAATGTCACATTGACATGCACACAATATTAAGGCTGTTCTGAGAAGTATTGCATATCTCCTGTTAGATTTGTGCTTACAGTTTTTACAATGTTTTAATTCCAATCAATTTATATCTATACAAATCTAATGTTTCAGACATGCACACAATATTAAGGCTGTTCTGAGAAGTATTATCTCCTGTTAGCAGATATTGCATATCTCCTGTTAGCTTTGTGCTTACAGTTTTTACAATGTTTTAATTCCAATCAATATACACAATATCTAACTCTCAGAAATCCTTTGTATTTGTTAATTTTTTGGGTCAGAACATTTATCTGACAGCTGTGTATACAAAAAATATATTCATATTACAAATGTGTGTGTGTACAATAAATATTATGTTAAATGAGTTCTTAACTTATCACCAACTCTGTAGATAAAGTTTTAAAGTGAAATATGTAAATGTTGAAGATTTAGTTAGATTTATATTTTTCATTTACATCAGTGGTTCTCAACCTTTTTAACCCATGACCCCCTTTCCTCTTAATTTTTTTATGGACCTCCATATCCATTTCACAGAAAAAAAGCTTCTTTTATTTTTCAGTAATAAAAACGTAAAGGAATTACATCAAAAATTAAAGAAACTAGCATATAATTAGATATTATATTGAACTAGAAAGACTAATGAAATTAAATAAGAATACAAAAAAGATTACACTTATTTTTACTTTATTCTAATTGATTTCAATATAAAATAGGATTGCTTTTAATACATTTGAGAATAAAACAATAATATTTAAAATCAATAACACCAAGTAATTATTTTTCAAATACGATTTTGTTAAAACTGGTATGTAATTTATTCAGACCATATACTATGAAAACCTTTATTTTTTAATGATACATGCACTGCAGGATTTTAAACACATTAATAATATGGGCTGTTTTGAGGCAAATCTATCTCAGTTAGACCTTTATAAAGACATTGTTAATAAATAAATTGCTAATTAAGATTTAAATAATGATTATTTAATAATCATTGAGAATATAACGTAAATAACTAAGGGAATTGTTGGTGTTGATAGTTTTGGTTACAGACACAGAATCTCCATTATATATAGAATAGTAAATGATGATGCTTTATTTTGAAGGAAAACTAATTTATTTCAAATAAACATATTTAACAATTAAATTCTATAGAGCATTTATGTACACTAGTAAATAATTCAAAATAAACCATTTTAAGATAGACATAAGTGAGTAATTAAGGAAAAAAAATGCAGATTTATTTGATGAAACCCTTGTGATTGATACTGCTCAGTGATTTTTTAAAATATTCGATTCCAACGAGATCAGTGATAGTCAAACATTGTTAGTAATGAATTATAATTAACTAGTTTATTAAGATATTGTTTGTAATAAATTATGATTAAATAGTATAGTAAAATTAGTGAATGTTAATAATAAAATATTATTCTAACCGTTTAAACCAGTGGTTCTCAACCTTTTTTAAGCCATGGGTCTCTTTTCCTCTTAATTTTTTTGACCCTCTATGGCTATTCCACATAAAAAAAAACTTTTTATATTTTTCACTAATAAAGAAGTAAAGGAATTGTATTAAAAGAATAAAGAAATATTAAATGATTATACTTTAATTTGAAGGAAAACTTATTGCAAATAAACATATTTAACAATTAAGTTTTATAAAGCATTTATGTACACTAGTAAATAATTTATAATAAACCATTTTAAGATAGACATAAGTGAGTAATTAAGGAAAAAAAATGCTGATTTATTCGATGAAATCCCTGTGGTTGATGCTGCTCAGCGATTTTTTTAATATTCAATTCCATCGAGATCAGTGATAGTCAAACATCATCTTTTTTCACAATGTTGAATCTATTACAAGTTTTTAATAAGTGGCAAAACATAACCAAATTCAATAAGGTAAGAAATTCATAGGTACATGGATATTTCTACTTTAATATTTCAATATGGTGTAGATCAGGGTTCCCAACCCTTTTCAGCTCATGACCCACTTTGAAACCAGAATTTTTTTGTGGCCATGAAATTATTATTATAGAAAAAAATATTTCCATTTTACATAAGATATTTATTCAATCAAGATACAACCATATAGAATTATAATATTTCCTTGGCCCACCTGAAATTTGTTGTGGCCCATTTTGGCCATAGGTTGGGAACCACTGGTGTAGATTACTGTAGAAATTTAATTCTCAGTATTGTTCTGAAGTTCTCTATGGACCACTAAAATATCACTGTGGAGCCCCAATTCAGTATTTTTTTTTTATCGGACTCCCTGTAATGTTACATGGATCCCCAGAGTCCATATGGACCCTGCTTAAGAACCCTTGATTAGATGAGATTTGGTTGTGTCAGGTCTGTCTTGTGTTTACAGTAAAAATGTGTACTAATCTAGTTTTATGGAAGGATGAAATCACAGTTTCCAAGCAAAAAGGGAATTACTTTTTACATCTTGTTTCTTAAATACCCAAATATATTTCTATAGCAACTAATTATGTAATTTTCCTATTGGTCATTGAAAAAGTCATCCTACAACCAAGGGCAGGTAATAAAAACACCTTTATTTTCCAAAGCCTATTTGAAAGCAACAGCTGTTTTACCAATTAACCAACAAAGAGTTCTACCACCTGCTGTCATTTTGTTAATTCTTTTTATATTTCCTTTTTTAATAATAATAATAACAATAATAATAATATCTTTTCAGCTAGTATATTAGGCCTGAGACCTGTCAGCTGTTCCTTATATTCAAAACATTCATCTTATTTCAACTGAATATTTATATTCTTTCCACAGTTCAACCTTGCCTTCTGGTAATTCCATGTCAAATCATGCAGAAAAAAGTAAAATTGTCACCCACCTCCTTCAATTTGTCTGAAATTCTGTCCTGGTGTGGACTATGTTATAATTAGACAATACCCAAAATTTGAGCTTCCAATTCCAAATGTGGTTGTGTCAGTGCTGCTGTATGACTGCACCACTTGGACACTAACGAAGTGCCTGGAGAAGAAGCTAAATGGGAGCTGCACAAGAATGCTGAGTGCAATCTTGAACAAGTTGTGGAAACAACATCTCACAAGAAAGCAGCTGTACTGTCACTTGCCCGTATCTCACAAACCATCCCAGTGAGACGAACGAGACATGCTGGACGCTGCTGGAGAAGCAAGGATGAACTCATAAGCGACATTCTCTAGTGGAAACCAACATAGGGACATGCTAATGTGGGCTGCCTAGGAAGGACCTACATTGACCAGCTCTGCGCAGAGGACGTCCTGAGGACAAGGAATGATAAAGAAGTTTGTTGAGGGATTGTTATGGATATCTGTGCTAATTGCATGCCATGATGATGATGACATTAATGACATTAATTAACAAAATTCCAGTCACTTGCAGTAAGTGGAAAAGTTTAATCTACAGATGATAACTTTTGGCATCTAAAAAAAACCATTTAAGCTGAACTTTTTTCTCTTTTATTAACCACATCCTTTAGAAAATTAAGCTACAAAAAGGAATAAAGTAAAAAGAAAAAAGATTTCTTCATTGGGAAAGTAAGTGCACTCATGAATTCCAGTGGTGAAAGTGGAGTGGAGATCACCCATGTGACACTTTTTATATTATATCTATAACAAAACAAAAAAAAATTTGTGCTTTAGCAGGAGCGTGTTTTTATACATCTTTGGGGATTAAAATAAAACTAAAATAAAATAAAAATAAAAGAAACAACAAACTCCCATGGGCCTTCACCGGAAGAACCCTCAGTGTATGTGCGACAAAATGAACTGACTGCCGATCCTCAAGAGAGTATCTCGGCCATTCTAGTTTAGACAGTAACTGGGTCTAGTCGCTCCTACTGGTCAGGGAGATATTCCCTTGCTACAGGCGACTATGACCGGGAATAAAGCCTAAATCACAAAACCACCTTTTGTTTCTGTCTCTTTTATTTTTGTTCCTTAAATTCTTTCCTTTTCAACACGACCACCAAATGAGATAGAGTAAAAAGTGAAAACCCTAAGAACACGCACTGTGAATATCCAGCCACCTTTAAACCATAAACCACCCAAAGTTTCTCCTACCCCATACATCCCTGATTTTTAGACTAAATAAACTTTTAAATGAAAACATATATAATGTTTTATTTAAATGAATTTAGAAAAAAATTTTAACATATAATTTCTTTTCTTTCCTTTAGCAGTTGTTTGTTTTGTACATCCCTATTTAGATTAAATAAACTTTTAGATGAAAATTAAAAGATTTTCATTCAAATGACTCTAGTTGAAAATTTCAATATTTGTTTTCTTTTTTAGTAGGTGTGAATTTTTTTACATCCCAACTTTATAGACTAAATAAATTTTTAAGAGAAAACTTAAAATTTTTAATTTAAATAGCTTTAGATGAAAATTTTGATATATAAATTATTATTTTTTTTATTTATAGCAGGTATGTATTTTTATAGATTCCTATTTTATAGACAAAATAAACTTTTGAATGAAAATTTTATATTTTTTATTTAAATGACTTTAGAGGAAAATGTTGATATTTAATTTTCTTTTCTTTATTTTTTTCTTCTTTAGAGTATTATTTGGTTTTTAAATGACAAGTTCAATCTGTCCACCCTAGTCACAAATGATTCATGAGATTGGTAGCTGGATTGTCTGTTAAGAATATCTAGGCCAAATCAACATCAACAAAAAACAATACTAATGTAAGAAAATTAAATGTAATTGTAAAATAATGTAAAAGAAATAGCTGAAATAAACAGATATTTTCATGGGATTAATAAAGATTCTTTCTTATACACTAACAATACAACTACAATTTTGTTTTATATGTAAAAAAAAAAGTTATTGGGGAGACCTAAAGTCAGTATCAGCTAGACAGCGAGGGAGTCTATCCTCTTTTCACCAGCGCTAGACCAAGAAGATTGTTTTTGGCATCTGAGGCGGAGCACCACACCTACCATCAACATGTTTATCTTTGTCGATTCATTCAGGTGGGCACAGATTTTATCATAGCAAACTAAAAAGGCAAAAAGACAAAAAGGAAAGAACATATATCAGGGTGTTGCAGAAGTATTTTATCCAAAGATTATCTAATGTATTTAGGACTCCATTATATATATATATATATATATATATATATATATATATATATATATACCAAACATCACCTGGGGAGAAAAAAAATTTTTTGAAAAAAGAAAAGACCAAGATAATCGTACCAACCAAAAATAATCTATTGGTACAATATTTGGCCAAAGAAAAAACAATTTATATGTATATATACATATATATATATATAAGATATATATATTCATACAAAACCGCCAGGAAACTAAAGCTAATAAGTAAAAAGTTCTGAAGAGCACTTAGCGAAACTTTTAGTAGGTTTATCTGACTCATTAGGTTTATCTTTATATATATATATATATGTGTGAGTGTAGTATAGTGAGAAATTTAAAAAAACACAGGTTTAAATAAAATGAGTGGTATGTTTATTAGCAAACGCTGCAGTGTTTCAATCTGTTTAGAAGATCTTCTTCAGGGATTTTGTTTAAAAAAAATAAATTCATCACAGATAATAAGGAGATTGTGAGAGTCTTTTGTTGATCAATCCACCAAAAATACTGAGTGAAAGACTAGCGTTCGTAGATTGTTTGAAATTATGAAACGCAGAGACAAACGGTTCTGAAACTGACACAAAACATTCTCTTACGTTGTGTGTGTGTGTGTGTGTGTGTGTGTGTGTGCGCGTGTGCATACATAAGTGTAAAACAGACGGTTGCTTTTGCTCTGATATATATATATATATTATATATATATATATATTGTATATGTATACACATACACACACACACACACACACATATATATATATATATATATAAGTAAAGTCGTCGGGGTGGCTTAATATCAGTATCAGCCAGAAAGCAAAGGAGTCTATCCCCTTTTCACTAGCACTAGACCAAGGAGATTGTTTTTGGCATCTGAGATGGAGCGCCACACCTACCATCAACTCCTCACTTTACCACACAGATCCCTGTGCTAATCATACGCTGAGTTGGCGAGGGCCGGTATTGAACATAGAACCTTGTGGTTTCTAGTCCGATGCTCTACCGACTGAGCTAAAGGAAATTAGCCATGTGTATAACATTGAATGTTTTGTCAGAATATGAGCTTGTTTTAAATGTTGACACTTGTGATGAGGGTCACTGTATAGAAAAAAAAAGTTTGTCTTTATCACTAAAAATGCTCTTTTAAATAATTTTGTTATCGAGAAAATAATATTACTTGTAATAAGTTTGACAAAAAAAATAAAACTTCAAACATTCAACTAGGGAAGTGTGTGGTGTACTGGTTAGAGTCGTAGGATACGGACTCATCGACCCGAGTTCAAATCCTGGACGAAGCCACAGTTCACATAGTGCTAATACCCTTGGGAAAGATATGAATCCAAATATTCTCTCTCCAGCTATGGATAAAAAAGTAAGGCAGACTGGGCTCTTTAACCTTGGTTAGGCAAACAGTTTAGGAGAAGGAAGACTCTGAATTCAAACCTGTTAAATCTCTGCTCGGGATGGTTACTACTAGAATAGGTTCAGTTCTACTTAGTGATCTATTTCAATTTTTAAAAAATGTTCTATCTGTAACACATTTTTCTATAAGTATTGTTTGATTTTTATGCAAGTGTATTTATATATTCAACAAAATAGGCTAATTTGCAGATTGATTTTAAAAATTTGATTTTAATAAATATTTGCTTAGTATTATTGATTTCTAATTGTTTGGTTTTATCTTAATGAATATGAGCAAAAATCTCGGGGATAAATCTTAAAAGAAATCCATTAACAAAAAAAAATGACTCTAATTTTATTCTTTACTTCCTAATTTAATTAAGTAGACACTGAATCTTTCAAAGCCTCCATGCTTCCTGTAGTCCGCTGACACTATACCTGATGCCGCTCTCCACACACATATGCACACACGTGCACACATACATGCATATTACTACTGTAAACTGTTCATGTTCCTGACACTAATACATTATTCTGTGTACTTGACATGAGTCTTTGATGAGTTGTGGTGCATCTTAGCACTGTACACAATAAATTTCATTATTATTATTATCATTAAAAATTGGAAAATTAGCAATGAAAGACGAGAGTGATGTAAAATGATGGAAGAGTTAGTTTCAAAGTTGTCCTATTTTTCGATTATACTCCCGTCTGTTTCAAATCATTTTATCTGCATTCTTATTTAGTTTCATTACAGTTTTTAATTTAATATGAGATTTTATTACATCCAAACTTAGATGCTTGTACCCAAAGGGTTCATATATTTGCTAGTAATGATAATAATTTTTTTTGTAAAAAAAAAACAAACCAAAAATCAGTTAATCAATATTAACGAGTTTAATTACTTATTAAAAAAACAATAATCTTTAAAAAAAAGAAAAAAAAGAAAAAAAAAGTTAAAATAACTTTCTATTTAACCTAGAGGTATAACCACTCCAGGTCAGAGTGGACCAGGAAGCAATAGTGATAAAGGGGTGCTCTGCATTCCCAAGACTTCTAGAACTGGAACCTCACCATCAGAAAGAGGTTAACATCATTCCCAGGACATGAAGACCCTCAGCCACTGCCTTCTAGCACATATATGATAAAAAGGTTTGAGGTTTGTCATAAGCGCAACAGGGTTGGGACAATAATATAGGTGCTAAGGCTTGACGTGAACAGTCGATTGATCACAGGGGGCCTCTCTGCCTGCCCGTCTAGCCTAAGTAAGGGCCTAAGTGGTTTGTTGCATGTAATGGACTGCTCATTTACCAAGATTCCATCCTTAAGCATCACGGGTCGCCCGTCAACAGGTGGCCACATTGGGGGGTGGGTTTTTGGTGTCTTACCCCTCTGCAGAGGTGCAATCAGTGTATACTAAAGCCCAGCCAACAGGGTTTATACAAAATGTGTGTATATGTGTGATAAATATATATATATATATATATATATATATATATATGGACTGGGAAATGGACTCGTCAATTCGAGTTCAATTCCTAGACGAAGCTGTTGGCATTTCACATAGCGCTAATACCCTTGGGAAAGGTATGAATCCATATATTCTCCCTCCAGCTATGGGTTAAATAGTAGGGAAGACTGGGCCCTTCAGCCTTAGGTAGGTAACCAGTCTAGGAAAGGGATAACTCTGAATTCAAAATTACTGAGGTCGGTTGTTGATTGGGTTTGTGGCAACCCTTGATGCACGAATTCTTTCTTATCGACTGTGCCAAAAAGTGTGGATGATCCAACCCAAGCCTTCACCACTATAAACAAATCACTGTGTTCATTGTGTGTGTGAACCCTCATGCGTCGAAAAATCGACGAGAGAGTCCATAATATATATATATATATTGTTCTGTTTAAAAGCAGCCATAGAGCTACTACAAGTTATTCTCCAATTAAGCAATTATATATGATTACTTTTACCTCAGAGTGAAGGGATACAAGTCAGCGAAAGGCCAAGCTAACTGTAAACTGGATGGGGGTGGATATATCCCTGGTCACAACTACTAGTGAATGCCCCTGTCCATTTTTAGGTCATATCTAGACTCCTACCCTGACCTTTTTCCCCCTCCCACCCTATCCTTTTCCCCCCCTCCTACTCTCTCCTTTTTTTTCCCTCTTTTTTTCCCTCTTACATAATTAGATGCTTCAAATTCAACTATTATTAGACTGCTGTCACATGCTTTGAGGTTGGAACATTCAATAAACCTGTAATGATGTTGTTTTAATTTTTTGTTTTTTGTTTTGTTTTTACTGAACGTGAAAGAGAATTTCTAGCATATTTCTCTAACAAGGGAAACATATGGGGTTTTTAATTGAACTCATTTCACTGTAACGCAAACCAGTAGACCACTGAAGGTGTACTACAATTGTAGTCACGTACTTAATAAATATTTAAACCAGGAGCTTAAAAGCCACCCTATCAGGCAGCAATTAAGCTAGTATATATATATATATATATATATATATATATATTTAATTTAATTAATTAGGTGGGATTTAACTATTTAAATGTAAGGCTAAACAAATCTACATTTAAATAGTTAAATCCCGCCTAATTAATTATTTATGAATTAACTTTCAAAAAATTAGGTTCGACTTCAATTAAGCACATATTCTCCCATATATATATATATATATATATATATATATATATATATATATATACAGAGAGAGAGTGGGAGGGAGAGATGACAGAATATAGATATATAGAGAGAGGGAGATAGATCAATATATATATATATATATATATATATATATATATATATATATATCCCTTTCTCTATATATATATATTCATCTCTCATTTTTCTCACTCTCTCTCTCTTTCTCTCTTTCTCTGTATATATATATATATATATCCCTCTCTCTATATATCTATATTCTTCTCTCATATCTCCCACTCCCCCCTCTCTGTGTGTATATATATATATATTGATCTATCTCCCTCTCTCTATATATATATTCTCTCATCTCCCCTCCTCTCTCTGTATATATATATATATATATATATATATTGATCTATCTCCCTCTCTCTCTATATATATTCTCTCATCACTCCCTCCCCCTCTCTCTGTATATATATATATATATATATATATATATATATATATATATATATATAAATATTGATCTATCTCCCTCTCTATATATCTATATTCTCTCATCTCCCTCCCCCTCTCTCTGTATATATATATATATATATATATATATATATATATATATTATTGATCTATCTCCTCTCTCTATATATCTATATTCTGTCATCTCTCCCTCCCACTCTCTCTCTGTATATATATATATATATATATATATATATATATATATATATATGGGAGAATATGTGCTTAATTGAAGTCGAACCTAATTTTTTGAAAGTTAATTCATAAATAATTAATTAGGCGGGATTTAACTATTTAAATGTAGATTTGTTTAGCCTTACATTTAAATAGTTAAATCCCGCCTAATTAATTATTAATGAATTAACTTTCAAAAAATTAGGTTCGACTTCAATTAAGCACATATTCTCCCAAATATTGTCGGCTGAAAATAGCCATATGTTTGTTTATATATATATATATATATATATATATATATATATATATCCCTCTCTCTATATATCTATATTCTTCTCTCATCTCTCAACCCCCCCTCTCTCTATCTATATATATATATATATATATATATTTATATATATATAATATAGAGTGCTATATTTATAAGTATGTAGTGCTCAATGTTGTGGATAGAGCATGTATATCTAAGTTAGGTTAGCATGGATATGAAGGCAATGTCGCTTGGTTACTCTCAATTTCTTACCTATGTAATTTTCAAATCAAGTCGTTTGAAAATCACATTGGTGAGGAACTGTCCATAACCAAACACCACTAACTTCATGTCCACGCTACCCTAACTTAGATATATATTATAATGAAGGACAGCAAATAAGAAGTATATGCATTGAAAGAGTGCTCAATGCTATAATAGCAGAACAAGTTCAAAAGCTCTATATATGAAAATATTGATACTATATTTTAGGGACTGGCAAACGGAGCCTAAAATGCGTTTTTGACAAAATGACTTTAGCCCCCCTACAGAAAATAATTTACCAAAAATCAGGAAATTATAGGATTTTAATGAAAACTTCAGTGTTTATGTATCAATGAATGATCTTTATAATGCATTATTTATTTTATTTCAAAACTTTGTAATTTTTTTCAGGTCACTTAATTTTGACCCCCCTTATGCTGGGGGCATAAAATTGTTTCGAATTGGTCATATGTTATACTAATTACAGTATAAATAAAGAGATAAAAGACCGAAGTTATGAATAGAAATAAAAACAAATTTTTTACGGTTGCGCTTCTATGAGAAAATAAGTACCGAAAATCGAAAAATAAAATATAAAAAAGTAATAGATAATTAACTTTTTGGAGATTTCGTTTTTACTCATTTCGATAATTATTTAATTGGCTATTATTTTATAAAAGAAAAAATTATACATCAATGTTTTTTCTGCTTAAAAAGGGGAGGGGGTACATTTTCAATCGAGTTTTTCTTCAAAACTTATTACTTTATGTATCTAAAATAAGGTTTGCATTAAGTAGATATTTATTTTTAGAATCTAAAAATATAACATTTTAAACTTTACATCAAGATTTTCATATTTTAAATGAATTTTATATATTAATTTTTCATAGCAAAAATACTAAATTAAATTTTTTAAATAAAATAACTGATGCATTATAAAATTCATTAATTGTTAAATCAATACTGAAAATTTCATTAAAATCGGATAATTACCTGATTTTTGGTAAATTTTTTTTCCATTCCAAATGTTACGTTAAAATTGTAAACAAGCGCCTAAAACCATTGAAAAAGAGCCAAAATGGCGGATCGTGTCGAAATTGACCAAAACAAATAGTTTTAAATCTTTTAAAAATAAACTGCATATGTAATTATATTTTTCTTTTTTTAATGATGGTTATTATGCTACTACTTATCGATTTAGACAAAGTTTAACCTTAAATAATATATTTAATTATTCTTAATTCGCTTAACTCGTAGTATCAAATTTTTTCTGCCAGTCCCTACTATATTACCATTACTCAAGTTTCATGTGTATAAAACAATCCTCAGATGAGAGAATAGAAAAAAGCGGCTAGTCAAGCATTTGTATAGCATGATGTGTGTTCACATGGTTAGATCTTTTTATATGAGACGTTTACTCAAAATATATATATATATTTACCAACCCCTCCACACGAGCAGGATGCGACACAAGGTCAATTTCTTAAGCAGAGTTTAACAGGTTTGAATTCAGTTTTCCTTCTCCTAGACTGGTTACCTAGCCATGGTTAAAGAGCCCAGACTGCCCTACTATTTACCTATAGCTGGAGGGAGAGTAGGATTTATACCTTTCCCAAGGGTATTAGCACTAAGTGAAATGCAATTACCACATCCAGGATTTGAACTCGGGTTTACTCAAATATATAACATGATTAGGTATGATCGCACGTGACATTCAGATAAGAGAAAAAAAAAAAGATAATAAAATGGAAAAAAACCCCAAAAAAAAACAAAATAAGAAATGAAATAAAAAGAATATATATATATATGTTTGGCTGAACGCGACAGACATTTCCTGTCTGACGAGTTTCTTTTCGATCTTTTCCAATAGTCGGGCCATCTTTTATATGTCTGGGTGGAATTGGTGAATGAATCCACCAAAGGTAGGGTCCAAATAAGCTTAGGGACAGGTTTCATATATTTATATTTATATTTATATGAATACTACTTTATGAAAATTGATGTAGTAGAGTGAGGATCTGGAGGGCCCTGCCTCCAGCTATGGGTAAATAGTAGATAAATATATAATTGAGTTCAAATCCTGGACGAGACTGTTTGCATTTCACATAGCGCTGATACCCTTGTGAAAGGTATGGATACAATTATTCTCCCCCCACTTATGGGCAAATACTAGTAGGGCAAACTGGGCTCTTTAACCTTGGTATTGTAACCAGTCTAGAGAAGGAAAACTCAGAATTTTTCAAGCCAAAGGTGCTATGTTCTGGTTAGTCAAAACTACTTTGAGAGCTCCTCCTCTTTCTTTCCTCCTCCTCCTCTTTCTTTCCTCCTCCCCTTTCTCCTCCTCCTCTTTTTCTCCTCCCCTTCTCCTCCTTCCACTCTCCTCCTTTAAACTTTAACTACAGATAATATTCATAAGTTATTTATTTATTTTTTCTTTTTTTTTTCTAACTAAATTTATAATTAAATTATTTCTTAACCATATTGTTCATATTTTGTTGCTTATTAAGTGTTAATCTCTAATCTCTAATCTTTAATCCTTAATCTTAATTTCCAATTATTTTATAATTGCTTTGTGCAAATATGTCTTTGTCATAATGTCTGGATTATTTTAGTCAATTAATCAGATTTAAAAAAAAATCATAAACTAATTTAAATCAGAAGGTTTTAATCTCAGTGTTTTGTTACATCACAAAAAAAAATTGTAGAATTTATGTATGAGTACTATCCCGTTGAGGGGCCGGGTTAGCTCAGTCGGTAGAGCGTTCAGCTAGAAACCACAAGGTTCCTAGTTTAATACTGGTCCCCGCCAACTCAGCGTATGAGTAGCACAGGGATCTGTACGGTAAAGTAAGGAGCTGATGGTAGGTGTGGCGCTCCACCTCAGATGCTAAAACAATCTCCTTGGTCTAGTGCTATTGAAAAGGGGATAGACTCCCTCACTGACTGGCTAATACTGAATTTAGGGTGCCCCGTCGACTTTTTTACTATCCCATAAGTAAAGTCGGACCATATTACCTTTAGGCACCCCTTTTTGATCTCGATTAAGAAAGAACATGTTTTTCATTTACACCGTCAATATCCGGTTGTTTGTTAGGGGTTAGGGTTAGGGGTTAGGGTTAGGGGTTAATTTTATAATTTAAAAAAAAATCTAAAAATCGTCTGTTAAAACAATCGGATATTGACGGTGTAAATGAAAAACATGTCCTTTCTTAATCGAGATCAAAAAGGGGTGCTTAAACGTCATATGGTCCAATAGTGTATAGTTTATTTATTTAGATTGTCTTTATTACAATGGAAAGGATTCAAATTTTGAATTATCAGGAACAGCTTTTTAAAAAACTTTTAATAACAATTGTTCTTTATTCTATGTATTGATGATTTTTGGTGTTGTGGCATGGGCAGTGACGTAGTTTCACTTACAGACAAATAGAAACCGAATCTCCATTATTAATAGATAGTTTTAGGAAAAAAAAAAAAGAAGAAGTATAATCACTTATATTATTATTTTCAAGATTTAAAAATGTGCAAGAATTTTCAGTTTCAAAATCAACAATCAAACATTTCTAAAAGAATAATTTTTCCAAGTCAATTTGGGCTTTTTAGATGAACTAAAAAAAAGTCGAGTGAGATTAAAATTTCATTGCCAGTGGTTCTCAACGTTTCTTTTTACCTATGGAACCACTTGATTCCTATTTTACTCTGATGCCCCACCCATAGGCATTA
>CM042137.1:68924858-68944858 GCA_023376005.1 Doryteuthis pealeii | reverse complement strand
CTGCCTTTGGGGTCAAAAGTTCCCAAACGGTCTGTAACTTTCCATTTGGGTTCTTTGTATTCCCACTACACTGTGTTATCAATAATCTATGCTACCATAGACTATGCAACACAGTAAACCCATAGCAATGCATAAACCAACTGTCACTTTGAAAGTACTGCCAAAATCCACTTTCTCTCAATCAAAAGTAGGATAGCTGTGGCGAGAAAAACCACGAACGTAGTGGTTCGAAGTGTGCACGACTGTGTTTGGCATGCAGAATGAGATCAGAGGTCAGTGGGGAGATTGAACTCACATCCTCCTGATCGTGAGTCGTGGCCTGACACAGGTGAATTACTAAACTGTCCAGAGTGGCCCGGATGTGAAGGATTGACGCGTGCTGATTAATGTCGCACGTGCTGCACGGGCAAGTCAGAGTAAGGAGCGCGGATGAACACTGTAATTGTGTATATAATGACCAGCCCTCACAAACCTGGGAGAAAGCTTGCAGTAGCATTTTGGCTGTTGTGACAAGTGGACGAGAGAAAAGATATTTTGATAGTGTTGGTGAGAAGAGTGCAGCATTGCTGGAGAGAACTTTTCAGACTGAACACTTAGTCAGTTGAGAGAGTAAAAGCGTCGGACTTAACTGTGTAGAGAACATTCTAATAAGAATAGATTCACTCCTTTTTCAAGCAAATTTTTTCTTATTCAGTCTTGATGCTAGGAATTCTGAAGCCTTTTTTTATAGTCCCAAAACTTGGGCCAAATCATTCAACTGATGCTGATCCCCTATGAGCTGAGTTATCTTCAGTTTCAAAATTTGAATCATTGGTATCACTGAGTTCATCATAGCAAGGGAGGTTGAATGAAAACTGGCACTGGGAGTTCAACTGAATTAGATACTGGATGTAATAGTTGTTGATAGACTAGGATGCTCAATCTTACATTTGTTTCTCTAGTTATATGGTGAGGTTTTCATTAAACAAAAGTAACAGTCTGTGCAATGATATTTTCTTATCACATGTTCCTTTGATCCGCACCTGAAAATTCTCAACACACTGCTTGCATATCTTGCACAAGACTTGTCTTAATCACCAAGTTTTAATTTAGACATGAAAAATAGACTAGCTTCACAGATGTGCTGATGTTTGATCAGATATAAAAAAAAAAAAAAAAAAAGAAGGAAAGCTCATATGCCGATTTATTGGCATTGGAGACAGAAAAATAAGAAAGCCATTAACATTATTACAAAATATCCAAATCTTTGTTTACTGAAGGTGATTAAATAGATTTTTACATATTTTTATGATATTGCTTAAAATCAATAATTAGTGATGAGGAAATCACTTTTTGGGGGGAAATCAACCTAGTCACCAGATCTGAAAAATTCTCCTTTTCAATAAAATAATAAACACAATCAGTTGACCAGTTCTATTACTAACAGACAAACAATACAATTGTGCTTATTTGGAGAGTAAGCCGTAGAGAAAAACTTGATGTGATAGAAGAAAACTAACTGTAGTTTTGAAATCAGCATGCTAATTTGAGTCTAAATCAAATGAAAAAATCAAACCCAACAGAAATTATGTCCAAAATTGTTCCCAAAATGGTTAGCGGCAAGTACATTTAAAATTATCCGTACCTTGATTTGATAGTTTGTTCTTTCTTGTATTTCTTTTCTAGATTGTATTTTGTTAAAATAAAACACTGTAAAGATATCACAAATAGTTATTGAAGTCAGTAAGCCTACTGTTGGTTTGAATAACAACAGCTAACTAAGTACAACTTAAGCAGTGTCCAAGACAGTTGGTATATATAGAAATCAAGAATGACCCATTCATGAATTTGGGTGATTTGGGTGATTCCATTCCTTGAGTTCTGATTGGCTGCTTGACTGCTTGATTTGAATGACATTGTGGAGTCTTATATATATCCTGTCATTCTGCAGTAGACTTAGTGACTATTCGGGTTTGTATTTAAGTTACAATCGTTTGTTGCCTTGTCTTCCCAGTTCGACGGTAATTGGAATTTCAATTATTCTTCAATAGTAAAAATTTGGAAGGCCAGGATCCCCAGCTGCTACAGCCCTGTCTATTTATATGGTGTTTAAATAGTGTTCACAATTGTTGTATCCTAGAATTCAGAGTATGTTGCATAATCTATGTGGTAGCATAGATTATTGACAAACTCATGTAGAATAAGGAGCCATTGGCCTTCAAATTAGAACATAGGTGGGTAAGTTTCCATTGGAAAAATACCAGACCGTTGGTAAAAGCAGGAATCTTGCACATCATGTGATATGACTAGTTAGGTAATCAGTTGCAACCTAAATGGCAAGCAGAACAGATGTATTCTACTGAGGTTGAACTCAGCCACGCGGTGAAAATGGGCAATACAGAAATAAATCTTTGATCAAAGTAATACAAAGTCTTGTTAGTTAATTGCATGACTTGAAAAGAAACCCTTAGAAAATGAAGCAGCAATATGTTAAGAAGACCAGACATGGTGACCAGCCAAAAGAAGGACGGAATGGAAATGGCGGCTAGAAGTAGAAAAGAATGAAGAACAAGTAAGTCAGAGTCTTAACTCTCTCTGTCTCTCTCCAACTCCCTATCATGAGTTCACTCTCTCCATGTATATACCCGATGTACAACAAGGGTATGTAACAAATACACATTTAATCCATATACACCCAACAGAAATGTATGGGTTATTTCCTATAAGTCTAACATGATCAAAGGGGAACCACTCTCGACTGATAAATTATTTATTCATTTTCCCATTAAACTGGTGAAGGCTTGTGTTGGACCATCCACACTTTTTGGCACAGTCAATAGAAAAGAATTGGTGCATCAAGGGTTTCCACAAACCCAATCAACGACCGACCTCAGGAATTTTGAATTCAGAGACTGGTTACCTACTCAAGGCTGAAGGGCCCAGTCTGCCCTACTATTTAACCCATAGCTGGAGGGAGAATATATGGATTCATACCTTTCCCAAGGGTATTAGCGCTATGTGAAATGCCAACAGCTTTGTCTAAAAATTGAACTCGAATCCACGAGTCCATTTTCCACGACTATAACCACTAGCCCACGCACCTCCAATGTATGTCTATACATACACACATATATATAATGTGTGTGTATATATATGTGCATATATATAATGTGTGTATGTATTTAAAGTCGTCGTCATCGGGGTGACCTAATGTCGGTATCAGCCAATCAGCGAGGGAGTCTATCCACTTTTCACTAGCGCTAGACCAAGGAGATTGTTTTTGCTTCTGAGGTGGAGCGCCACACCTACCATCAGCTCCTTACTTCACCGCACAGATCCCTGTGCTATTCATATGCTGAGTTGGCGAGGACCGGTATTGAACTAGGAACTTTGTGATTTCTAGCCGAATGCTCTACCGACTGTACATATATATATATATATAATGTGTGTGTGTATATATACATGTACATATATACCTAATGTGTGTATGTATGTGTGTGTATATATGTACATATATATATAATGTATGTGTATATACATGTGTGCATGTATATATGTGCAGTTATATAATGTGTGTATATATGTGTGTGTATGTATATATGTGCAGATATATATTGTGTGTGTATGTGTATATATATAATGTGTTTATATATATGTTTATATAATTATATGTGCGTATATATAATGTGTATATATATTTATGTATATATAGTTATATATATATAATATATGTATATATATAATGTGCATGTGTGCGAGTAGATATATATATTATGTGTATGTGTGTGAATCTCTATATATGATTTGTGTGTGCATATATATATATATATATATATATATATATATATAATATACTAATCTTTATGACGTAGAATAGGAAAAAGATAGAAATAGAAAAATGAAATAAATGAAGAATAAATAATAAATAATAAAAAATAAAAAGTGTAAAAAGGTTTATTCTTTATTTATTTTTTAATTAATTAATTTATTTTTGTTTTATGCTAATTTGTTTGGACCATGGTGGGACTAGTTTTTGCAATAAAAGTACGGTTTCTCCTAGACTTTTTAGTCAGATTCTTGCCCTGAATAATTTAAGTGAAACTATTAGTAGGTATATCTGACTCATTAGGTTTAACTTTATATATATATATATATATATATATATATATATATATATATATATATAATGTGTGTATGTATATATGTGTGTGTGTGTGTGTGTGTGTATATATATATATATATATATATATATATGTGTGTAGATGTTTTTGCAATAAAAGTATGGCTTCTCCATGTCTTTATAGTCAGATTCTTACCCTAAGTGAAACTATTAGTAAGTATATCTGACACATTAGGTTTAACTTTATATATATATATATATATATATATATATATATATATAATATGCTCCCATAACCTGGTAGAGCTCTTTAGGAGTGGCTTTAATAAACTTTCACCGCAAGGATAACGCAATAATCATCTGTTTACAGATTTTATCTCTCTGGTGATCGTAAAGTGTATACACAGATGTATGTATTTAAAACAGTTAAAACACCACTCCTTAAACAGTAGCTGATGATGACCTGGAGGTTAAAGATCGGACAGGTGTAAAGTCAGTTGGGGTTCGCTTCTGGTCGGAGTTAGTTGTTGGGTCTAGCCACACTGATGAGACGTGAAATGTCAAAACACGGTGTCTGTGGATGACATATATATATATATATATATATATATATATGTGGAGAAAAGTAGACAAACACGGGATGTTATGGAAACTTGATGTTTATTGTCGACGGTACAACGTTTCGGTCTCTTATTAGACCATCTTCAGGACTTGAATATAGTTCTTACTCCAATGATGGAAATTCTCAAAAAATATATATATATATATATATATATATATATATATATATATATAATAGTAACGGTATCATGGATGATTTGGACTCATAACTTAAAGTTTCATGGTTATGCAATCCTCAGATAAGTCAAATGGTTGAGATCTTAAAAACTATTTGACTCATCTGAGGATTGCATAACCATGAAACTTAAAGTTATGAGTCCAAATCATCCATAATACCATTACTATTGATTATAAATCTGATCTGCTTTATTAGCATTTAGCACTTTTTCATGCCAATACTTTTCTCATTTATTCTCTATTCATTCTATATTATATATACTAGCAAATATATGCACCCTCCGGGTGCAAGTATTTAAGTTTTAATATAATAAAATATCATATTAAATTAGAAAGGCTAATGAAACTGAATAAGAATTCAGATAAAAATATTTGGAACAGAGGGGGTATGATTGAAAAATAGAACAACTTTGAAACTAACTCTTCCATCATTTTCCGTTACTCCCGTCTTTCATTGATAAATTTTCCTAATTCAACTATTTAGTTAAAATAGGAAGTAAAGAATAATATTACAGTTATTTCTTCTTGTTAATGGATTTCTTTTAAGATTTATCCCCGAGATTTTTGCTCATATTCAATAAGATAAAACCAAACAATTAGAAATCAATAATACTAAGCATATATTTATTAAAATCAAATTTCTAATATCAATATGTAAATTAGCCTTCCCATTCACACTGTAATCCACTATTTTGTTATATATATAAATACAATTGCATGTTATTAGTATGTAGACCTGGTCAACACCAGGGGTCCAGTGGCTTCGGCCCTGGATCTTTACGAGTTAATAGCGTCGATCCCAGGGGGCCATCCCCCCAGGCAACACCTGCCCCCTCGATTTAAAGAGGCAGGGCTGGGTTTATTGCCCAGTGCCTGAGGCGCCCCCCTTGAGGGGGAATGCCGACGGGATCGACGCAATTTTTCACCTGCCACTCCATGAGTCTCGGCTTGTGGGTGGTCCCACGTTAATAGGGACTTTGTGCCTGACCCGTACAAGTGGGGTACGCGGTAAATACTATGTAGACATGGGCAACAGTCTTAATGATGTAAAACAATTTTATTAATAATTGAAGTTTAAATAAAAATAAAATCATAAAGAATGTGATGTAAATAACAAAGGGAATTGTGACTTGTATAGTAATATAGTTTCGGTTACAGACAGACAAACCCACAATCTCCATTATAATAAGATATATATATATATATGTGTGTGTGTGTATATATCTATATATGTGTGTATACATATATATAATATGTATATATATATATATATATATATATATATATATAATGTGTGTATATATATCTATATATGTGTGTATACATGTATATAATATGTATATATATATATATAATGTGTGTGTATATATCTATATATGTGTGTATACATATATATATATGTATATATATATATATATATAATGTGTGTGTATATATCTATATATGTATACATATATAATATGTATATATATATATGTGTGTGTATATATCTATATATGTATGTATACATATATATAATATATATATATATATATATAATGTGTGTGTACATATCTATAATGCGTGTGCATATATTGAATCTATCTGCAGCCCCCCCCCCCCAAAAAAAAAAAAAAAAAAAAAAAAATTGAGTGATTTCCTTGTCACTAATTATTGATTTTAAGCAATATCATAAAAATATGTAGAAATCTATTTAATCACCTTCAGTAAACAAAGATTTGGATATTTTGTAATAATGTTAATGGCTTTCTTATTTTTCTGTCTCTAATGCCAATGAATCTGCATATGACCTTTTTCTTTTCTTGTTTTTTTTTTTGTGTTTTTGTTTTTGTTTTTGTTTTATATCTGCCCAATCTCCCAGCAAGCAGTGGTACATGCTGCAGTCTGTTATTAAGAGAATGAAAAGACATGTTCTCACATGCCGACTTGGCCACGTCTTGGGAGGGCGGCGAAAGCGGTGGCAGTGGAGGTAGGGTGCTGATGGGACAGGGATAGGGGTGGGGGAATCTACACATGTTACCACAAGATCTCCGGTGAATAATTTATGGACTTTCTAGGTTTTTGTTTCTCTTTAAAATCAATAAGAGAAACACTTCAGTTTTCCTTTCATCTAATTACAATACACCATAGTACAATACAATAGTAGTAAGTAAAGTCAGCAAAATGGCCTATTGTTGGTATCAGCCACTCAGCGAGGGAGTCTATCCTCTTTTCACTAGTGCTAGATTGTTTTCTTTTTGGTGTCTGAGGTGGAGCGCCACCAACATTCAATAGTAGTAAGTAAAGTTGGCAAAAGCCCTGTCGGCTGGGGCTTTAGAATACACCGACTGCACCTGTGCAGGGGGGTAAGAAACCCCCCCCACCCACCCCACCCACCAATGGGACTATCTGTTGGCTGTGTTTGGTGACCCGTGATGCTTACGGATGGAACCCTGGTGCATGAGCAGTCTATGACATGCAACACCCTACTTTGGCCCTTATTTAGGCTAGACAAGCAGTTGGAGAGGCCCCCTCTGATCAATCGTCTGGTCACGTCAAGCCCTAACACCTATATGATTGTCCCGACCCTATTGCCCTTATAGCAAGCCCCAATTCTTTTTATCATATGGGTGCTAGAAGGCGGTGGCTGAGGATCTTCATATCCTATGTTAAACTCTTTCTGATGGTGAGGCCCCAGTTCTGTAGGTCTGGGGAATGTGAGGTACCCCTTCATCACTATTTCTTCCAGGTCCACTCTGACCCAGAGTGGTAGTACCTGTTAGGGTCCCATCTCTGGGTTGAATAAAAAAATGTGTTTGTAAAAAAAAACTGAGTATCCATTAAGTATGAATTTATTTCAAAACTTTATCAGCATTAAATGACCCACCGAGGTTGGTATGCCATAAAACAAAATAAACAAACAAACATAAAGTCGTTACATGTTTCAAATTCTGTTGAAAATGAGAGTGGGTAGATCTTGAACAATGAACAAGGCCTTTAAGTGATAAATAAACAATGGCAAAAGGCAAGCAGGATTGAGCAAAGGTTTTTAGCCACCACCTTCTAGCACCCATATGATAAAAAGAGTTGGGGCTTGCTATAAGGGCAATAGGGTCGGGAAAATCATATAGATGGAGGCGCATGGTCTAATGGTTAGAGTCGTAGGAAATGGACTCGTCAACGCGAGTTCAATTCCTGGACGAAGTGGTTGGCATTTCACATAGCGCTAGTACCCTTGGGAAAGGTATGAATCCAATTCTCGCTCCAGCTATGGGTAAATAGCAGGGCAGACTGGACTCTTTAACCATGGCTAGGTAACCAGTCTATGAGATGGAAAACTCTGAATTCAAACCTGTGAAACTCCGCTTAAGAAATTGACCTTGTGTCGCATCCTGCTTGTGCCAAGGGGTTGGTATATATATATATATATATATATATATATATATATATATATATATATATATAGCTGTTCGGGCTTGATGTGACCAGTGCGATATTTCTAAAAACTGATCCCTGGTTTCATTTCGCAAAATAAATTACAATAAGACATTCAAATTTACGAGAGTAATTTCAAAAGTAAAGTCTCTAAAACACTGAGGACGGTGGGAAACTGTTTGTGTGGCTATTGGCAACACTGTTTTGTTTGTTGTGCATGCACATCTACCTGCTCCTCTGTATGCCTTGCTGCCATGTTCAGTCTTGGATTGGCAGTTGTTTCTGATGGAGCTCCTGATTGACGCTACCGCCAAGTGTAATGTTCGCATAGTTATTCTGTTTTAGAATGTAAAAGACATTAAACTGATTGAAATTCATCACCAATTAATGGAACTGTATGGTGAGTCATGCATGGATGTCACGAACATCCATTGTATGTAGTTTACAACGACTATGACATTCAACACTTTTTCAATTATATAGCAGCAAACTGGTATGACAAGGCCATTCAAAAAGCACTAACAAAAATGCATCGGCCGAAATGGTGATTATGTAGAAAAATAGATACACGCTGAAACTTTAAAATGATGTAAAAATCATTGACAATAAACAATAAATGTTTCTGCGATTTCTGAATATTTTGGAGCGTATGAGTAGCACAAGGATATGTGCGGTAAAGTAAGGAGCTGATGGTAGGTGTGGTGCCTCACCTTAGACGCTAAAATAATCTCCTTGGTCTAACGCTAGTGAAAAGGGGATAGAATCCCTCGCTGTATGGCTCATACTGACTTTATGCCGCTCCGACGACTTTACTTTACTTTACTTTTACATTCAGGGTTACCCTCGTACTTTGAGAAACAAAGCTGGTAGCATTACTATCAGGCTGAACTTGCACAAAGGTGTCAAAATTACGGTGACCCAGAAAAAACAGAACCTACAAATTTTGTAATAAAACTGTTAATTTTAACTATGGGGGTCTAGGGTTAGGGTTTATGGTTAAGGTTAGGGTTAGGATTAGGGTTAGAGTTGGGGTTTAGGGTTAGTTTAATGGGAAAATGAATAAATAATTTGGGTTCTGCTTTTTCTGGGTCAGCCTGTATACCGGTGACCCAGAAAAAACAGAACCCACAAAATTTGTAATAAAACTGTTAATTTTAACTATGGGGGTCTAGGGTTAGGGTTTAGGGTTAGGATTAGGGTTAGGGTTAGAGTTGGGGTTTAGGGTTAGTTTAATGGGAAAATGAATAAATAATTTGGGTTCTGCTTTTCTGGGTCAGCCTGTATACCGGTGACCCTGAAAAAACAGAACCCACAAATTTTGTAATAAAACTGTTAATTTTAACTAGGGGGGTATAGGGTTAGGGTTAGGCTTAGGCTTAGGCTTAGGGTTAGGGTTGGGATTGGGGTTTAAGGTTAGTTTAATGGGAAAATAAATAAATAATTTGGGTTCTGCTTTTTCTGGGTCAACCTGTATACCGGTGACCCTGAAAAAACAGAACCCACAAATTTTGTAATAAAACTGTTAATTTTAACTAGGGGGTTTAGGGTTAGGCTTTGGGGTTAGGCTTAGGGTTAGGGGTTAGGGTTAGGGTTGGGATTGGGGTTTAAGGTTAGTTTAATGGGAAAATAAATAAATAATTTGGGTTCTGTTTTTTTCTGGGTCACCCTAATTTTGACACATTTGTGCAAGTTCAGCCTACTATCATTATTACTAAGCTGAAATGAGAATAATAGAAAATCCTTGAATAGCAACTTCTTTAAAATTTAATTAAACAAATAGAAAAAACAAAAGTTTTTCTCTTAATTAATATTAATTAAACTGCTAAACTCAAGTGCATGATTAAAGGGGCATGGGTGGCCAGGGCAGGATTTATCTATTTGTGGGCCCAAAGCCAAACTCATCAGCCCACTACTGTAGGCCTACACTTATTGTACAAAGGCCCCTTATGGTTTTGAATATATTATATAAATAGAAGTGGCTACTCGGTGGCATCTGGGTAATGGGGGGGATTTTTAAAAAGTTAGTCTCTCAGATCCATTATTACTTAAATCTTCACTGGATGCCCCATAAAATCCCCATGTAAATATATAACAATATAGTAAGAAATTTTAATTCAATAATTTACAATTAAAAAAAAAAAATACAATATAAATGAGGCAATTAATTCAATCAATCAACATCATATTTCAATTACCTTTTGTTACTATACAAATTTTAATTTTTAAATATCTTCCTAAATATAAATAAAATCTTCATTATTTTTGCTCAAAAACCAAGCCCTGGTGATGGTGAAAGTATATATATATTTACTTTGTCGTTAATTGTTTTATTTTCAAAGTTCCCTTTATATATGTACTAGCAGCAGTTACCCGGTGTCACCTGGGTAGAGGGGGATTTTTTAAAGTTAGCCCCACAGATCCATTATTACTGAATCGTGAGTTGAATCCCCGTGGGATGCCCCATTTAAATCCCTGTGTAAAAAAATAGACCTTGCATTGACCCAGCTACTCTGAAAAGAAATGTTAATGTCTACTATTTAAAATATCAAATGAAAAAAAAAAACTCCATTTGAATTTAAATTTTTAATCATCTTCACGAATATAAATCAAATCTCTATTATTTTTGCTCAAAAATGGTGATATTTAATGTGTATATATATTTACTTTGTTGTTATTTGTTTTATTTTCCAAGTTTCCTCCGGACATACGGATTCACAAAACTGCCCTTTATATATTATTGAGGTCAGTTTTGAATAACAGCAACTAGCTAAGCACAACTGAAGCAGTGTCCAAGACAGTTGGTATTTATAGAAATCAAGAATAGTCCATTCATGCATTTTGGTGATTCCATTCCCAGAGTTTTGATTGGCTGCTTGTTTTCTATGATATTGTGGAGTTTTATAAATACCCTGTCATTCTGCAGTAGAATTGTGACAAGACGGGATTGTATTGAGTTACAACCGCTTGTTGCTGTGTCTTACCAATTCGATGGTAATTGGAACTTAGCTTGATTATTCTTTATATATGTATAGGTAGATATATTATATAAATAACCAGTGTATGCTTGAAACAAGGTTATAATCAGGCACACTGCATGGCAGATTAGTCTCAGTGAGCCCCAGGCCAATAGCCTATTTGGTAAATCCAGTACTGTGGGTGGCATAATGAATGTCATTGAGGAAAGTGAACTTGGCAAGCTGAGTTCAATTTCTGGATGATGCTGTTTGCATTTTATTTATGGTCATGCCCTAGTGAAACACATGAATTTATTTCTTCTTCCCTGGGACAACATCAGTATTGTGAAAAGAGGAGACCAGCTGCATGAGTGCCATGACGTTCCCTTAGACAACATTAAACTTATTTGTCTGAATTTTTGAGGAACAGTAACAGTCCTCACTAGAAGTAGTAGGACTGCTAGAAAAGAAAACAGAAATGAAGCCAGAATCCTGAAGCTGTTGGATCAATCATAGTAGCTGGACTGCTAGAAAAGAGCCAGAAATAACCAAGAATTATGAAGCTGATGAATCTTTCACAGAAGTCTCTACTAGAAGTACCAGGATTGCTAGAAAAGAGCCAGAAATAACCAAGAATTATGAAGCTGATGAATCTTTCACAGAAGTCTCTACTAGAAGTACCAGGATTGCTAGAAAAGAGCCAGAAATAACCAAGAATTATGAAGCTGATGAATCTTTCACAGAAGTCTCTACTAGAAGTACCAGGATTGCTAGAAAAGAGCCAGAAATAACAAGAATTATGAAGCTGATGAATCTTTCACAGAAGTCTCTACTAGAAGTACCAGGATTGCTGAAAAGAGCCAGAATAACCAAGAATTACACAGCAGTCCCCACTAGAAGTCCCCACAGCAGTCCCCACTAGAAGTACCAGGACTGCTAGTGGGCACACCAGTGTGGGCCGACCAACAAAGATGTACATTGACCAGCTCTGTGCGGATACAGGATGCTGTATAGAGGACCTCCAAAGAATGATGAGTGATAGGGACGGATGTAGAGAGATTGTCATGGATATCCATGCTAACAGCACGACATGATGATGATGATGATGATGATGATGATAAATATATATATATATATATATATATATATATATATATATATATATATTATAGATTGATAGATAAATAGATAAGTTCAGTCTTATCCAGATTTTGAACTTGAGCCCTTTTCTACAACTTTGGTAGACTTTAATAAAAACAGCGTTGATAAATTATTAATTAATAATAATTAATTATCAATTAAGAATAAATAATGATTTTTTAATCATCTTGAAAATACTATAAATAATTAAGGGAATTGTGAAGATGGTGGTGATGTAGTTTTGGTTAGAAACAGACATAGTCTCCATTATAAGAAGATATAATTAAGCATATCTTAAATAAAAGTTTTCTTTATCTACTAAGCCAATCACAATTTTAGTATTCCTATTCTCTATTTCTTGTATACACATTAGGCTAGGTCGATTTTTATACCAACACAAGTTTCAAACGGAGAAAGTTGCTAATTAACATAAAGAATAATTGTACAAAATATTTTTTTTCGATAAAACTTTACCAATGTTTGAGCAAACGCATTTAAATACAAACAAAACTGAATGTTTTGAATTTCGCTCAGTGTTAACCGAAAAATAAGTAGGTCAGATTAAACCG
Source organism: Doryteuthis pealeii (assembly GCA_023376005.1). NCBI lineage: Eukaryota > Metazoa > Mollusca > Cephalopoda > Myopsida > Loliginidae > Doryteuthis > Doryteuthis pealeii. The sequence continues at coordinate 68,931,884 of CM042137.1, read as the reverse complement.
TTAGTTTTGAAAAAAAAACATGTAAAAGATAGGTTTAATAAAAGATTTTATTTCATTCAAAAGCATACAATTCTTGGTAGATTAAATAAAAGTAAATAAAAAAGAAAACGCTGCAAAAATATTTAATTCAAGTTAAGAATACAATTAACCAAATTCAATCTCGTTTTACGCGGTTATTTTTCGGTCTTCACCAGAAACTACCATATTCCGCCCTGTCAGATGGGGCGTTAGAATGCACCGACTGCACCTCTGCAGAGGGGTAAGACTCCCCCAATGGGGCCACCTGTTGGCCGTGTGTGGCGACCCGTGATGCTTAAGGATAGAGCCCAGGTGGATGAGCAGTTCATGACATGCAATACTCCACTTTGGCCCTATCTTGGGCTAGACGGGCAGTCGGAGAGGCCCCTCCGATCAATCGGCTGGTCACGTCAAGCCCTAGCACCTATATGATTTTCCCAACCCTATTGCCCTTATGGCAAGCCCCAACCCCTTTTTTATCATATGGATGCTAGAAGGCGGTGGCTGCGGGTCTACATGTCCTGGGAATGACGTTAAACTCTATCTGATGGTGAGGTTCCAGTTTTGGAGGTTTGGGGAATGTGGAGCACCCCTTCATCACCATTGCTCCCTGGTCCACTCTGACCCGGAGTGGTAGTACCTGTTAGGGTCCCATCTATGGGTTAAATAGAAAAACATGAGTTTATAAACAAAATTGTATTATCCATTAAGAATTGATTGATTTCAAAACTTTATCGGCATTAAATGACCCACTGAGGTTGATATGCCATAAAACAAAACAAACCAAACAAACCAAACATCCCTCAGCTACTCCTCATAAAAAATTTATAACCTTGAAAATTGTCAAATAATGTTCTTGGCTGGTTGGTTTTATGGTATGTCAAATCTTGTTTGCCCAAATGAGTGGGCATGTAGAATATGCCGACTGCACCTCTGCAGAAGGGTAGGGCCACCTGTTGGCTGTGGGTGTTGGTCTGTAATGCCTAAAGATGGAATCTTGATGGCTAAACTATCTATGACATGCAACACTCCTTTTTGGCTTTTACTTAGGCAGTCAAAGTGGCTGATTGTGTCACCTATATGATTGTCCCGATCTTATTGCTCTTATGTAAAACCCACAACCCCTTTTTTATCTGTTATGTGTTAGAATATGGCTAAGAGGCTTAGTGTCCTGTGTATGATGTAAAACTGCACCTGGTGGTGAGGTACCAATTCTGAAGCTCTGGGGTGTGGAGTATCCCTTCATCCCCATTACTTTGCGGTCCACCCGTCAGGGTCCCATCTATTGGTTAAATAGATTAAAAAAGGATTTAAAAAATGTGTTTAAAATAAATGAGTATATAAAATAATTGAATATCCAACAAAAATATAAAACAAAAACATCTTTGGCATAAAATAACCCAAGAGTTGACATGCCATAAAATGTTACATAATCTATGTGGTTGCATAAGATTATTGTCGGTCCCCTGTAATTCTGAGGGGATGACCCTTTTCATACCATGGCCGGGTCCTTTACAGAAAATTACAGAAGCCCGCCAAAATACGTGAAGTCACGTGGGACCTTTTGAGTCCCCAGTTTTCAGTTAGACGTCAGGCAGAGAAGTCAACCATTTTAGGTCCTGCCTAAAACTGGAACTCACGCGCGCTATGTTAGTCAGATATTTAGTTACGTGAAATGTATAGTTAAGGAAATAAAAGTTTGTATAAGTAATATGTTCTTGTGGTTGATGAATGTCTTGGTAACAAGACTAAGAAATGAATCCAGGACGACCAGCCAGCAGGAACATAGCAACAGAAAACCAGACCTTAGGAGATCCGAGATGATAGACCAGACCAAGTCAAGATGATAGAAGGAATAGCAAAGCCAGCCAGAAGAAAAGACGACCAGAAGTAAGAAGTAAGAAAAGGGTATACAACAAAAAGCCAACCAACCAACCTCCCAACCACCCACCTAACCAACCAACCAACTAACCAACCAACCACCCACTTAACCAACCAACCAACCAACCACCACCCAACCAACCAACAACCAACCACCACCACCAACCACCAACCAACCAACCAACCAAACCAACCAACCAACCAACCAACCACCAACCAACCAACCACCTAACAACCAACCAACCACCCACCTACCAACCAACCAACCACCCACTTAACCAACCAACCAACCAACCAACCACCACCCCACTTAACCAACCAACCAACCAACCAACCAACCCACCCACCTAACCAACAACCAACCAACCAACCAACCACCCACTTAACCAACCAACCAACCAACCAACCAACTACCCACCTAACCAACCAACCAACCAACCAACCAACCACCAACCACGCAACTTAACCAACCAGCCAACAACAACCAACCACCCACTTAACCAACCAACCAACCACCAACCAACCAACCAACCACTTAACCAACCAACCAACTAACCAACCAACCACCCACCAACCAACCAACCAACTACAACACCCCAACCAACCAACCAACCAACCACCCACCCACTTAACCAACCAACCACCAACCAACCAAACCAACCACTTAACCAACCAACCAATAACCAACCAACCACCCACTTAACCAACCAACCAACCAACCAACCCAACCACCACCAACCAACCAAACCACCCACCAACCAACCAACCAACCACCAACCAACCAACCAACCAACAACAACCCAACCAACCACCAACCAACCCAACCAACCAACCAACCAACCACCCACTTAACCAACCAACCAACCAACCAACCAACCAACCCACCTAACCAACCCAACCAACCAACCAACCACCACAACCAACCACCAACCCAACCACCAACCAACCAACCAACTACCCACCAACCAACCCAACCAACAACCAACCAACCAACCAACCAACCAACCACCAACCAACCCCACTTAACCAACCAACCAACCCAACCAACCACCCACTTAACCAACCAACCAACCAACCAACCAACTAACCAACCAACCACCCACCTAACCAACAACCAACCAACCAACCAACCACCACCAACCAACCAACCAACCAACCAACCACCCACTTAACCAACCAACCAACCAACCAACCAACCAACCAACCACCCACTTAACCAACCAACCAACTAACCAACCAACCACCCACTTAACCAACCAACCAACTAACCAACCAACCACCCACCTAACCAACCAACCAACCAACCAACCACCAACCAACCAACCAACCAACTTAAACCAACCAACCAACCAACCAACCACCCACCTAACCAACCAACCAACCAACCAACCACCCACTTAACCAACCAACCAACCAACCAACCAACCAACCACCACTTAACCAACCAACCAACTACCCACCTACCAACCAACCAACCAACCAACCAACCAATCAAATCTTGTTGAATTATTTTAAGTCAGTTTAACAATTAGGGTCTCCAATCATATAAGTTAAAATAAGGTATTTTCACTATCATTTTAAACCAGTAAATACAGAATAGCTAAACAATCCATGGCATACAACACTCCTTTTTGGCTTTTACTTAGGCTAAATAGGCAGTCAAAGTGGCTGATCGTGACACCTATATGATTGTCCCGATCTTATTGCTCTTATGGAAAACCCGCAACCCCTTTTTTATCTGTTATGTGTTAGAATATGGCTGAGAGGCTTGGTAAAGTTTTATCGAACCCAAATTCTGTTTTTTTTTTGGGGGGGGGGGGCAAAAAACAGAATTTGCGTTCTGTTAGTTTGCATCAGTATTAGTATATATACAGGGTGACTAAAAAGACAGGATTTTGGTTGTTTTTTTTTGGGGGGGGTTACCCTGTATTATTATCTCAAACAGGTCCATTTAACCCATTGATCGGACCCCAGCAGTTACTATCCCTCCTAGTCAGTCGACAGAGGTGTAGTGGCAACAAAGGATTGATTCCACCCCACCCTCTCAAACCTACAGAACGAGTTTCACCACTGAATGCAGCACACCCGTTTGGGTGTAAGTAGAGGAGGGGGCGGTTTTATCCTTCTGCGTGGGATGCATTTGGTTTAAACTCAGCAGGACAAAAGCGGCAGAAATAATATTCTATTCCCCATTAAATAAGTAGTAAAGTCAGTGGAGTGTCCTAATGTCGGTATCAGCAAGACAGCAAGGGAGTCTATCCCATTTTCACTAGTGCTTAACCTGAGAGATTGCTTTTGTGTCTGAGGTGGAGCTCCACATCTACCACCAGTTTACCGCACAGATCCAAACTATGCTACTCATGCGGTGGCGAGAGACCGGTATTGAACCCAGAACCTTATGGTTCCGAGGCAACTGAGCTAAACTGGTACCTTTTATTCATTAGTCGGGGTGGCCTAAAGTTGGTATCAGCCGGGCAGCGAGGGAGTCTATCCCCCTTTTACTTGCGCTAGACCAAAGAGATTGTTTTTGCATCTGAGGTGGAGCGCCACACCTACCATCAGCTCCTCACTTTACTGCACAGATCCCTGTGGTATTGAACCAGGAATCTAAGGGATTTAATATTTTGACAAAAAGTAAATTGGATAATTCTTAAAATGTGTCAAGACGTAGGTAAATTGAATTTTTGATTATTTGTATGTAGGGTATTGAGGGAGGTTAGGTATTGGTGTGTAATTTAGTTTTTGGGGAAAGAGGGTGGCAGCCTAATAGAGGGGGTATCTCATTTCAATTATATATATATATAATATATATATATATATAATCTTATTATAATGGAGATTGTGGGTTTGTCTATCTGTAACCGAAACTATATTACTATACAAGTCACAATTCCTTTAGTTATTTACATCATATTCTCCATGATTTTATTTTTATTTAAACCTCAATTATTAATAAAATTGTTTTACATTACTTACACTGTTGACCATATCTACATGGTATTTACCGCGTACCCCACTTGTACGGGTCAGGCACAAAGGCCCTATTAACGTGGGACCACCCACAAACCGAAGCTCATGGAGTGGCAGGTGAAAAATTGCGTCGATCCCGTCGGCATTCCCCCTCAAGGGGGGCGCCTCAGGCACTGGGCAATAAACCCAGCCCTGCCCCTTTAAATCGAGGGGGCAGGTGTTGCCTGGGGGGATAGCCCCCTGGGATCGACGCTATTAACTCGTAAAGATCCAGGGCCGAAGCCACTGGACCCCTGGTGTTGGCCAGATCTACATACTAATAACATGCAATTGTATTTATATATACAACAAAATAGATGTTTACAGCATGAATGGGAAGGCTAATTTGCATATTGATCTTAAAAAAATGATTTTAATAAATACATGCTTAGTATTATTGATTTCTAATTGTTTGGTTTTATCCTATTGAATATGAGCAAAAATCTCTTCAATAAATCTTAAAAGAAATCCCTTAACAAGAAGAAATAACTGTAATATACCCAAAGATGAGAGATGAATGTCTAATAAGATAAATAGCAAATTAAAAATGGCCGAGAGGTTAAGAAGTCAGGTGGACATAAGTCCATCGGATTTCGCTCCTGGTCAGAGGTAGTTGTGTCTAGCCACACTGAAGAGGCGTGAAACGCAAAAGCACGTGTCTGTGGATGACTTACACACACACACACACACACACACACACACACCACATATATATGTGTGTGTTAGTATATATATATATATATGTGTTGTTAGTATATATATATATATATATTATATATAATATGTGTGTGTGTAAGTATATATATATATATATATATATATATATATATGTGTGGTGTAAGTATATATATATTATATATATATATATATATATATAACCAGTATGGTTTATTGCAACCACATCTGCCTCATAACCTAAAAATTTCTCCTCTCTCTCTATATATATATATTTAGGTTATAGGGTGGGTGTGGTGGTAATCAAACATACTGATTAATTCCAGCTGATATATTTATATATATATATATATATGTGTGTGTGAGTGTGTGTGTTTGTGGAGTTTGTGTGTGTGGTGTGTGTGTGTGTTTGTGAGTTTGTGTGTGGTGTGTGTGTGTGTTGTGCATGAGTTTGTGTGTGTGGGTGTCCCAACACATAATTATATCAGCTTGAATAGAATTTTAAACAATTGGAACACATGTCACGCCCATGAAATAGATAGAAGAAAACACAAACAAAATTACAACCACTTTGTGGACCATTTTTATTATTCGCTTTTTCTATTGTTGGATCTATAACAATCTTTTTATATACACATGCATATATATATATATATATATATATATATATGAATGATAGAAATAATGTGACTAATTGATAATGGGAAAAATTCTTTCATCATTCCTTTTTTTATTTCTCCTTCCTTTCCTTTTTTTTCTTTCTTTCTTTATTTTCCTTCTTTCTTTTCTTCTTTCTTACTATTTTCTTTATTTCTTTCCTTTGTTCCTTTCTTTCCTTCTTTCTTTCTTTACTTCCTTCTTTCTTATCATTTTCCTTTGTTTCTTCAAGTTTTGATATATTCATCATTTCATTTTTGATTTCCTCATATTCAGTTTTATTTAAATATATGACACATGACAAAAGAAGTAGATAACATGCACACTTACTGATGTTTCAATAAATCAGTACGGCCATCTCAGTGGGTTTCCAAACCGTAATTCATATGGAGGAGAAAACTTTGTAACTTCTAAAATTTTATTGAAACTACTAAAAATGGGCATTATTTGAATTATTTGGACTATTGTCCTCATCTTTATAGTTATCTGTACAATGTTTTGGCTGATGTGCCCTCTGGTTTCTCCAGGTATTTTCTTGTTAGACACGGGAACCTTCTCAAACTCAGGAACCTTCTATTCGAACTCGGGAATAATAGTCCGAATAATCCAAATAATACTAAACTAAATAAACTTTGTATCTTCTAAATTTTTATTGAAACTACTAAAAATGGGTATTAATTTGAATTATTTGGACTATTTTTCTCATCTTTATTGTTATCTGTACAACGTTTCAGGCAATGTATTTAGGTATTTCTTCTCAAACTCGGTACCTTCTTTTCGAATGCA
>CM042137.1:68836543-68924848 GCA_023376005.1 Doryteuthis pealeii | reverse complement strand
GAATTCTTTACTTCCTATTTTAACTAAACAGTTTAAATTAGGAAATTTACCAATGAAAGATGGGAGTAACGGAAAATGATGGAAGTGTTAGTTTCAAAGTTGTTCTATTTTTCAATCATACCCCCTCTGTTCAAAATCTTTTTATCTACATTCTTATTCAGTTTCATTGGCCTTTCTAATTTATATCATATTATAAAATTTAACTAAAATACTTGCACCGGAGGGTGCATATATTTGCTGTATATATAAGTATAGATAAAAGGATATGAAAACCCACAATGCTGTTAAAATGAAAATATTTTATATCATATTCATAGCTAACATTGAACAATATTTCAATTATAAAAATCATCATCAGAGCTTGTTATTAATCCGGATATTCGGATGTTCAATATTAGCTATGAATATGATATAAAATATTTTCATTTTAACAGCATTGTGTGTTTTCATATCCGTTTTATCTATACTTATACGTCTGATTCATTTCCTTACTCTTAACTATATTATTATATATTATATATATATATATATATATATATATATATATATATTCAACATGGGATTTCAAAGTGTTAGTTCCATGTGCCTCACAATAAACGTTACAATAAAAATTATCATAAAATTTTCCAAAGCTTTGAAAAATAATTTTTGTTTAAAAAAAATGTCTTAAAGACATGTTTTACATAAAAAAGGGACCATGGATATAGAATAAAAAAATATTTTTTACAAACAGTTTATCATCCAGATTAGAGAACATTTCATTTATATTTATGGGTGATTTATAAAATATAATCTATACTATATAAAGGGCAGTTGTGTGTATATTTATGTACGAGGAAACTTCGAAAATAAAAGAATTTATGACAAAGTAAATAATTATATTAATATCACCAGTGTTTGGTTTTTGAGCAAAATAATAGATATTGATTTATATTCATGAAGATAATGAAAAACTAAAATTAAATTTATGCGGCATGGATCTCTCTCTTTTGCAGGATTCTTGTTGGAGGGCACATCGGCCAAAACATTGTACAGATAACAATAAAGATGAGGATAATAGTCCGAATAATCCAAATAATACTAGACTGATAAAACTTGGTATCTTCTAAATTTTTATTGAAACTACTAAAAATGGGCATTATTTGAATTATTTGGACTATTGTCCTCATCTTTATAGTTATCTGTACAACATTTCGGCTGATGTGCCTCTGGGTTTCTTCAGGTATTTTCTTGTCAGACACGGGAACCTTCTCAAACTCAGGAACCTTCTATTCGAACTCGGGAATAATAGTCCGAATAATCCAAATAATACTAAACTAAATAAAACTTTGTATCTTCTAAATTTTTATTGAAACTACTAAAAATGGGTATTATTTGAATTATTTGGACTATTGTCCTCATCTTTATTGTTATCTGTACAACGTTTCGGGCAATGTATTCAGGTATTTCTTGTCGGACTTGGGAACCTTCTTTTCAAACTCGGGATTCTTCTTGGAGGGCACATCGGCCAAAACATTGTACAGATAACAATAAAGATGAGGATAATAGTCCGAATAATCCAAATAATACTAGACTGATAAAACTTGGTATCTTCTAAATTTTTATTGAAACTACTAAAAATGGGTATTATTTGAATTATTTGGACTATTGTCCTCATCTTTATAGTTATCTGTACAACGTTTCGGGCAATGTATTCAGGTATTTCTTGTCGGACTCGGGAACCTTCTTTTCAAACTCGGGATTCTTCTTGGAGGGCACATCGGCCAAAACATTGTACAGATAACAATAAGATGAGGATAATAGTCCGAATAATCCAAATAATACTAGACTGATAAAACTTGGTATCTTCTAAATTTTTATTGAAACTACTAAAAATGGGTATTATTTGAAATATTTGGACTATTGTCCTCATCTTTATTGTTATCTGTACAACATTTCGGCTGATGTTCCCTCTGGGTTTCTTCAGGTATTTTCTTGTCAGACACGGGAACCTTCTCAAACTCAGGAACCTTCTATTCGAACTCGGGAATAATAGTCCGAATAATCCAAATAATACTAAACTAAATAAAACTTTGTATCTTCTAAATTTTTATTGAAACTACTAAAAATGGGTATTATTTAAATTATTTGGACTATTGTCCTCATCTTTATAGTTTTCTGCACAATGTTTCTGCAAATGTTCCCTCCGGCCTTCTTCAGGTATTTCTTGTTGAACTCAGGAACCTTCTCGAATTTGGGAACCTTCTTTTTGGACTTAGGATCCTTCTCAGAGGGCACATCGGCCGAAACGTTGTACAAATAACAATAAAGATGAGGATAATAGTCCGAATAATCCAAATAATACTAATTATTCATGTCTCATCTGAAAAATTCAGAGAAATATAACTGAAAATGGCTTTTAAAACAGTTTTTTGGGTGGGAGTTCCTCGTGGTATAGTGGATAAATTGCTCAACTGTGACATCTGGATTGATGCTTTCTCTCAGACTGTATCCACTGTCTGATAAATGATAAGGAGAGAAAAAGAAATATACAAGCATCAGTACATCAAGGGATTAAAGTGACAAGCACTTGTACGACACAAGTACCACTCTGATTATTATTGGGATTATACTCCAATTACAATCCGAAGAAAAAAATAAATATAAATACAGACCCTACAAAAAAAAGAAGTTTAAGTGCATTGCCTGACAAAAACACAAGTATTTTAGTGATATACATATATATATATATATATATATATATATATATATATATTTCATACCCTTTATCTATACATATATATATATATATATATATATATATACATATATAAGATTTTTGGATGTTTGTTTGTTTATAGAAGCATTGTTGAATAAATTATTATTTATATTTTGCTTGAAGGCAATTATAATGCATGTATCGCATAAAATTCGATAATTATAGAAAATAATCTTGACAAGTGAATCCTGGCAAAGGATGGCTCGCTATGCAGAACACCGTACAGACTGTTTCGACTTTATTAAGTCTCTTCAGCGATGTATACTAACGACTCCCCTCCTACAGGAATCGAAACCGGGACTTCACAGGCATAGTCAGAGACCATATCCGTTTGGCCGCCGGTACATAGCGAACAATCCCTGCGAAATTAACCTTGTCAATGATACTACTACACGCCTCTACCATAGTAGGTAATGGACGTTTATTGTTTAGTAAACAATACATTTAGTATACATCGCTGAAGAGACTTAATAAAGTCGAAACAGTCTGTACGGTGTTCTGCATAGCGAGCCATCCTTTGCCGGGATTCACTTGTCAAGATTATTTTCTATAATTATCGAATTTTATGCGATACATGCATTATAATTGCCTTCAAGCAAAAATATAAATAATAATATAATATATATATATATATATATATATATATATATATATATAATCAATGGTAATATTATGGTTTTTACACTGATAACTTGAAGTTTCATGGTAATCCAATCATCAGATGAGTTCAATGGTTAAGATCTTAAAAACCAGTCGTGAAATGGTTGAGATTAAGTGCATTGCCCTGACAAAAACATAAGTATTTTAGTGATATATATATATATATATATATATATATATTATATATTTCATACCTTTTATCTATACATATATATATAAATATATATATATATATATATATATTATTTTATAAAAAAGAAAGTCTGCAAAGTGTATTATGTTTTTCAGAAAAAAAAAATTTTAAATTCTTTTTATCTTACATATGCAACACGTGTTTCAGATCTTCTGGTATCTTCTTCAGGCTTTGATTGATAGTTTTTCAGGACAATATTATCAATCAAAGCCTGAAGAAGATACTAGAAGATCTGAAACACGTGTTGCATATGTAAGATAAAAAGAATTTAAAATTTTTTTTTTTTTTCTGAAAAATAATACACTTTGCGGCCCTTTTTTAAAATAAAATATTGAATTTTCTCCTGTTGGAACCAAAAACAACATTTATATATATATATATATATATATATATATATATATATATATATATGGTATTTGTGGAAAAAGTGATTTACTGGTGAAAATGGTCACATTGGTTAGTTGATTCAATTTTCACAATGATAAAGCAGCGATATAACAAATATAAAGTGCTCAATACGTTAGTACATCCTTATGGTGAAACTCGAGTATGTTATTACTGTGTACCTTTATGTTAATATATATATATATATATGGAAGTAAGATGAGGAAATTAATCCGACAGTATGTGGAGAAAATTTAGAAAAACAAACACAGGATGTTACGATAGATGGAAATTGTCAATACTCCAGTATTTCGGTTTTACAGTGGTAACTTTCTTCAGGACTAAGGATTTGTGTGAATAGAAGATGAAAGATGTTTAGTATGTGTTGAATTAGAAAAATGTGTGGAAAAAAGGTTATTTTACTGTTAGTTGTGTGGCGTTTGTAGTTGAAAGTTGCATGCAAAAGCGAAAATTAATGATCTGAATCAACTTGTCCTGAAGAAGGTTTCCACTGTAAAACTGAAATACTCGAATATCGAGAACAAATTTTCCATCCATTGTAACATCCTGTATTTGTTTTTCTAAATTTTCTCCACATATATTGTCGTTGTGAAGTCCATGTATACTTCTTTGTTAGTATATCTGGTGAGTCTAGTTCTCAGTGTGAATATATTATATTTGTATATATGTTTATTATCATAGGGGTGGCCTAATGTCCGTATCGGCCATACAGCGAGGGAGTCTATCCCCTTTTCACTAGCGCTAGACTAAGGAGATTATTTTAGCATCTGAGGTGGAGTGCCACACCTACCATCAGCTCCTTACTTTACCGCAAAGATCCCTGTGCTACTCATTCGCTGAATTGGAGAGGGCTGGTATCGAACCAAGAACCTTTGATTCCTAGCTGAACACTCTACCGACTGAGCTAAACCGGCCCTTAAACCTATGATATTTATTCATTTATTTATTTTTATTTATAGATATTATAGGTATATATAATAAACATATATACAAATATAATATATTCATATTGAGAACTAGACTTACCAGCCCCTGCAAGACAGCAGACTCCCGAAGCAATTGTTCTACAGAGAACTGCTATGTGGGAAGCATCCGAGGCACAAGCCCAAAAAACGTTTTAGGGATGCTATCAAAAAACAACATCAAAAACTCTCAACATAAACGTTCATGAGTGGGAGAGAATAGCTATGAATCATGCAGTATGGAGAAAACTTGTCTATGATAGCTGCAAGGAATTTTAGGTAAAACGGCTCAAACACTCCATCCTGAAGCAGTCTCTACGCAAATGGCACATGACGAACATCATGGACACATTTCCTACATTTAAGCCGGACTATATATGTGACGCATGTGGCAGGGCCTACTTGTCAAAGGCTGGGTTTCTCAGTCACGTACAAGAGGAAACCAGGGAAGAGGTTCATATGTATGACAGTGAATAAAAAACAAAGCTGGACGCCTGGGTTGTGCCCAGGCATTCAGCTTTGTTTTTGTGGGCACTGCGCGCTCACAGCCGAACTTGTAGAAATGGCCTTATTCTATGAAGAAGTAGCAATCACCATATATATATATATATATATATATATATATTATGGACTCTCTCGCCGATTTTCGACGCATGAGGGTTCACACACACAATGAACACCCACACAGTGATTTGTTTATAGTGGTGAAGGCTTGTGTTGAACCATCCACACTTTTTGGCACAGTTGATAGGAAAGAATTGGTGTTGCCACAAACCCAATCAACGACCGACCTCAGGAATTTTGAATTCAGAGTTATCCCTCTCCTAGACTGGTTATCTACCCAAGGTTGAAGGGCCCAGTCTGCCCTACTATTTAACCATAGCTGGAGGGAATTTTTGAATTCAGAGTTATCCATCTCCTTGACTGGTTACCTACCCATGGCTGAAGGGCCCAGTCTTCCCTACTATTTAACCCATAGCTGTATATATATATATATATATATATATATATATATATATAAAACAACTCCCCTGTATGACTAGGATGGGACACATGGTCAAGTGGAGTTTAACAGGTTTGAATTTAGAGTGCTCCTTCTCCTAGACTGGTTGCCTAACCAGGGTTAAAGCGCCCAATATGCCTTACTGTTTACCTATAACTGGAGGAAGAATAATTGGATCTATATTTTTCCCAAAGGTATTAATGCTATGTGAAATGCAACCAGCCTTGTCCAGGATTTGAACTCTGTTTGCAGTTTCCATTTCCTGCTGAAAAAAGTCAAATAAAGTATTTATTGGTAATGTAGATACATTATATAATGTAAATACAGCTTCAATCTTGATACTTTTATGACACACCTTGTATACAAGTGAATGAAAAAGACACACACACACACACACACACACACACATATATATATATATATATATATATATATATACACTCTTTCTTTCTTTTGAAGTTTCTATTTCACTTGTCTTTTTTTCTCTTACAACATAACGTCATTTGTATTTTCGCCCTCTCTCTCTTTATTAATATATATATATATATATATATATATATATATATATATATGTGTGTGTGTGTGTGTGTGTGTCTGTGTGTGTGTGTGTGTATGTATATAGGTTCCACCTCTCCCTCTCTTTTGAAGTTTCTCTTTCACTTGTCTTTTTTTCACTTCCGTCATAACGTTATTTGTAACACCCCCCTCTCTCTTTCACTTTATACATCTCTCCAACCTCCCCATCTCTCTCTCTCTTATATATATATATATATTCCCTCTCTCTCTTTATTTCTCTCTCTCTTTATATATATATATAATTTGTACATAATTTGTATATAATTTGAAATAAACTTTGCTTAGTGGATAAATTGGTGTGTCACCGTAATGAGGTTGAGGGGGGGGAGAAAGAAATGTTGATTGTTGATTCTTTTTTTTTCGAATGCTATGCTAATTAATTCTTTTACTTTTAAAAAACAACAGACTCTTTTGCTGAATTCCTATTTCCTATTGTTAATCATATCATTGTTGTTGTTGTTGTTGTTGTTGTTGTATGCTTTCTCAAAAATGAATTAAAAAAATAATTTTCCCCTAAACAAAAAACAAAAACAAAAAAAAAAACATATACAGTGATGAGTATCATTATTCCTGGAGAAACATCATTCAATGAAAAATGGATATTATTAGGTATTATTTATTACCAAACAAAAGAAAGTCGAATTAGATTTACATAAGATCTACAGAGTCACCCGTCATTAAAACTTTGAAATTAAAAATGTAATTGTCATCTAAACCAAAGAAAATACCCTGCGATAGATATATAAACATATATATATATATATATATATATATATATATATATATATATATATACAAAGAAAATGTTTTTAAAAAATAATGGTAAATAACATTATATTCACACATTCACCATACACTTAACATTTTTCATTTTTCTCCCTTACAAAATTTCTTTTGCATTTTCCTGATGATGGTTTATCATAAACCGAAATACTTTAGTATAGATATATAAAATTTTTCCTTTGATCGTAACATCCTGTGTCTGTTATATTTTTGAAAACATTTTCTTCACATATTATTGGATTAATTTCCTCATCGTATTTCCATATATATATACACAAACACACACACACACACACACACACACACACACACACACATATATATATATATATATATGTAGTATATTAAGAAAAATGAAAAAAACACAGGTTTAAATGGGTTAAGTGGTGAGTTTAAACCATTTAAACCTGTGTTTTTTCATTTTTCTTAATATACTACATACCGTCGGATTCACTTCCTTTCTTCACATATATATATATATATATATACATACTCACACATACATAAACACACATACATACAGATACACATACACACACACTTACATATATACATGCATACACACACATACATATGTACATATGCACACATACATACATACACATACATACACACATGTACAAATAAGAGGTGGGTTCATAAAAATTCAAGACTCAGGTTGTATTGACCAATACAAATATAAACAATGAGTCAAACATTGATTCTATTCAAAATTAGGGCTCTTCCAATATGTGATCTACCAAATGGTTTCTAATCCAATATGTGATCTACTGAATTGTTTACATTCAAATATGTGATTTTTCCATTAAACTAACCCTAAACCCTAACCCTAACCCTAACCCTAAACCCTAATCCTAACCCTAACCCTGTCTTCTTTTTTCCTAGTAGATCACATGCCATAAATAGTAGATCACAAACCTTTGATAGATCACATATGGGAAGAGCACCAAATATTATTACTTCTAGTGAAACATTATTATATTATAATGGATATTATTATACCAAACCAAAGAAGGTGAAAATCGCTTTACATAAGATATACAATGTCACCCGTCAATAAAAACTTTTTAAAATGAATTTTCTTTTTTCTCTTAAACCAAAGAAAATGCCCTGCGTTGAGTATTATTATTACTAGCAAATATATGCACCCTCTGGGTGCAAGTATTTAAGTTTTAATATAATAAAATATTATATTAAATCAGAAAGGCTAATGAAACTAAATAAGAATGCAGATAAAAAGAATTAAAACAGAGGTGGGTATAATCGATAAATAGAACAACTGAAACTTACTCTTCCATCACTCCCATCTTTCATTGCTAAATTTTCCTAATTTAACTATTTAGTTAAAATAGGAAATAAAGAATAAAATTACAGTTATTTCTTCTTGTTAATGGATTTATTTTAAGATTTATCCCCGGGATTTTTGCTCATATTCATTAAGATAAAACCAAATAATTAGAAATCAATAATACAAAGCACATATTTATTAAAATCAAATTTTTAATATCAATATGCAAATTAGCCTTCCCATTCACACTGTAAACCGCTATTTTGGTGTATATATATAAATACAATTGCATGTTATTAATATGTAGCACCGGCTAATGTCGGGGTCCAGTGGCTTCGGCCTGGATCTTTATAAGTTAATAGCGTTGATCCCAGGGGGCTATCCCCCCAGGCAACACCTGCTCCTTCGATTTAAAGGTGCAGGGATGTGTTTATTGCCCAGTGCCCCCCCTTGAGGGGGAATGCTGAAGGGATCAACACAATTTTTCACCCGCCACCATAAGCTTCGGTTTCTGGGTGGTCCCACGTCAATAGGTCCTTGTGCCTAACCCATACAAGTGGGATATGAGGTAAATACCATATAGATATGGCCAACAGTATCAGAAATATAAAACAATTTTAATAATAATTAAATAAAAATAAAATCATGGAGAATGGGATGTAAATAATTAAAGGAATTGTGACTTGAGTAGTAATATAGTTTCAGTTACAGACAGATAAACACACAATCTCCATTATAATAAGATTTCACTCCTTGTGAGTTTTTCACACCAATGTTAGCTGGTGGTCTTTCACTGGAGTGTGAGTGACAACAAGTCTCCTCAGGTCTCCAGGACTTTTCTGAGTATTCTAGCCAATTTCAACAATGCTGTTATCTGGGTGGTCTCAATTCTTCCTTTATTTTCAGTTTCTCTAATCTTTTTTATATGCTTTTTGGGACCGTTCCAAGTGGACCAACTAGAATTGGTATCACTTTCACCTTCATATTCCACAGCTTTTTTCAATTCTTTAACAAGGTCCAGGTATTTGTCTATCTTTTCATTTTCTTTCATCTTCACCCTGTGATCTGCTGGAACTGCAAAATCTATCAGTTGGCATGATCATTATTATTATTATTATTATATATATATTATTATTATATATATATATATATAAAGTAAAAAAAGGGCGGCCTAAAGTCGGTATCAGCCAGTCAGCGAGGGAGTCTATCCCCTTTTCAATAGCGCTAGACCAAGGAGATTGTTTTTAGCATCTGAGGTGGAGCGCCACACCTACCATCATCTCCTTACTTTACCGCACAGATCCCTGTGCTACTCATATGCTGAGCTGGCGAGGACCGGTATCGAACTAGCAACCTTGTGGTTTCTATCCGAACGCTCTACCGACTGAGCTAACCCGGCCCCATAATTATATATATATATATATATATATTATTATATATATATATATATTATTATATATATAGTTATTATATATATATTATTATTATTAATATAGTTTCGGTTACAGACAGACAAACACACAATCTCCTTTATGATAAGATTACTCTTTTGCTGAACTCCGATTTCCTATTGTTAATTATATTATTGTTGTTGTTGGTTGTTGTTGTTGTCTGCTTTCTATGTGTCATTATTAGAGACCCCTTCCTAGAGGCTTGTTACTGCTGTCTCTCTCCTTTTCAATGGCCATGACATGGTGTAAATGGATGGGTTAGACGTCAAAAATGTGTTGATTGTTTATCAAGTGGTACACTTAGAGGAAGGAAACAGCTGGCGCATGTATGCGTGGATCCTTGATAATTATAATAATATTATGAATAATCCCCAGATATATAACAACTACTTTATCTGTCAGTTGGCACTTGGTAGTAAATCTTACTGGATAAAATTGCAGGTTGACAGATTAAATTCTTGATAACGTCTCGACAAGTCTGATTCAGTACACACAAAAACTTTTTGTCAAAAGCAACGATACACAAAACCTCGAAACTTAAATTACATGGAATTTCATGCAACCCTTTTTTTTTTTAACAAAACAAATGTTGAAGGATTTCGAAATATGAAATAATATATATATATATCTATATATATATATATATATATATATATATATATATAGGTAGAGTGCTCAATATAAAATAGAGCTGTTATATAATATAATAAGATAAATATATAGGTTTTACATATCTATTTATTGGGTGACAGAAAACATCTTCACCTGATGAATGCATCGCATGAAACCAATATGGTTGTGAATGTTCCTTTGTCACCCAATAAATAGATATGTAAAACCTATATATTTATCTTATATTATATAACAGCTCTATTTTATATTGAGCACTCTACCAATTAATACTGCCTTTGGTACACCATTCCAGCAAAAGCTGAAATAGTGACCATCTCACACTACAGTATATATATATATATATATATATATATATATATTTAGTAAATGATGAAAAAACTCTAAACTTGCTTCATTACAATAATTTATTTCAACCGTATTAATACGGCATCTTCAGGTAATCACAAGAACATGACTCTCATCACAAGAACATGACTCTGTCATGTTCTTGTGATTACCTGAAGATGCCATATTAATACGGTTGAAATAAATTATTGTAATGAAGCAAGTTTAGAGTTTTTTCTTCATTTACTAAATATCCTGCTTTGTCCTTCTACTCACTGGTATTAGGCACATTGAGCTCTCCTTATGGTCTACCTACTTCAGCTTGGTTAAACCACATGTGGAAAGATCCTAGCTACGGAATATATATACATATATATATATATATATATATATATATATATATATATGGAAATACGATGAGGAAATTAAACCGACAATATGTGAAGAAAATGTTTTCAAAAATATAACAGACACAGGATGTTATGATCAATGGAAAATTTTATATGTCTATACTTAAGTATTTCAGTTTATGATAAACCATCATCAGGACAATGCAAAGAAATTTTGTAAGGGAGAAAAAGGAAAAATGTATTCACCATACACTTAACATTTTTACAGTTTATATTTTTTGTTTATTTTGTACGATAATTCAAAATGTGCTTTGGTTTAGTAACCATAAAATTATGCTTGCACATTATCTGAAATGAACTTAATTGTTATTAAGAACACATTTTGAATTATCATACAATATAAACAAAAAATATAAACTTGTTCGAATCAATACAACTGCATGTTTTAACACAAAAATATCATAAAATGTATTCTTAATAACAATTAAGTTCATTTCAGATAATGCGCAAGCATAATTTTATGGTAGGAATTTACTAAACTAAAGTTCATGATTACCTAAACAATTACACAGATTTATCTTGTAGCTGAACATACTAGGCATTCTATTCCTAAAGTTTCTTTAGCCCCCGCCAAAAAACGATAAGTATAAAAGCCTTTTCTCTCTTTGGGTTCCAGCATCCCTTGTACATAAAAACATATACTTGACTCTCTCTCTCTCTCTCTCTCTCTCTTTCTCTCTGTAACTGTCTCTCTCTCTGTCTCTGTCTCTATGTAACTCTCTCTCTCTGTAACTGTCTGCCTGTCTGTCTGTCTCTCTCTCTGTGTAACTGTCTCTCTCTCTCTCTCTCTGTTTAACTCTCTCTCTGTAACTGTCTCTCTCTCTCTCTGTAACTCTCTCTCTCTCTCTCTCTCTGTAACTCTCTCTGTGTAACTGTCTCTCTCTCTCTCTCTCTGTAACTCTCTCTCTGTAACTGTCTCTCTCTGTCTCTCTCTCTCTCTCTCTGTAACTGTCTCTCTCTCTGTAACTGTCTCTCTCTCTGTCTCTCTCTCTGTCTCTCTCTCTCTCTCTCTCTCTCTGTCTCTCTCTGTAACTCTCTCTCTCTCTCTCTCTCTCTCTCTCTCTCTCTCTCTCTGTAACTGTCTCTCTCACTCTCTCTCTGTAACTGTCTCTCTCTCTCTCTCTATAACTGTCTCTCGCTCTCTCTCTTCTCTCTCTATATATATATATATATTATGGAAAAATATGGAAATACATCTGATGGTATGTAGAAATTTAAAAAGACAAAGTATTATGAAAGGATGAATTTATTTTAGATGTTGAAGTTGACGTTAAAACGTATCGGTTTTTACACCTTCATCAGGACTAAATGATTCAAAAAGGCGTTGTCTTAATAATGATGGAAATCTTATCAAAATGAAACAAGAGATAAGAAAGTATTAGAGAAGTAGATGTTCTATTTTTCGTTAGCAGTGTAATGCAATTGTCATCCTAAAATCTCTGTGTAAAATATGCTCCACATGGGCACCGCAACATTTGAGGCAAACTTGCAATGTTTCTTTCTGTGCTAGCACTCACCCTTCGACCAGAATAAGTGTCTCTTAGACCTTTAGAATTAAGATTTGGCACAGTTCTAAACTCTCGGAATTTATGGACCTAGTCAAAAATCATACTTTGACATCACAACTTTCTCAAAAAATTGGCTTGCACTACAGTGTATGATTTGTTGGTGAAATAGTCCTCCATGTTTTTTTTCATTGGTTGACCATGACGTACTTGGGAAAATTATTTTTACAATATTTTAAGCACCAAGTTGACTCTATATTCTGAAAGAAAAAAAAATTAAAATTATAATTAACAGTTTTATGGTGTTATTTATGGGCTGTTTGATGTCAATATTTAATAAAAGTGTTCAAACATTTAAAAGACCATAAAACAATCAAGCACATGGCATAGAAGACAAAACTCTTGATTAAACAAACAAATTGTATTAACAAAATGTATACAAAAAGGCAGCATTGAATACTGGGCGAGGTTCAGCCAAACGTTCTCTTTTTAAAGTTCAATGTAAAATGTAAGATGATATTTCACAATTCACAAAGTGAGAAGAAAGTATAAAGTTTTTAGGTCACAATAATCATCAGTCAGGCAATAGTTGTACTGATATTTAGTTTGTCTCTTAAAGCGATAATTATTTAAAGAGAGATAGATAGATAGATAGTTCGTACCTTCTGCATTAAAAGTTCTTAAAACATGTGACAAGGATTCTCTTAGGCAGGCAAAATCTTTCTGCTTGAAAATGAAAAAGTCTGGGTTTTATAGAATCCAGGTAGGTTCCGCGAGGCTCCATTCGATAATTTTTCTTTTTTTAGCGGGAACGCCTCTGAAAAATTTTATTTTTTTAATTCTTTTACTAGGGTGCGCAATCCCATGCGCAAACTATTCATTTTTGTCATTCGATATCTGTCTGTCGAAGTATAAACTTTCGGCTCGCCACAGTTTTATTACAAAATTTGTGGGTGGGTTTCTGTTTTGTTTTTTTTTGTCATCATGTACATAAAAGTTGAAAAGTGATATTTTATAGCCACCCCCAAGTTTTCAAACATCCGAAACATGTGTTGTGCACCTAATATGCGCATAATACATCTAAAAAAAAAAATAAAATTCATATTATTTATTATTAAGTGTATATATATTCATAGTGAAGTGTGAGTTCCATGTGTGCTTCTGATATTGATAGATGACAATCATATTGCCTATAAATTTAACGGATGTAAATGAAAGAAAGTATTGAAAAAAATTAAATGTACTTATTATTGAAGAACATAGAGAATGAATTGTGATAAAAAATAAAAGATTGTATTTGCAATATTTCAAAGTGATTCTCCCTCCTTCTGATAAAGAAAATCAAATCAAAATGGAAATGGTCACTTCAAAGAGGAACTACATCTAATATTTTCAATAATTTCTTTAATTTACATTAGTTAAATCTATAGGCCATACAATTGTCATTTATCAATGTAATGAGTTTATTGCCTGGTGCCTCAGAACCATTTTATTCAAATAAAGGACTATCATTATTGTAATCTGAATCCTGCTGCTCAATTTTAATGAACTATCAGCAGCTTACGACAGGATGACATTGGTGGGAGAACCACTGTGAGTGGTTTAAAGTAGGCAAAGAGTTAAAAAGCCCAGTTTGCCCGACTATTTATCTATAAGTGAAGGAAGAATAATTGGATTTATACTTTTCTAAAAGATATTAGTGCTACTACTACAAAATAAAAAAACACACCCTCCGGGCGATGTAAAAAATATATTTTGAAACATATTACCTGGGGGGTAGGAGTAAAAAATTCAATATCACCAAGTTTGTACCCTAAGTAAGTAAAATCATCAAATTCATTAAAGGATTAAAAAAATAAAACAATTTGAACTGTAAACTTTAAATATGTATTAAAATAAAATAAACTATATATGGATATATAATACCAGTCATGTATTTATTAAAACTTGTTTTAAAAGACAATGAGGACTGTCTAATGTTGCATGTTCAAATTTTGAGCGTATTTATTCTATGTTATGATGATTTTGGTAATGTGACGTAAGCAGTGACGTAATTTTTTTACAGACAAAAACCGGAAGCGAATCTCCATTAATAATGCTATATGAAATGCAACCAAGCCTTGTCCAAGATTTGAACTGCTTTTGCCAGTAAATTTTCTTGTTGGCGTATTTTATCAAAGATGACAGACAAGGATTTAAATTTGAAATTGTAACATCTAGCTCATGAATATGAAAGGGCTAATAAGCTAGATGTCTTGAATGAGGATGAAGGCTGTATAATAATTGTCCAGAATCTCTGGTATTGTATCCCGAGTACATGTACTTTCGACATTTCCATTACGCAACCTCCGTTGTTGCATTTACTGCAGAAAAGAAAGTATATTATGTTGAGACTTATTTTTTTGTTTTTTTTGCTAGTAATGATAATAGAGATGCGAGATGCTGGGATCTGGTGTTCATTGTACCTAATAGCAGTGGCATATTTAAAGCTCATATGTACTTCAAGTTCTAGCTTGCAAAAAAACCCCCAAAAATCGATCTGCTGGAGAACATCCTTTATGAGTTAGTCCTTACTTCTCTAGGAGTGTCCAGCATAGCTTATTCATTTTACTTGGATGGTTTGTGAGATGGGAAGTAAGTGGCCATACAACTGCTTGTTATTATGTAGGGTGCTGCTTCCGGGTTTTTTTGACATATATATACCTGATTCAAAGGGGTATATAATAGTGTGAGTGAGTTTAAAATCAGAGACTATGGGGATTTGATTATTGGAATTTTTGGATTTATATCATGGTGATTTTCGGATGCTGTCCTTCTGGCCTCCTGCCCTAAAATACACTACATAGTGCCTGCTGAAAAAGAGAACTGTGCTAGTTATAAACTGTATAGTGGTTTGAAGGCGTTTTTATCGACAAGTTAATGCGATATGAAAGTGATATTTACAGCCACCCCCAAGTTTTTTATTGACAAGTAATTGTAAATATTTTAAACCCCGCATCTTTGAATTATCTTTTTTTAGCAGTTTGAAAGTGTTTTTATCGACAAGTTAATGTAATAAGAAAGTGATATTTTACAGCCCCCCCCCAGGTTTTTAGAGAATAAATGAAAAACCAAAAAAAAAAAAAGATATTTCAAAAGGGCGGGAGTAAAATATCTACAATTACTTACAATAAAACTTTTCCAACCGCTAAAAAAAAAGATATCTCTCGATAAAAATGCCTTCAAACCGCTATGCGGTTCCTAACTAGCATAGTTCACTTTTTCTGCAGCCACCACATAGCGTATTTTAGGGTAGGAGATCAGGATGACAGCATCCAAAAATCACCAAGTCAATCTCTGTTCAGGGTTGATGCTTTTTGAATTGCGTCTTTTATTATTTTTATGGGTTAGTTACTGTGGAAGACTTGTTGAGCTAATAAGATTATATTATAATGATATTCAAGGAGGTTAGAGCAAATATGTTTAATATGTAAGCAAGAGCTGTATATTATGGAATTTTAAAGATTAAGTGGGTGACAGCTGTTAAATCTGTGGTTGCCAGTGGGCTTAGTGTGTACCCACATCCTCGACAATATCAACGAGAGTCGAAAGTTCATGTGCTCAGATTATAACAACAAATTTCTAAACTGCCTTCATCCACAGTTGTATCATTACACTCATCGACTAAAAAATCAACAATATCGACAATACCAATGAGAGTAGGATGTAACACAAGGTCAATTTTTAAGCAAATTAAAGCAAATTTTAATTCAGGGATTTCCTTCTCCTAGACTGGTTGCCTGATATGTTTTTTGTTTTTTTTCCTGGGCACCATATATTTTCCCTCATTAACAGATAGGCATTCAAATTGGATGAAGAAGACTCAACAAATGATATGAAACTACAAACATATATTTAAAAAAATACAAGGGCTGCTAACTTAATGGTTTTGTAGCCAGACTTATCTTGGAACACAAGTAATTTGAAATAACGTCTTGATGGTCATTCAGCCAGAACCACAAGTGATTCTAAAAGTGTATTAAAAACCAAAAAAAACACTAGTTCCTTGGAATAAAATATGTCTACATGAAAATCTGCTAAATACACACACACACACACACACACACACACACACACACATATATATATATATATATATATATATATATCATCATCATCATCATGTCGAGCTTTCAGCGCGGATATCCATGACAATCTCTCTCCATCCGTTCCTATCGCTCATCATTCTCGGGAGGTCCTCTATGCAGCATCCTGCATCCGCACAGCTGATCAACGTACGTTTTTGCTGGTCAGCCCACACTGGCTTGTCCATGTGCTGGCTTCCACAGGAGGACGTCGCTTATGAGTTCGTCCTTGCTTCTCCAGCAGTGTCCCGCGTGTCTTGTCCATCTTACTCGGATGGTTTGGGTGATATGTGGTAGGTGGCCGTACAGCTGTTTTCTCGTAGGGTGTGTTTCCACATCTTGTTCATGATCACCCGCAGCATTCTTGTGCAGCTCCCATGTAGTTTATTCTCTAGTCGCTTAGTTAGAGTCCAGGTGGTGCAGCCATACAGCAGTACTGACACGACAACGAAATATATATATATATATATATATATATATATCATCAATGAGGCATACTGGCTGCATGGATTCTTTTGACTCTCTCTCACCACCCATCCCTGCTTCTGATTTGCCTGCTCTGTAACTTGACTAAGATAGCAAATATTCTTTTAGAGAATTTATATATTTCTTACCAAATTTGCATATTTTCTTTAAAAATCAAATCATAAATATTTTCTTATTCATTTTCAATCTTATTATTTATTATTTTCTTTTTGATAGTTGTTTTTTATATGTATTTGTCTAACCCCTTCACACCAGCAGAATGCGGCACAAAGAAATTTTTGAGCAGAGTTTAACACGTTTGTATTCAAATTTTTCCTTCTTCTATGCTGCTTGCCTAACCAAGGTTAACTCTTTGCCTACCAAATTTCCCCCACGGCTGTACAACATTTCTTGGTATTTTTTACCTGTATAATGGGATATTTCAAAGTTCACTATCTATTCACCTCAGAACTCATTTTATTCAAATAAAGGCCGATTATTATTGCAATCTGAGTCCTGCTGTTCAATTTTAATGAACTAACCATCAGCAGCTTACGGTAGGACGACACTGGTGGGAAAACCACTGTGAGTGGTTTAAAGTAGGCAAAGAATTAAAAAAAAACAGTCTGCCCTACTATTTACCCATAAGAGAAGGAAGAATAATTGGATTTATACTTTTCTAAAGATATTAGTGCTACTAGTACAAAATTAAAAAAAAAACCCTCCGGGCAATGTAAAAATAGATTTTTGAAACATATTGCCTGGGGGTAGGAGTAAAAAATTCAATGTCAGCGAGTTTGTACCCTAAGTAAGTAAAATCATCAAATTCATTAAAGGATTAAAAAATAAAACAATTTGAAATGTAAACTTTAAATATGTATTAAAATAAAATAAACTATATATGGATATATAATACCAGTCATGTATTTATTAAAACTTGTTTTAAAAAACAATGAGGACTGTCTAATGTTGCATGTTCAAATTTTGAGCATATTCATTCTATGTTATGACGATTTTGGGTAATGTGACGTAAGCAGTGATGTAATTTTTTGTTACAGACAAAAACCCGGAAGCGAATCTCCATTAATAATGCTATGTGAAATGCAACCAAGCCTTGTTCAAGATTTGAACTGCTTTTGCCAGTAAATTTTCACGTTGGCGTATTTTATCAAAGATGACAGACAAGGATTTAAATTTGAAATTGTAACATCTAGCTCATGAATATTAAAAGGCTAATAAGCTAGATGTCTTGAATGAGGATGAAGGCTGTATAGTAATTGTCCAGAATCTCTGGTATTGTATCCCGAGTACATGTCCAAGATATGAACTGAGGTTGCAGTGTCCATTTCCTATGATGATAACCGTAACACCACAAGTGCCTCTTAAGTATATATATATGCAGAGAGAAAGTGTATGTGCTTTCATATCTCTACTTCAATGTCTTTGTTGATATTACTAAACTCTTGGATTAAAGCTGTATATAGCATTAAATTTCAAGTCTTTATCCAAGAGAATAACTAAGCGGTTTGGCTCAAAGAAAAGCAGAAGACAAAGTCTTTCCAATCCTATAAAATAAGACTGTTAAATATGGTTGGTTGTTGCTTATCTAGACAAATAAATAAGCAATAAAACAGGGAAAATCTAAAGGAATAATTCTCTGTATTGTTGTATTGTTTTCTGACTGTGTAATATTGTATTGTCATAATTTCTTGGTTCTTGTGATTTCTAATGATTATCAAGTAAAGCTCATGACAAAGTGAACAAGCCGGTATAGCTCAGTCGGTAGAGCATTGGGCTAGGAACCACAAGTTTCCGGGTTCGATACCGGTCCTCGTCAATGCAGCGTATAAGTAGTACAGTAGTCTGTGCGGTAAAAAAGAGGAACTGATGCTAGGTGTGGCGCCCCACCTCAGATGCCGAAAACAATCTCCTTGGTTTAGCGCTAGAGAAAAAAGGGATAGACTCCCTCACTGTCTGGCTGATACCGACTATAGGCCACCCCAACAACTTTTTTTTTTACTAGTGAGACACTTTTAATAGTATTGGCCATAAGTAAGTACACCTGCTATATACCCAACATCGAGTAACTCTGCTGGTTACTGACTTGTTGCTTACTGCTTCTGCTGGTTCATCTAGGTCATCGGCTATTTTCTCTGGGCTGATCTAGGGGCTTTTGGCTGGGTTGATTTTCCTTCTTAATTCTTCTTACAGGCTGGGCTGGTCATTGTCTTAACATTTAACAAGTCTTGTTCCGTATAATGCATCAGGTTATCCATTAGATAACCTAACACTGAATATTTCAGTAAGGAAAAGACAAAGTCATATTAACAAAGGATATTAACAACCTTTAATTATATACATGTCCCAAACAATAAAAAGCACAATGAACAAAAATGAGTGAGACGAAAAAAGGGGTAACTAAAAACTAACAGATTTTCCATGCTGTTCTGTGAGTTGTAATATAATTCTGCTCTATGAACAAAGCAGGGATAGATCTATTCTTTGTTCACTAAAAGTGGGCACAGAAAAAATAGACATCTTATCCCTTGAGAGAAAGATAGCTGAGAGGGAAAGGGTTAAGGGATTGAATTGTCACATAACCAGCAGACACATGAGGTGGGAAGCCCCGCCTACAATCCCAAGGGAGACAATTACGTTTGTCTCCCTACACCACTGTGGCCTGTATCAGCAGAATGGGGCTGAAGCAGAAATCAGATTTCTAGTAGGCGACAGATTTCTCAGGCCTTGTCATTCTTCCTTGGGGGCATCGGAAGCAGTCAAACAAAATAGAATCCATGTTTGACTGCAAAAAAGAAACTGCGTCTCTCATTCAGCCTCTTTCCAGCCAACATTTTGAATAAACAACAAAAAAGTTTGAGTTATATTTCAACATACCTATCAACAGATTAATAAGGTCACTGACCTACAAAAAACAAAAAACAAAAAAACAAAAAAAGTATTTTTATTACATTGGTGTTGTGTCAAACATATTATATTACCACTGGTATCATGACTGGTTGAGTCATAACCTGTTTATTGCATTGTGACTTTGTACTACATAAAAGAATTTAAACTTTTCATCACTCAAATAATTACATTTACATTTTCAGACCATATGACCTTTAGGCACCCCTTCCGCGATCTCGACTACAAGGACACTTTTCTCATTTACACCGTCAAAATCCAGTTGTTTGTTAGGGGTTAGGGTTAGGGGTTAGGGTTAGGAGTTTTATAATTTAAAAAAATTCTAAAAATCGTCTGTTAACAATTAACCGATCTTGACGGTATGTAAATGGAAAAAATGTCCCCACAAATCGAGATCGCAAAAGGGGTGCCTAAAGGTCATATGGTCCTAGTTTTCTACAAAAAGAGGATTACCCAACCTGTTCTACTCATTCGCTGAGTTGGCAGGGACTGGTATTGAACAGAAAGCTTGCGATTCCTAGGCAGGTGCTCTATCGACTGAGCTAAGCTGCCCCTGAGTTTGTATTAATCAATTAATCAAAATGATGTCATTTGTCTCTTTCACTAAACCAGAGATTATATTGCACTACCCAACCCAATGTCTGACACTAAACTGTATTTGGTGGTGGGGTTCCATTTTTGGAACTCTAGGGAGTGTGGAGTACCCTTCCATTCCCATTACTCCCAGAGTGGTTGTAACTCTTAGGGTCCCATCTATGGGTCAGATAGATCTGATTATCAATACATTATTTAGTTAACGATAAATCTAACATGAAAATTATTTCTACCAACTTATTAATACACATGAAGTCAATGAAAATTATCTATACTAATTTATTAAAAAGAATTCAGTTAAAAAAAAGTTATAAAAGAAAATTTGAATAAAAAGAATTTTCTTTAAAAAATTTATTTGATCCAAAAAAAAATGTGATTACCAAGAATTTAGTTATAAAAAAATTGAACCATATGACCATATTCATAAGTACATTTTTTCGTTTACACCATCAACATCCGGTTGTTTGTTAACAGACGATTTTTAGAGTTTTTTTTAAATTATAAAACTAACCCCTAACCCTAAACCTAACCCCTAGCCCCTAACCATAACTCCTAACAAACAACCGGGTGTTGACAGTGTAAATGAAAAAAAATGTGCTTATGAATCAGCAAAGCAAAAGGGGCCTAAAGTCATATGGTCCAAAAAATTTGATTAAAAGAATTTGGTTAAAATAGAATTTGGTTAAAAAAATAATTTAGTTCTAAAAAAAAATAATTGAGTTTTAAAAAAAATCATTTAAAAAAGATAATACACATTGAACGAATAAAACAAACATAAAATAACCGAAGGGTTGAAATGTTGTAAAATCCAACCAACCAACCCAATGTATAAGAATAATTCTTCATCATAGAAATTGGGACAAAAATAAATGTATCCTGGAAGACACTCTACAATTTCTGTTGGAATAGCTTTGTCTTAAATTGGAGCAGAAAGAAAATAAATGGATATCTTATACAATGTTTAGTTGTTTTAAAGAGGTTAATGGGTTTGTGTTTAGGCCTTGTAGAGACAAATAAACTCTATGTTAGTATATATATATATATATATATATATATATATATATAGAAGAAGTATATAAGAAAAGGCAGATTTTAACAATAACATTTTTATAAAGCTGTACCAAATTTTCTTGGTATTTTTTACCTGTATGATGGGATATTTCAAATTTCACTATCTATTCACCTCAGAAATCATTTTATTCAAATAAAGTCCTATTATTTTTTGTAATCTGAGTCCTGCTCAATTATATTGAACTAGCCATCAGTTCTTGTACTTTGCTTGGGTGTTGTATTCATAGAAAGCAGTGGTTGGAGAGCCACTGTGAGCAGTTAAAAGTAGGCAAAGCTTATAATTTTTTTACAATTACTCAACATAAAACATAATTTTTATGTCAAAATCTAAAAAAAAAAACCTTTTTTCTGAATAAAGACATTATTTTCTTTTGTTTGTCTAGAGGTAAATATTTTATTCTTTATAGGAGAACAAAAATATCATCATCTTGATTTTACCGATATCATTTTGTTTTTAAATTATGAAATGATATGAAATCATTTTTTTGACACACATCTTACACAATATTTAAACAAATCTTTTAAAGCTTATAATTTTTTTACTACTATTTGATGTAAAAAGAATAATTTTTATGTCAAAATTAAAAAATTTTTTTACTTTCTTTTGTTTGTCTAGAGGGAAAATTAACTTTTTATCTATAAAAGATTGTTAAGGGTGTGTTACAATTTATGAGCAGTCATAAATTGGGCAGATTGAAAATAAAACTTGATCAAGTAGAACCAAGTCTTGTTGTTATTAATTAAGCCTGTAAGAAGAATTAAGAAAGAAAATCAACCTGGCCAAAAGCCCCTAGATCAGCCCAGAGAAAATGTCCGACGACCTAGATGAACAGCAGAAGCAGTAAGCAACGTGTCAGTAACCAGCAGAGTAATCAAGCAAGTAAGAATTATCATCTCTTATCTATCTACTATCTGTCTCCTTCTCTATTATATACATAGTTAGAATTTGAATTAGGGCTGTTAACTTAAGATTATGGGGTCTATGGAAAATTATTGGCACCTGTGGCAGTTAATAACATTTGACCCTTCAAGGCATACCATTGGGCGCCATAAAAATAAGTTAGTTTAGTTAGCAGATGTGACCCGATTTTGAAGGAGTGCACATGCGATTGTTGGCTCTGGTGGGTCGGTCTCACCCGCAGCAGAATTATGGGCTAAGAAAATAAAACTTGATCAAGAACAACCAAGTCTTGTTGTTATAACAACTCTCATGCACCTTCATTGGAAGAACCCTATTGTGCGAGAAAAAGACCAACTTTTGACCCCAAAGAGAATCTCTCAGCCATTCTGTGAATAAATAAAGCCTAAATCATAAAACCACCTTTTTTTTTGTCTCTTTCTTTTTCTTCCCTTGAATTCCTTCCTTTTCAGCACGGCCACCAAATATGTTGGGGTTAAAAGCAAAATCCTAAGAACACACACCAATAATAAACACAGCCAGGTTTAAAACCCATAGATTACTATTATAACCTTTATAAGAAGTGATTGATAAAGTTCACCTTTCACTGACCTAGCTGCTGGTTTCTGATTTGCTAAAAGCTTGGCATGATAAAAGGACTGAATTAGAGTTAGTTAGAATTTGGCGGTTAGTCGAGAGGGCCAGACATGATATGATCGTCAGTTCCAAGTAAGCCATCTTCTCACTGTGCAGTTACACCCGTTTGGGCATTGGGTAATAAAGACACCTGAAAAATAAATCAAGTGTTGAATTCATTATTAAAAACAAAGAAATGAGCACAGACAACCGCAGCCCAGAATATCAGAAGCTGTATTGACTTGAGGAATAAATCAACCCAAAAAATGGCCAGTTGGGAAATAGAACTGATTTAGAACACTCTTCTTTTTCACCATTTATATACCCGATACACAAAGGTTATATAATAAAACTACTGGCTATTTTCCATAACTTGTCTGTAGAATTAACAGTTAACTTTCAAATTTAAATATTTCTACACTTCATTACAAAATGAATAGGCTACCTATCTATTATGTAACATAAAGAGAATACAATAGATATAGGGTATAAGAATTGAATGTGTGGTTCTTATAATACATTAGAAGGCTCAGAGTAACCTTCCAACACAGGTGAATTTATACATAAATGAATCCGAACAAAGAAGTACAATATAACAACAATACAGACTTTATTGTCTGAGCATGTGGAACATGATGTTATACAAACAGATAGGACGAAAGTCCTTTAGAAGTACGAAAGAGTTCATAAAGAATATGAGTCACTTACTGATAGTTGGGGGGCAAAGCCCCCACTTAATAGACAGAGATACCACTCGTTTAGTCCATCTTTTGCAGATGCTAGACGAAGAGAGAGAGGCAGAGGGCTTCCGGGCTGACTTTAAATACCAAGCTAGTAGTGCCATCTAGTTACAAAAACCTGGTGGCAAGGAAAGATAATCCTTTTGAACACTCGGCAGAGGCAGACAATCGCTACAAGGGCATACAATAACAAATAGGTGGAAATAAATTGGAGACACTACTTTTAGAGTACATTGATTTTAGAGTACATTACTTACAGAGTACACCGCATTGAAGGTTTATGTATAGTTGAGTCTTGTGCAAGAATGACAGGCTTAGATAAAGATATCAGGAAAGAAGATATAATCTTATCTTATAGCATTTATCAATAGGAATGGAATTATTTGGTGCCACCCTTTTGGTGTCAACATTTTGGCATCGTCATTTTGGCACTGAACTGTTTTGGCGCTGATTCAGAATGTCAATAATATTTTTTGTGCTAAAATGAGAAATTACAGACAGCGCAACAGACCAAGTAACAGGAAATAAACAACAGTAACCATTAAGTAACATGCGTTAGATTTGTAGATTTTGTAGACAAAGATAATTGTCTCCCTTGGGATTGTTTGTTTGTTTTTGTTTTTGGCATTTCATATCAACCTTGTTGGGTCATTTAATGCCAACAAAGTTTTGAAATAAATTCATTCTTGATGGGTTTTTGTTTGTTTTTGTTTTATGGGTTTTGATGCATATCAACCTTGGTGGTCATTTAATGCCCAAAAAGTTGAAATAAATTCATTCTTAATGGATACTCAATTTTTTTTTATAAACACATTTTTCTATTTAACCATTGATGGACCCTAACAGGTACTACCACTCCGGGTCAGTTTTGTTTTGTTTTGTTTTGTTTTGTGGGTCATTTAATGCTGACAAAATTTTGAAATAAATTAATTCCTGATGGGTACTCAATTTTTTTTTATAAACACATTTATTCTATTTATCTAGGGACACTAACAGGTACTACCACTCCGGGTCAGAGTGAACCTGGGAGCAATGGTGATGAAGGGGTTCTCCACTTTCTCCAGACCCCTAAAAGTGGAACCTCACCATTAGATAGAGTTTAACGTAATTTCCCAGGACATGAAGATTCTCAGTCATTACCTTCTAGCACATTTATGATAAAAAGGGTTGGGGCTTGCCATAAGGGCAATAAGGTTGTCCAAACCTTATTGCCCTTATGGCAAGGTGCTAGGGCTTGACATTACCAGCCAATTGATCGAAGGGGGCCTCTCCGACCGCCCGTCTAGCCTAAGTAAGGGCCAAAGTGGAGTGTTGCATGTCATGGATTGATCATTCACCAGGATTTCATCCTTAAACATCACGGGTCGCTATCCACGGCCAACAGGTGGTCTTATTAGAGTGCAGTTGTCCCTTCTAAGAAAGGTAGCTGAGAGAGAAAGTGTTAAGTGATTGAATTGTCATGTGACCAACAAACATGTGATGGGGGGAAACCCCGCTTATAATCCCTGGGGACAATTATCTTTGTGTCTCAACAAGGTAAACACTTTGTTATCTGAAACCAGATTTGCTAATGATAAAACCCCCTTACTTCTGCCCACTTTAAAACTAGGAATAATAGTACTTTAATAACAGCAAGGTTGCAGAGGTATTTTAATGCTGTTTTTTTGGACATATTCAGATCAGTTAGATTATATTCTTATACATTGTGATTTCTGGTTGGTAGTATTGAAGTGCCTTAAAAGTATGGATTATAATTAGTAAAGATGTTACATAATTCGTGGGTAGTCAACGAATTGTGTCTGTAAGTGTAGTCGTCAAGGGTGGCCAAAGTCGGTATCAGCCCAATCTATCCCCTTTTCACTAGCGCTAGACCAAGGAGATTGTTTTTGCATCTGAGGTGGAGCGCCACACCTTACTTTACCACACAGACCCCTGTGCTACTCATACACTGAGTTAGCAAGGGCCGGTATCGAACCAAGTACCTTGTGGTTCCTTGGCTGACACTCTATTGACAGCTAAGATGGCAATGGTATGCTAAATTGAAAATTACCATTAACTGTTGAAAAAAAAATTATTGACCTAGGCACCGACTTTGGATTGGCTGAAGGAAAGGTGTGTGAAAGGGAACTGCTTTAGTTAGCAGATTTTGGCCGTTAGTCAAAAAGAGCAGATGTAAGGATCCTTTGCTCCTATGATGCCGACTTCTCACTGTGGTAGAGGACCCTTTTGGGTTGTGGTTTTTTTAATAAAGAATAAGAAAAACAATAAAGTATTTCTCAATTATTAACCAAGAAATAAGATGATCAGCCCAGCAGAAGAATGAAGAAATCAGCCCAGCAGAAGGAAGGGTCCAGTGGAAGTCAGAAGGAGCAGGTGTAAGGATCCTTTGCTTCTAAAATGCCGACTTCTCACTGTGGTAGAGGACCCTTTTGGGCTGTATGTTTTTAATAAAGAATAAAGAAAATAATAAAGTATTTCTTAATTATTAACCAAGAAATAAAATGATCAGCCCAGCAGAAGAAGGAAGAAATAAACTCAGCAGAAGGAAGGGCCCAGAAGAAGATGGCCGATGAAGTAAGAACAAGTAATAACCTATCTCTCCCCTCTCCTCTCTCTCCCCATTATATGCCCAGCACATGACGGGGTATATAACAAAGTCCCCACTCACAAGAGCCAGTATTAGCATTAGTATATCCGAGATATAGAACTCGGATACCTTGGTTTAAAAAAGCTTCTAAAGAACAAGCCGTCTATGAAAAGTAAAATTGAAATAAACAAATCACAGAAAATGATAGGGAGAGAAAATTTCTCGATAAATATTTTGATAAATTTATTGAAATATTTGTGTACGATAAAATAAGTTTACCTATCAAACTACAGAGTACACAAAAGAATTTACTCAAAATAACACCTGAAATAAAAATCATAAATTTGGACCCAGACCTCGTCTCAACTGCTCCTCACATCTAAAAATAAAATTACCCCACCCCTTGTGGGGGGCAAACACAAATTTAACCAAATTTAACCTACCACTTATTGTCTTTTCTCTTTCATTGCTCTAACCAAGTTAGACTGACCCTGTTTCTTCTTTTAATATTTTCAAACTCCTGAAGAAGAGGTGTATTAGAAAAAAAGGATGAGGACAATAGTCCAAATAATACAAATAATACATATCTAAAATGATTTTCCAAGTTGAAGCACTATAGTTGGATAAACAAAATCTTGACACTTGTAACGGGAATGATAACAATCTACCCTAATGAATTACAAGAAACATAAGAAGAAGAAGGTACACAAGACAAAATGCTGTGTATGTGTATTTCCTAATGCAGATGAGGACAACATTCTGAAAAATCAAAATAATATGCGCAGAAATGTTTTATCATTCAGTTTGCTAAGTTGTGGATGATTTATACTCAAATGATTTAGGGTTGATGCATACTACCTGCTTTCTGACCGTGGGGAGCCTATTTGGGTATCCCAGAAGAGCAGGTTTCTATGTTTACTATTTGATAAAAATTGACATCTAGAATGGGGGCCAATACCTCTAGACTGGAAGAAAACAGTAATGTTTTGAAATAATAAAGATTAGGACAATTCGCTCATGCAACTCTGTGTACAGGGCCGTAACAGAAAGTAATTTTTTTTTGGGGGGGGGGGTGAGTGCAAACAAAATTTAGAACTCCATAGATAAACTGATCTAATTCTGAAAATGTTTCAAGAAGGAGATGCACATATGCTCGAACTCCAATAAAAGAAATAAACAACAGCATCAACTTGTTACTGTTCTTTTGTCCATTATATCTTCTACTTTTCTTTCTTTCTTTCTTTCTTACTTTTTTCTTTTATGTTTTTCTTTCCTTGCTTCTTTCTTCTTTTCTTTCTTTCTTTCTTCTTTTGTATTTCATTTATTTCTTTACTTTTTCTTTTTTCTTTCCTTTGTCCATTATATCTTCTTTCTTTTTCTTTCTTTTTTCTTTCTTTTTTCTTTCTTTGATGTTTTCTTTTTTTTTCTTTCTTTTGCATTTCGTTAATTTTACTCTTTCTTTCTTCTTTCTTTCTTTCTTTCTTTCTTTTGTCTATTATATCTTCTTGTCATTCTTTTTTCTTTCTTTCTTTTGCACTATATTTCCTTTCTACTCTTTCTTTTGTCCGTTCTTTCTTTCTTTCTTTCTTTCTTTTTCTTTTTACTTTCTTTCTTTCCTCTGCACGCTCTTTGACGCTTTCTTTCTTTCTTTTTGCCTTTTTCTTTTCATTTACTTACCTTCCTTCTTTCCTTCCTTCTTTCCTGTGTCTTCTCCTTGACTGAAATAATTCAGAATAAGAAACATTGCAATTGATTCATGTTTATCTAATTGATTAACTACAAACACATTTATCACCTGATCCTATCAACTTTGAACTGCAAAATGGTTGCATTATTGATATCACTTGGATACAGTAGACTTTAAAAATAATAGGTTCATTCATAAATTATTTTTTAGCTTAGTTTAGTTGTGGCACAAGAGCAGAAAAATGGGACCATATGACCTTTAGACACCCCTTTTTGATCTTGATTAAGAAAGGACATGTTTTTCATTTACACCGTCAATATTCAGTTGTTTTAACAGATGATTTTTAGATTTAAATTTTTTTTTATAAAACTATCCCATAACCCTAACCCTAACCGCTAACAAACAACCGGATATTGACAGTGTAAATGAAAAACATCTCCTTAAAGGTAATATGGTCCGAAAAATGCGGTGTCTAGTAAGAATAGAGTAAAAAAGTAAAGTCGACCGGGCGGCCTAAAGTCGGTATCAGCCAGTCAGTGAGGGAGTCTATCCCCTTTTCAATAGCGCTAGACCAAGGAGATTGTTTTAGCATCTGAGATGGAGCGCCACACCTACCATCAGCTCCTTACTTTACCGCACAGATCCCTGTGCTACTCATACACTGAGTTGGCGGGGACCGGTATCGAACTAGGAACCTTGTGGTTTCTAGCTGAATGCTCTACCAACTGAGCTAACCCGGCCCCTACTGATAGCCAGGCTTGCTTAGCATTACACCATATAAGATGCTGTAAAAACTATGCATAGTTCAAATTTGACACAAGGCAAACAGGTAATTTTCACCTTTAGTTGTTAAAATTCCTAGCATAAAATTGTGCGTGCGCATTATCTGAAATGAACTTAATTGTTAAAAAACACATTTCATGATATTTTTGTGTCAAAGCATGCAGTTGTATAGTTTTCGAAAAGTTTCTAAGATTTGTGTATTTCGCACGGACACTTTCAAAATGGCTACCGGCTCGTTTCAAAGTGAAAGTCAGTTGGCTAAATTCCTAGCATAAAATTATCTGAAATGAACTTAATTGTTATCAAGAACACATTTTATGATATTTTTTGTGTTAAAGCATGCAGTTGTATTGTTTTTGAAAAAAGTTTCTATGATTTGTTTATTTTGCACGGAGACTTTTAAAATAGCTACCAGCCTGGTTCAAAGTGAAAGTCAAGGGAGGTTACTCTAATTGTCTTATTTGCTAGGAATTTTAACAACTAAAGGTGAAAATTACCAGGAAAAAAAGTATGTGGTATCTAATAAGGATTAGACTCACTACTCAGCATTAAATAGTCTTCAAGACAAACTTACTAACCATTAGACCATGAAGAGATGCCTTAAAAATTAACCATAGATCAGACTCAAGTATGGAGCACCTAGTGAGGAGCAAACTCAGTATTCAGCAACTGGTATTCAAGACTTGTGTTGTAGCCAGTAGCTAATATTTGCAACTGAAATTACTGCAAAACCCCAGGCTGCTGTTTGTCACTAATTACAGATTCTTGGGACTCTATTAAGAGTATTTACGGCTTTGAAGAAGTTCTTATATCTCCGTAGTTGTAAGCAATTGTCGGATAAAGAAGGAACAAACATGAAGTAAATGCAGACACTTGTATTGACAAAAAATTACATAAAATTGTAGCGAATTTAATGGTATTTGCTACAGACTTATCTGTGGAGGAATTTTCTTGTAGTACTGGTGATAACACGGTTTTCTTCTCGTCGGTAGGAAATGTAGATAAGACGCATCGTCTCGGTAGTTGCTCTTCCTTTAGTCAGTGTGCAATAGTACCAGCCTTTATGCAGTATGCAGATACAATGCCTTAGACGGAAGCCAGTTGTAAAGTTCTGTGATAAGTGGACCCTGTTTTGGGGCTTGGTAATGAGAGCTTGGTGTCTTATGTATCTTCTCTAGTACTGCTTTGCAATAAGTAGGCCCTGTTTTTGGGCTAAGTAATGAGAGCGTTTCTTTTGACATCTCTCTCCAGTAATGGTTCCCTGATAAGTAGGGTTTTTGGTATTTGGTGACAACATACGAAGTTGGCGACCTGCCCCCTAGCGGCAGGGGAGATAATCGGTTATGGAATTTCCAACACTATTGGAAGTTAATGATTCAAAGACTAAAAGTCATTGGATAAAAGTTTGTGCACAAGAGGCTTAATGCACCTTTCCTGTTGACTTTTGATAAATTTGTAGTAAGTCGTGTGTTATGCATATTTATATATATGTTGTACACATCTTACTAGCATCAAACATGATTCAACAAAATGGAGAAATAACAAAGTTGTATTTAAATAAACAACCTGTATTAAATAAAGTTACAAAAATCTAGTACATGATACCGGGCAAAGTCCTTTTCATTGTTCTTGTTTTAAAAGTTCATATTTTGTCTTCTTTCATTTCCCGATAATGGAGCTGACTTTTTTGTGTAATGACTACTTGTCTGTCATCCTCAAAACTCAATTCTCCTCTCTTCTTCCTAGAATTTCCGCTACTTCTTTTGGGCGCTCGATTTTGAATTCAGCATCTGTTAGTTCCATTATTGCATTTTTGGAATTCTTACTCCCCCCTTTTTTTTAGACAATCTGCAACCGCCATTTTATTAATCATTACCAATTAATTATATTATTCAACCAACTAGAGTGATTCCTGCTAAAAGTAAAGCATTAGAATTGGATCCACTTTTGATGACACTGTGAGTATAAAGCCAAAATTAGTTTATCACTTCACTCTCAAAATTATATAAGAAATGCCAATAAACTATTTAAAAAAAATTATTGTGGCACTTCTCAAATTGATAGGCATGTAATACAATGATGTCATTATCTAAATGTGATCATCATAAATTCTTCAACACAACACTTTGTTTGTACAACAGTCGAATTATTCAAAATGATTTCCCAAGTTGAAACATAAGAATAAGAAGGTACACAAGACAAAATGCTGTGTATGTGTATTTCCTAATGCAGATGAGGATAACATTCTGAAAAATCAAAATAATATGCACAGAAATGTTTTATCATTCAGTTTGCTAAGTTGTGGATGATTTATACTCAAATGATTTAGGTTTGATGCATACTACCTGCTTTCTGACCGTGGGAAAACTGTTTGGATATCCCAGAAGAGCAGGTTTCTAGGTATACTATTTGATAAAAATTGACATCTAGAATGGGGACCACTAACAGGAGTGAGCCTATTTGGGGGTCCCAGAAGAGCAGTTTTCTATGTATAGTACTTAATAAAAATTGACATATAGAGTGGGGACCACTGACTGAGGGAGCCTGTTTGAGAGTCTCTGAAGAGCAGGCTTCTATGTATACCACTTAATGAAAATTGACAGTGGGGGCCTCCTGTATCAAGGATATGGAGGTGCATGAAACCCGAGCACTGGCCCTGCTAAGATTATATTGCCAGCTGCAATCAAAATATTAACCTTTTACTCACAATAACTAGTTTATCATATTCAGAGGCACCCAATAACTGGTTGTATTTTTTTTCTTTCTTATATTTTGTTTCAAAAATTTTTGCTAAAAAGAGATGAAAAAAATTGCTTAAGAATGGAGAATTTCTTCATTTCTAAATGATGGAGCATAAATTCAAAAAGATTTATAGTCATTTACTAAACTTAGATTTGCTTGACACAAGATTATAAATATAGGGGACCCAATGAGGATTGAACTCACAATGGTCTGTAGCGGGGTTAGTTAACCATTAGTCACCATAGCAGAAATAGATGCTTTGGCTGACCCAAACAAAATTTAGAATTAATTCATGAATGACTGCCAAATGGTTAGCAACAAGTACATTTAAAATTACGAGTACCTCTAGATTGGAAGAAAACAGTAATGATTTGAAATTATTTTTTATTGTAGTACATTTCAACTACTAATATGTTAAAAAAAAAAAGTTGTTGGGGTGGCCTAATGTCAGTATCAGCCAGACAGCAAGAGAATCTATCATTACCATTAGACAATGGTCTAGAGTCTATCCTCTTCTCACTAGCGCTAGACCAAGGAGATTGTTTTTGGCATCTGAGGTGGAGCGCCACACCTACCATCAGCTCCTCACTTTACCACACAGATCCCTATGCTACTCATACGCCGAGTTGGCAAGGGCCGGTATTGAACCCAGAACTTTGTGGTTCCTAGTCGAATGCTCTACTGACTTAGCTAAACCAGTCCTACTAATAATATGTTAATACAGAGTTATTTGTAATAACAACATAGTTGACCCTACGATAAAGTCATTTACTAAGCGTGACACAAGATTATAAATATAGGGTACCCAATGAGGATTGAACTCACAATTGTCTGTAGCAGGACTAGTTAACCATTACACCATAGCAGAAATAGATGCTTTGGCTGACCCTAACAAAATTTAGAATTAATTCATGAATGACTGCCAACATGGTTAGCAACAAGTACATTTAAAATTATGAGTACCTCTAGATTGGAAGAAAACAGTAATGATTTGAAAATATTTTTGTGGTTCCTAGTCGAACGTTCTACTGACTGAGCAAAACCAGCCCTACTAATAATATGTTAGTACTAAGTTATTTATAATAACAACACAACTGACCCCATAACAAAGAATTCTGTCATCAGAGTTTTATTAAAGTTATATTCTTCTTTTCTTTAATGTTTGTTTCATCTTTCTTGCATTCTATTTAAATAAAACCCTGTAAAAATATTACAAGTGGTAGAAATTTACGAGGGCTTGATGCCCTTCCAGTCCCCCAGCTACTATGGCCCTGAAACCATGTAAGTGCCCCTAGAAAAACTCATAATAGATTTGGGGACATGTACAATTATCTATGTTGAAGACATTTTGTTTTTGGAATGTCTCCTCTGAGACAAAGTATCTATTTATATTTATATTTATCATGAGGTGGTGGGGGATGCCTTTCACATTCCATGTGACAATTTTTCTATACATGAATTCCAATGTACCACTCAAATCTCGTTCTATAATTAATTCTTGTAAAAAGTATTTAGATATGAGCTGTACCCAGCAAAATTCCACAGAATACATTGCACAAATTTAAACTTCTGAGATAAACTGTTGTTCCACCCTGTTTTCTGGGGCATTAGAATACAGCAACTGCACTTCTGCAGAGGGGTAAGACCCCCCTCCAAATGGGGCCAATTGAGTGGCAACCCGTGGTGCTTATAAATGGAACTCAGGTGCCTGAGCAGTACATGACATGCACATTCTACTTTGGCCCTTACTTGAGCTAGATGGGCAGTTGGAGAGACCCCCTCTGATCAATCAGCTGGTCACATCAAACCCTAGCACCTATATGATTGCCCCAACCCTATTGCCCTTATGGCAAACCCTAACCCATATATGTGCTAGAAGGCGGTGACTGAGGGTCTTTATGTCCTGGGAACAATGTTAAACTCTATCTGATGGTAAGGTTCCAGTTCTGTAGGTCTGGGGAATGTGGAGCACACCTTCATCACAATTGCTCACAGGTCCACTCTGACCCGGAGTGGTAGTATCTGTTAGGGTCCTATGTATGGGTTAAATAGAAAAATGTGTTTTAAAAAAAACACCTTTTGTGTATCCATTAAGAATGGATTTATTTCAAAACTTTGTCGGCATTAAATGACCCACTGAGGTTGATATGCCATAAAACAAACCAAACCAAACTAAATAGTTGTCAATTTTATTTCTATTTAAAAGATTAGTTGAATTAATCTATACATATATATATAAAGGCAGTTTGTGTGTATGTATGTATGTATGTGTGTATGTATGGAGGAAACTATGAAAATAAAACAATTAATGACAAAGTAAATGTATATACACATTCACTATCAGCAGATCTTGCTTTTTCAACAAAAATAATGAAGATTTGATTTATATTCATGAATCGACCAGTCACATCAATTTAAATGATAACAGCATGGAATTTTTTTCATTTGATATTTTGCATAAGAGACATTAATTTTTCTTATAAGAGTATCTGGATCAATGCAAGGTCTTTTTACATAGGGATTTAATGGGGCATTCTGCAAGGATCCAACTCCCGATTCAACAATGCTGAATCTATGAGACAACATTGTTTTACACCCCTTCTACCCAGGTGAAGGTGGGTAGCTGCTTTTAGTGACATATATATCTAACAAATGGAGGTTGGTTGTTTGGCTGGCTGGTTGGTTGGATTTTATGGCATGTCAACATTTTGTTTTATTGATTCTCCATGGAGGTGCGTGGTGTAAGGGTTAGAGTCGTAGGATATGGGTAAATAGCAGGGCAGACAGGGTTCTTAACCTTGGCTAACACATACACATACATACACACTAACACATACACATACACACACATGCCAAAGACATTTTGTTTTATTCTATTTGAGCAATCAAAAATGGAAAAAATGTGCTGGCAAAAGGGTTAATTTGAATCTAACTATGCATCTAACTATTCTCCCTCCTGCTATGAGTAAATAGCAGGGCAGATGGGGCGCTTAACCTTGGCTATGTAACCAGTCTAGGAGAAGGAAAATTCTGAATTCAAACCTGTTGAACTCTGTATAAGAAATTGACTTTGTGTTACATCCTGCTTGTGAGGAGGGGTTGGTAAATATATATATATAGCCTCACCTGACTGGGCAGAATAAAAAATTGGGGCTGGAAAAATGTGCTGGCAAAAGGGTTAATTTGAGTCTTTGGAGAAAATTTTAATCAAGAAAAAAATCCAGTGGCTCACAGGATGTATAGTTATATCTGAAAACAATGTAGCCTGGGCAGGTTGTTATGGAGGGTGAGCTGTCACCCAAGCAGCAGATCCTCTCTCTCCACACAGCTGTTGTGATCCAAAGGAAAGATAAGAAATAATGCAGTTTGGCAATGGTGATGTCGCATGAGTTGCTGGGAAGTACTAAAATTCAGCCCCAATCACCTTAGGGACTCCAGCTCCAGATTTGTTTTTGGGGTTTACTCCCTTAGCCTTTCCTTGGGATAAGGTAGAGCCGCAAGGCAACAGTGGTTTTATATAATAATGAAATTTATTGTGTACAGTGCTCAGGTGCACCACAACTCATCAAAGTCTCATGTCAAGTACACAGAATAATGTATTAGTGTCAGGAACATGAACAGTTTACAGTAGTGATCATTCTCCATGTGCTCAGACAATAAAGTCTGTATTTGTTGTTATGCCTACGTCGGAAGGTTACTCTGAGCCTTCTCCTATTGCCCTTATGGCAACCCCCAACTCTTTATATCATATATATTTTGTAAGCTTTTCCTTGTCCTAGATGAGATGAGTTGCTGGCCATGGCTAGAGAGCCCCATCTAGACCGTTTGTGAGTTTTGGAGTGGTAAGTTCACTAGTTTTATCTAACGATATTGATAAATGAAGATATTTGGTTGTCTGAAGTGGTTTTGAATCGAGTAAACAAACAGCAATGATCAAATTGAAGAAGGTCAAATGAACGTTTCTTGGAGTCTTGGAGATTTTAAAAATCAGGTTCTCTGGTCGAGTAGAGTCAACAACTTATTTTTGCCTATTAGGCGGCATCAGATTCTTTAATAATTCTAAACTGCGATGCCAAGTAATTATCTCATTAAGTAACCTGACTTCATTTCCACACACTAATTGCAAAATCTCTCATAATTTGGAGTTATTTAAGAAATGTTCTTTTGTTTTTTTGTTTCTGGACTAAAATCCTCTCCATAGATTCAAATTAACCCTATTGCCAGCACATTTTTCCATTTTTGGTTACTTGAATAGGAAACAAAAAAAAAAAATTGTTTCTAAAAGTATAAGGTATTATATATAGAGAACAGTTCTTTAAAGGGGCCGGTTTAGCTCAGTTGGTAGAGTGTTCAGCTAGGAATCACAAGGTTCTTGGTTTGATACCGGCCCTCGCCAACTCAGCGTATGAGTAGCACAAGGATCTGTGCGGTAAAGTGAGGAGCTGATGGTAGGTGTGGTGCTCTGCTTCAGATGCTAGAATAATCTCCTTGGTCTAGCACTAGTGAAAAGGGGATATACTCCTTCACTGTCTGGCTGATACCGACATTAGACCGCCCCGACGACTTTACTTACTAATATAGAGAAATGTTCTCATAATTTGGAGTTATTTGAGAGATGTTCTTTTTTTCTTGACTAAAATCAATTTGTGAAATAGATCACTAATACTGACCACCCCAAGCAGAGTTTAACAGATTTGAATTCAGAGTTTTCCTTCTCCTAGACTAGTTGCCTAACCAAGTTTAAAGAGCCCAGTTTGCCTTGCTATTTACTCATAGCTGGAAGGAGAGTAGTTAGATGCATACCTCAGATTAAAATTAACACCTTTTGCCAGCACATTTTTCCATTTTTGATTGCTGAAATAGAATAAAAAAAAATGTATTTGGCATAAAATAACCCAACAAGTTTTTGTCGAACTCAAGGACCTTCTTGTCAAACTCGGGAGCTTTCAAGTTGTAATCAGGAACCTTCAATGAACTTTGAA
This sequence comes from Doryteuthis pealeii, assembly GCA_023376005.1. NCBI lineage: Eukaryota > Metazoa > Mollusca > Cephalopoda > Myopsida > Loliginidae > Doryteuthis > Doryteuthis pealeii. Next base: position 68,887,663 of record CM042137.1, on the reverse strand, counting down.
CATGATTATATGATATCAAGTCTCCCTATTTCTCTGTTAGTTGGACATATGGTGCAATGGATATAAAGGTTGAGTTAATACAGTTCTAAGTAACAATCATCTCTTGGTTTCAGGTTCAATCCTGGTCAAGGGCGATAATAACATAGAATACTTAACTTAGCTTAACACTTGTACCCTGTCATGGTTAACAGAATGAGAACAGTCTACCCCCATGGATAGAATAAAGAAAAAAAGAAAAAAAAGAAAGTAAAGAATTTGTTTCCAAAAGTATAAGGTATCTTATATAGAGAAATGTTCTCATAATTTGGAGTTATTTGAGAGATGTTCTTTTTTTCTTGACTAAAATCAATTAGTAAAATAGATCACTAATTAGGACTGAGCCTATTCTAGTAGTGACCACCCCAAGCAGAGTTTAACAGATTTGAATTCAGAGTTTTCCTTCTCCTAGACTAGTTGCCCAACCAAGTTTAAAGAGCCCAGTCTGCTTTGCTATTTACTCATAGCTGGAGGGAGAGTAGTTAGATGCATACCTAAGATTCAAATTAACCCTTTTGCCGGCACATTTTTCCATTTTTGATTGCTCAAATAGAATAAAACAAAATGTCTTTGGCATGTGTGTGCATGTGTTAGTTTGTATATGTTTGTATGTGTGTATGCATGTGTGTGTTTATGTGTGGGAGGAGATTAGTTGGATTCATACCTTTCCCAAGGGTATTAGCTCTATGTGAACTGTAGCTTCATCCAGGATTTGAAGTCTGGTCAACGAGTCCATTTCCTACGACTCAAACCAGTACACCACAGCCTCCAAAGATTCAAATTAACCCTTTTGCCAGCACATTTTTTCATTTTTTGGTTGCTGAAATAGAACAAAAAGAAAATATCTTTGGCATAAAATAACCCAACAAGTTTTTGTCAAACTCAAGAACCTTCTTGTCAAACTCGGGAGCGTTCAAGTTGTAATCAGGAACCTTCAATGAACTTTGAACATGATTATATGATATCAAGTCTCCCTATTTCTCTGTTAGTTGGACACATGGTGCAATGGATATAAGGGTTGAGTTAATACAGTTCTAAGTAACAATCGTCTCTTGGTTTCAGGTTCAATTCTGGCCAAGGGCGATAATAACATAGAATATTTAACTTAGCTTAACACTTGTACCTGGTCACGGTAAACAGAATGAGAACAGTCTACCCCCATGGATAGAATAAAGAAAAAAAAAGAAAGTAAAGAATTTGTTTCCAAAAGTATAAGGTATCTTATATAGTGAAATAGCTCCCATGGTGTAATGGTTAGCAAGTTAGATTCTCAAACCATTGTTAGTGAGTTCGTTTCTCACTGGGCGCCCCTACTTCTGGCTTTGTGCCACATCTAAGCAAAGCTTAGTAAAAAAAGGGCACCTCATGTGGTGTAATGGTTAGGAAGCTAGATTCGCAGACCATTGTTAGTGAATTCGTTTCTCACTGGGCGCCCCATACTTCTGGCTTTGTGCCACATCTAAGCAAAGCTTATTAAATAACTATATAGTGAAATAGCTAACAAGTTTCTGGCTTTCTTTCTTTCTTTCTTTCTTTCATTGTTCAATGGCATATCAACCTTTGGGGGTTATTTAATGCCAAAGCCATCCTTTTAGAAGAACAGTAGTGGTACTAATTAAAAGCTGAGGAAGGACCAATGGGCTAAGAGTTTGTGATAGAATTGTATTTTTATAATAGCTTGTTCTTCTAGGAAGCCATTATTTTTCTAGCATACCAAGCTCAGTCAACTCTTCTTTTTTCAATTACGCTTCATTTTATCAATGAAGAACTATAATAAAGAAATATAAGAACACCTCTACTATTCATTCTAGGATACACGCACACACACACATACACACACACACACACACACAGATACACACACATACGCACATACATCCCCCACTCATACATACACATACACATGCATACATGCATATGCACACATACACATACACACATACACACAATAATACTCATGCACACACATATACATATATATACACACTCACACATACACACACATGCACATACGCACATTCATATCGAAGAATTGTTAAGCAGCTTAATCAAGGGTTGACATTTGTTGTTTTCACAAGCAACTGGTGAACTGATTAAACCGGGATCAATCATTTTGACTTGTATCAACACTAATTTCTTTACCACAATAGTTTTTAACCAGACCTCAAGGACATCTAGGTTGGCTTAAGGCAGCTATGTCCAAAGTCTTGCCCGCAGAACATGTGGCTTATGTCAGCGCAATCCAGCACGACTGTGTTGGACACTTTATCCTGCCAATGACTGTGTAGAATACGTCGTAGACAACGGAGATGGAAACTATTGAGTTTCCTTTCGTGGCTTGTATATGTTGTCCACGCTTTGCTACTGTAGAGGAGTGTACTGAGGACACATGCTTTGTAGACATGCATCTTCGGTGAGACTGGCATTATTCCAGACTCTCTTACTCAGTTTGGCCATGACTGTTGCTGCTTTTGCTATTCTGCTGTTGACTTCAGAATCAAAGGAGATTGAGTTTGAGATGGTGGACCCAAGGTACTTGAAACTCTCTACGGATTCAAGGTTGCACTCATCAATATTAATGTTATTTAGATGTTTCAGCTATTACTGGTTCAGGCAAAACCCTTTCTTTCCCTTCCTTCTTTTTCCCTTTGAGGAGCCGTAACAGATGTTGCCTCCACCCGGTATGGGCCAGCATCACAAACCAGCTCCAATTCCGTAACCCTCGGTGGTTGAAGGTTGGGGTAGTGCGGCCTCTGCCTAGGCTGTGTCAGCATCACACATCATCCCTGGTCCAAGAACTGCTCCAGTTGTCTGGGGTTTCAAAGTGGGTGCGGCCTCTGCCTGGGCTGGGCCAGCATCACAACCCACTTCAGATTCCGTGACCCTAGAGGAGAGTCTCTTTTGTGCCATGACTTAGGTCTTACATTTACTTATGGAAAGTCAGAACTCCTTACAAGCATGTATGAGGTGACTTACAAGCTGTTGCAGGCCTTTAAAACTTGGGTATCCAAAATTTCAGCATTGCAGGGTTTGGATTCAGCCTTGAATGTTTTTTAATTTATTCACAGAGTCAGCCTGATTTCAATATGGTATGATAACTGAATTCTTATGTCTCACTGCTTTGGTAATATAACTTGATTTTTATGATCCCCTCATTGGCATTGCAGTCTTGGAAGACTATATAGTTCTTGTACCCCTGAAGTTACAGCCCTCCCCCCTCCTGTGACAATAAGAATTCTTATGTCCCACTCTTTTGGTAATATAATGTATTAATTATGGTCCACTTTTTGTCTTTGCAGTCTTGGAAGACTATATAATTCTGGGATTTTGGAATAAAATATGATCTAAAGTAAATCGAAGTCTTGTGTTATTATCTAAAAACTACCAATGACACAGGGCTTCTGATAAAGAGAAATTCCTAATGGAAGACCAGACACGAAGTCCCAAGACAAAGTCCAGACACTAGAAGAAGAACGTAAGATACCAAAGATGAGCAGAAGAATAATAGAAGTAAGGAAAGAGAGTATACAACATATATAAAATTACTTATAGGATTGCTTTTAATATGTTTAAGAATAACATGATAGTATTAGAAATCAGTAACATCAAATAATTATTTATTAAACCCAGTTTTGTTAAAATCCTTATGCAAATTATTCTAACCATATACTATGGAAATATCTATTTCTTAGAAATATATATACATATTTCAGGATTTTAAATGCATTAATAGAATTGGTAGTTTTGGGGCAAATCTAAATCAACTAGACTTTAATAGACACATTGTTAATAAATAAGATGCTAATTAAGATTAAATAATGACCATTTCATAATCTTTGAGAATATAATTTAAATAACTAAGGAAATCATGATGTCAGTGGGGACGTAGATTTGGTTACATGCAACGGTTACATAATCTCCATCATGATAAGATTACAAATAATATTGACATTAGAAAGGACTGTATTTGTACTTTTTGTGAATCTTATGAGTACGGGGTGGCAAGAGGTTTTGTGTTTTAGGTTTAAAAAGGTGGATGTGTTTATTCTTGGTTCATATTCCTAGGGTTTGCTTTTAAACCCATCTTATTTGGTGGTCACACTGAAAAGGAAAGAATTCAAGGAATGAAAAGAAAGAGACAAACACGGAAGGTGGTTTTATGATTTAGGCTTTATTCACGGGTCATAGCCACCATTAGCAAGGAAATATCTCTCTGGCCAGTAGTAGTGACTAGACACAGTTAAGGCCTAAACTTGAATAGCCGAGAGATTCTCTTGGGGGTCGGAAGTGGGACCGTTTTTCCACATATGCTTGGAGGGTTCTTCCGGTGAAGGCTCATGGGGTTTGTCATTTTTTAAATTTAAAAAAAAAATTTTAATTAAAAATTTTTTTAATTTTAATCCCCACATGAGTTTGGGTACTGGGTATCAGGGACAAAATTTGTTGGCTGTTGATTTTATGGCATGTCAACCATTGTTGGGTTATTTAATGCCAAAGTCAGTTTTATTTTAATTTGTATGCTATAGTTATCTCTGTTAAGTCAAGAATTTGGATGATTAAAAATGATATTCAGTATCAGTGCAGACCCTGAATTGTTCTCTGAGAGTATTTTAATAAAAAAATACAAAAAACTAACATACCAGTTCCTAGTCACTTTATAACCTGTAAACAGTAGCAGCTCATCAACAAGTACTGTTGAACTGCAGCAGCCCCTATCTTCTCTTGATTAGTGGTGGCTCATCTATAAATAGTGTGGAACTGAAGTCCCCCCCCTAATTTCCCCTGATGAGTGGCGATCCACCTATAGGCACAGTAGAACTGCAACAGCTCCTACTTTTTCCTGATATGATCTATGGCAGTTTGCTTATAGGCGCTGTGGAACTGCTGCAATCCCTATTTTGCTCATCTAGGGACCAGGTTAGCTCAGTAGGTAGAGCGTTGGGCTAGAAACTGCAAGGTTCCTAGTTCGATACCGGTCCTCGCCAACTCAGCGTATGAGTAGCACAGGGATCAGTGTGGCAAAGTAAGGAGCTGATGGTAGGTGTGGCACTCCACCTCAGACGCCAAAACAATCTCCTTGGTCTAGCGCTATTGAAAAGGGGTTGACCCCTCGCTGACTGGCTGATACCGACTTTAGGCCACCCCGACGACTTTACTTTATAAACATTGTGGAACTGAAGCACCATCTAATTTCCCTCGTTCAGTGGCGGCCCACCTATAGGCACAGTTGAACTGCAACAACTATTTTCTCCTGATATGATCTGTGGCAGAACTACTGCAACCCCCTATTTTCTGTATGTGTAACTGTTTACTCCACAGGTTCATAAGTCACCACTGCCTGAGAATTAACCCATTTGTTCTGTAAGCCTAATATCTTATTATAATGGAGATTGTGGGTTTGTCTGTCTTTAACCGAATCTATATTACTATACAAATCACAATTCCCTTTGTTATTTACATCACATTCTCTATGATTTTATTTCTATTTAAACCTCAATTATTAATAAAATTGTTTTACATCATTAATGCTGTTGACCATATCTACATGCTAACAACATGCAATTGTATTTATATATACAACAAAATAGCGGTTTACAGTGTGAATAGGAAGGCTAATTTGCATATTGATATTAAAAATTTGATTTTAATAAATATATGCTTAGTATTATTGATTTCTAATTGTTTGGTTTTACCTTATTGAATATGAGCAAAAATCTCGGGATAAATCTTAAAAGAAATCCATTAGCAAGAAGAAATAACTACAATTTTATTCTTTATTTCCTATTTTAACTAAATAGTTAAATTAGGAAAATTTACCAGTGAAAGAAGGGAGTAATGGAAAATGATGGAAGAGTTAGTTTCAAAGTTGTTCTATTTTTCAATTATACCCCCTCTGTTACTAATCTTTTTATCTGCATTCTTATTCAGTTTCATTTGCCTTTCTAATTTAATATGATATATTATTATATTAAAACTTAAATACTTGCACATATATTTGCATATATTTGCTAGTTTAGATGAATAATAGATTGGCTGAATCTTTTGTTTAGCATGTAGTGTAGATATACTTGAAAAGATTTTAACCATTTGTATCGCTTTGTGTAATTCACTGTTTAAAGTCAGTTGAAGGTTTGGCTAGTTGCTTTTAGCTTTCAGCCAGGAAAATTTGTAGATTTAAGAAAAAACAGATTCGGTTTGAAAACAGTAATTTACACCTGCTACGAGTTTACTTGTGAAAAACATACAAAGGCATTTCAGTTTGCTCAATGTATTAGACATGAAATGTCAGTTATTTTTAACAAAACACACAAATATATATATATATATATATATATATATATATATAAAATAATAAAATTCGAAGGCAATACAATGCGTAAAAAATAAAGACAAAAAGATGTTTATATGTCTAATCGATTTCAAAGCGAAGCTTTATCATCAGAGATTTATTTCAGAAATGACGTGCTTATTTTTTTTTATTTGTGTGGTTATAATTTCTCTTCTTATTTCCTTTTCCTCTCCTTTTTTTCCTCTCTTTCTTCTTCTCCTCCTTTATGAATGGGCGAATAACTGTAATTTCTTATTTCTCTCTTTCTTTTTTTTCTTTCTTAAAAATGTCAGCCTTGTTCTCAACAAACTTTTAAGAAAGAAAAAAAGAAAGAGAGAAATAAGAAATTACAGTTATTCGCCCATTCATAAAGGAGGAGAAGAAGAAAGAGAGGAAAAAAAGGAGAGGAAAAGGAAATAAGAAGAGAAATTATAACCACACAAATAAAAAAAACATAAGCACGTCATTTCTGAAATAAATCTCTGATGATAAAGCTTCGCTTTGAAATCGATTAGACATATAAACATCTTTTTGTCTTTATTTTTTACGCATTGTATTGCCTTCGAATTTTATTATTTTATAACATACTTAACAATGCTTCAAGCAAATTACCAATTACTTTTATATATATATATATATATATATATATATATATATATATATATATACAAGGTGTATCAAAAAAGTATTGAGATTTTTTGTACTTTTTGATTCACTTTGTATTCTGAAAAAATTAATGTTCCATTCATTGTTCATTTTTATCTTGGTAAATACAGCTTCAAACTAGGCACTTTTATGACACACCTTGTATTGTGAAAAAAAACCTAATGTTCCATTTATTGTTCATTTCTATCTCGGTAAATAAAGCTTCAATCTCAATACTTTTATGACACACCTTGTATATATATATATATATATATATATATATATATATATATAAGTTGAATATGGAAATGAATCCGATGATATGTTGAAAGGATAAATAAATGAAGGAGAGAAAATGTTGAATGGATAAAATTGATTTAATTTGAGTTACCAACATGTGTTTCAGCCAGGAGTTTGTTCATGTACACATGTATTCTATATATTATTATTTTAAATATAAAATAAAATGATAATAACAGAAAATTATAAAATATTTAAGCATACAAAGAAAAACAGCCTTCGTCAAGGTAAAATGTTTAATATTTTGAAGTAAAAATGCTGAAAATACAGAGAATTTTGAAGTGTTCGAAAAAAGAATTTAAAAAAAAATTATTTGGGAGACATTCTCCACAGCTGGAGAAAACAGTGATGTTTGGTAATGGTTAGAGAATAGATAACATTTTTTAATAAAAAACAAACAAATAAATTACCAATATAAATACACATATTTACTAATTTAAAAAACAAAATTTCAATCATATATTAACAGAATCTTAACTTTTCTTTGCACAAGTTAATAATATTACTTATGAAATCAAAAATTCCCCTTTTTTCAAATGTCACCCTCCAACAAATATTCTTTAATTTAATCTATTCTTGATGGGTACTCAATTTTTTTATAAACACATTTTTTCTATTTAACCCATAGATGGGACCCTAACAGGTACTAACACTCCGGGTGAGAGTGGACTTGGGAGTAATGGCCATCAAGGGTTACTCCACACTTTGGTTTGTTTTATGGCATATCAACCTCAGTGGGTCATTTAATGCCAATAAAGTTTTGAAATAAATCAATTCTTAATGGATAATACAATTTTTTTATAAATACATTTTTCTATTTAACCCATAGATGAGACCCTAACAGGTACTACCATTCCGGGTCAGAGTGGACTTGGGAGTAATGGTGATGAAGGGGTGCTCCATATTCCCCAAGCTCCAGAAATGGAACCTCAACATCAGATAGAGTTTAACGTTATACACAGGATGAAATAAAACCCTCAGCCACTGCCTTCTAGTACATGTATGATAAATAGGGTTGGGGATTACCATATGGGCAACAGGGTTAGGACAATCCTATAGGTACTAGGGCTTGAAGTGAACAGCTGATTGATCAGAGGGGGCCTCTCCGACTGCCTGTCTCACCTAAGTAAGAACCAAAGTGGTGTGTTGCACATCATTGACTGCTCAGCCACCAGGGTTCCATCCTTAATCCTCACAGGTCGCAACCCACGGCCAACAGGTGGCCCCATTGGGGGAGTCTTACCCCGCTGTAGAGGTGCAGTTCATGTATTCTAATGACCCAGCCATATGTACATAGTACATATATGATAAATAGGGTTGTAGGTTACCATATGGGCAACAGGGTTGGGACAATCATATAGGTGCTAGGGCTTGATGTGACCAGCCAATTGAACGAAGAAGCCTCTCCGACCGCCTGTCTAGCCTATGTAAAGGCCAAAATGTTGGCATTTGTAAGTAGTGCAAATTTATAATTGACAATAAAGATTGTAAAATATTGTTTAGAAAAATAAACTTCAGTTAATATCATGTTTGTAATCAAAGTCTTAACCTTTTACATCTGCTCGGATCATGTGTCATAATAGTTTTGTATGGAAACCATTAATTGACATAAATGTCCTAGTCCATTCAGTTTATTTGTCTTTTTGCCAAAGTCTGTGGATAATTTAATACTATTGCCAAGTGGCATGGAGTAAAAGAAATAGAGAGAGGTGGTGGCTTATGGGGACATTTAATAAGTCTAGTTTGGAACGGGTCCAGAATTGTGGTACACAGTGAGGATTACACTCACTAAAAAGAGTAATGATCTGCGGGACTAGCTTGTAAACAAGAACTTCATAGCAATGCATTTAAGAAATTGACATATGTACGAGGGAGATTAAAAAATGATCTGCACTCTTGTTTTATGGAAGCCGAGCTCATTTGATAGGCAGAACCATGATTAATCTACAGAGAACTATTTACCTCATCAATGAAAACTTGCCAGTTCATCAAGTTGAATCTTCGCATCAGTGGTGGAGATTGATGGGCATCCTGCTCCCCTCTTATGCCTCATGTCAGCCCCTGACACTCCTTCCGACCAGAGAAATCAGGTCATTCCATGGTGCATACTGCTAGTGGGGCAGGCATGTTTACCCTGTAAAGACAGCTAGCAAAATGGTGTGATCCGGCTCAAACTTTGTTCACATGACCATGATACTATAAGCACATATATGCAGAACACAGTGTGACAATAAAAAAATATGTGATGGTGAAAGTGTGGATAATTTTTAACTTTCTCTTTATTTACCCAACTCCTCCCGACGAGCAGGGTCAATTTTTAAGTGGAGCATAACGGGGATGAATTCAGATTTTTTCTTCTCCTAGACTAGTTGCTGTACCAAGGTTAAAGAGCCATTCTGCCATACTATTTACCCATTGCTGGAGGGAGAATATTTGGATGCATACCTTTCCAAAGGGTATTAGCACTATATGAAATACCACCAGCCTTGTCCATGTAACAGTATTTACGGGGATTCGTTGGAGCCCTTATTCTCCGTAGTTGGCTATTTCGGACGAAAGAAAGAAACAAATACTAATATAAATGCAGACACTTGTATTATCAAAAAGTACAGGAATGTTTTTGCAAATTTTAATGGTATTTGCTACAGACTTATCTGTGAGGTTAAATACTGTTCGTTGGAGAAGTGGTGATATCAGGGGTATTCTGGTCGCTGGTTGGAATGTTGTTAAGACGCTTCATCAGGTCGTTTCTCATTCTTCAGCCTTCTATTAGTATGCTATTGTATCAGCCTTAGAACGTTTGCTGATACAATGCCTAGAAAGTTTGCTGGTGGTAGAGTTCTGTAGAGACCCTTATTTTCACGTCCTTCCCTGGTAACTGTTCTGTAATAAGTGGTCTGGGGATTGCTTATTTTTTGTGACTTCCCTCGTTGACTACTCCGTGATAAGTCAGGTTTAGTTTGATTCTCGCGCCAACCTCCTGTTGGCGATTTTCCCCCTAGCAGCAGGGGAAGATAATTCTCTGTTGAATTTCTGATACATGATGTGATTTTGGTTTGCCGAATTCTTTTCCTAAATAGAGTTTATGTTTATATCTCGGATATACTAATGCTAATATTGGTTGTTGGTGTGTGGGTACTTTACTAATATAATCCCTACCTCTAAGCACCCCATTTGCACCTGTGTACTGGGTTAGCTCAGTCGGGAGAGTGTTCGGCTGGAAACCACAAGGTTCCTAGTTCGATACCGGCCCTCACCAACTCAGCAAAGGAGTAGCACGGGATCTGTGCGGTAAAGTAAGGAGCTGATGGTAGGTGTGGTGCTCCACCTCAGATGCAAAAACAATCTCCTTGGTCTAGCGCAAGTGAAAAGGGGATAGACTCCCTCACTGATTGGCTGATACCGACTTTAGGCCACCCCAACGACTTACTGGTACGATGTTTAACTGCATCTCGTGGTGAAGTTCCAATTCTGGAGCTCTGGATATTTAGTCCAGGTTCACTCTGACCTGGAGTGGTAGTACCTATTAGAGTCCCATTTATTGGTTAAATAAAAAAAAGATCAAAAAATGAGTTCTTAAAATGTGTTAAAAAAATAGAATACCCAACAAGAATGTATAAAACAAAATGTCTTCTGCATAAAATAACCCAACAAGGGTTGACATGCCATAAAATCCAACCAACCAACCAACCAACCAACCAACCAATTTTGACCCAATTACACCGGTTTTGCTCAGTCAGTAGAGCGACCTCCTAGGAACCATAAGGTATTGGTTCAATACTGGCCCTCGCCAACTCAGTGTATGAGTTGCACAGGGATCTGTGTGGTAAAGTGAGGAGCTGATGGTAGGTGTGGCGCTCCACCTCAGACACTAAAACAATCTCCTTGGTCTAGCAGTAGCGAAAAGGGGATGGACTCCCTCACTGTCTGGCTGATACCAACTTTAGCCCACCCCAACAGCTGACTTGGAATATAATCCAGCTGACTTGTGAAATGCAAACAGCCTTGTCAGGATTTGAACTCGGGTTGCCGTATCCATTTCCTATGACAATAAGAACTTGAAATAGAAGACATATATAGACATGTATAGATCATTTATCATTTATTCTGCAAATCAGATGTTTCCTTTCTCCAGTTTTCTTTTAGCAAAAAACAAACAAAAAACACTTTTTTCAAGAAATATCAATCTTTTCTTTTTATCTTTTTTGTTCTTTCTTTATGGAAACTTTTTGGAATTTCAAAATTTATTTAGTTCATTTACTGTAGAAGAAGTGTAATGTCATATAAGTCATTGATTAGTCATTGATAACTGTAAGTGACAAATATTCGGAATAAAAATATTATGACAACTTTTTTTATTTTTACTTAGTTTAATAAAAACCAAATATATAAAAAAATAAAACTGTTTTTTTTTTCCTTTAAATATATTCTTTTAACCAAATGACAATTATTTTCTGTACATACTTAATTACAAAAACTTATTTCATTCCATCTTCTTAATTGACCCAAAGCTTCTCTTTATCAATCACATTTATCCATCATTATACATTGAACGTTTAAGATCAAATTTCAACAACTACTAACTGTGTCAGTCTTAGGGACTTAAACTATCTTCTTCTTTGGTTCTTATTAATCATATTGATCCAGCATTATACGTTGAATATTTCAGGTCAAATCTTAACAACTCAGTTTTATACTATAAATATTTTAACAAAAACAAAATTTTTTTTTTTCAAGAAATATCAATCTTTTCTTTTTATCTTTATAGAACAAAAAGAGATAAAAAAAAAGACTCAGTGACATTTAAAAATCTACCCCCCCCCAAAAAAAAAAAAAAACAAACCCATAAACTTCCTTGGTATTTTTTATTTCTACCCATTGACCTTTGCCTTCATTGGGATGGGAGGTACACTTAATTAACAGAAGAAAAAAAAATCCTCTTCCATATCTGCCTGCTTTCACTCTGTACCAAAATACATAATACAATCATACTAAATATTCCACCCTGAACCATAACGACTCCAAAAGTACTGTATTTGATAGCATATAAGACACGGGCATATAAGATAGTTTAGATTCAGGAAAAAAAGTTTTTTGTGTATTTAAGCATATATTGTTGAAAACAGCCTAGCTGTGCATTACACAAGCAGAAACATAGCTAAAATAAGGATGCATGGAGTTTGGGTAGGTAAAAGTACTGAGCATAAGCTGGGTTAGTGAGCATCATAGAGAAGATTAGCCTAGGCCTACAGGAGGTCTCAAACTTCACCTATGATGTATAAGATGCAGGGCAATTTTTTGAGCCAAAATTTTGGAAAAAAGGTGCATCCTATATGCCATCAAATATGGTAATTTTAATCCTGTGCAAACTCCACAATTTTTTGAATTATGGTTAAGTCATGCTGAAAGCATGTGGTAGCTCAAAGTGAGCATGAACATGTCTGGCATGCAAAATGAGATCAGGGAGGAGTGTAGCGAGCAATTAGGGAAATTGAACTCGCATCCTTCTGATCGTGAGTCGTGGCTTGACGTTGGATTACCTCATTGGCGCGTATGCAAATTACTACACTGCATGATTGACCCGATGTGGGATTTTAGTCAGGGCAGTGAATGATTATTTAAGGCCTGCCTTAACACAATGAGACAGTTGAGTTCTGATCTTGCTAACGAGGGCACTGACGTATGATGAGGTAGAAGAGGTGAGTGAGCTTTGATGAAGGACTGCTAGAAAAGATTGTTGCAGGCACCAAGGACTCGATCAGGGGACTTTGGTAGCTAGGAGAACGTCTTTTTTCGGTGGAGAGATCCGGCTGTCTGCCTCGATGAATTTTCTGTTCATTTATTATAGCAGTGATGAGCCTGTTCAATACTTAATTGGGTGACCACTTAAGCAACAGCAGTTACTGTAAGCAACCTGAGTCCTTTGTTTATCAAAAATGACTTGATGCAGTATCAAATAATCCAAAAAGGGTTGATGTGTTGTAAAACAAATCAACTAACTAAACAACCAATTTTCAAAGATCCTGAGTTTGAAAGAAGGTTCTCAGATCCAACAAGAAATACCTGAAGAAGGCCAGAAAGCACATCGGCCGAAATATTGTGTATATAAAATAAGTTTTAGAGGTTTGGGGAATGTGGAGCACCCCTTCATCACCATTGCTCCCAGGTCCACTCTGACCCGGAGTGGTAGTACCTGCTAGGGTCCCATTTATGGGTTAAATAGAAAAACATGAGTTTAAAAAAATATTCAGTACTCAATATACCCGGCCCTTACTGGAGGCACACAATGTAATGGTTACTATTGTAGGAAATACACATGACAACACAAGTACAAATCTTGGACTTGGCTCTTTGCATTTCACATAGTGCTAATACCCCTGGGAAAAGTATGAATCCAACTATTCTCCTTCCAGCTATAGGTAAATAGTAGGGCAGACTGAGCTCTGTAACCTTGGTTAGGCAACCTAGGAGAAGTAAAACTCTGAATTCAAGCCTTTTAAACACTGCTAAAGAAATTGACCTTGTGTCACATTATGCTTATGCGGAGGGGTTGGTAAGTATATATACCCGGCCCTTACCCTTTTTAGGCAAGGGGGCATGTGCTGCCTGTAGACATGACAAGACCAGTTCAAATTCTGGATTGGGCTTTTTGCATTTCACACAGTGCTAATACCCTTGGGAAAGGTATGAAACCAATTATTCTCCCTCCAGCTATGGGTAAATAGTAGGGTGGACTGAGCTCTCAAACTTTGGTTAGGCAACCTAGGAGAAGGAAAACTCTGAATTCAAGCCTTGTAAACTCCGCTTAAGAAACTGACCTTGTGTCACATTCTGTACATGCGGCCCTTACTCCTTTTAGGCAGGGGGGCATGTGCTGCCTGTTGGGACAGCCCCCATGGACCATGATAATGGAAGGACTGAGCTGTCTAATGTTGGTTTGGCAACCAGTTTAGGAGAAGGAAAACTCTGAATTCAAGCCTGGTAAACTCCACTTAAGAAATTGACCTTGTATCACATCCTCCTTGTGCAGAGGGGTTGGTAAATATATACCTGGCCCTTACCCTTTTTAGGCACAAGGGCATGTGCTGCCTATAGGGATGATCCTGTATGTAACAAAAGTTAATATGTGAATCTGGTGTAAGTATTATAGAAGTGATTTATCTTAGACAGTGGTGGGTATCTTTTCAAGCAATAGGCAAGTCGTCTGTGACATATTTGTATAAAATTACTATGGGTTAAAAAGATGTCAAACAATAAAAAAAAAAAAAACAAAAAAAAAAAAAAAAAAACAAACTAAAAGCCTTGGCTAAGATTATTTCTTATCTGAACATAAGTATCTAATCAGTATCAACCTATTCATAGTTCCACTGAGTGACTCACTGACTTGATAGGCCAATGATGATAATGCAGGCATTTCTTCTGAAAAACAGCTGTCATTCCGTTTTATCAAGATTGTCCAATAACATTTTGACTCTTAATTACAATGGAATTACATTGCCCCCAAAATAATGCATACAAAACAAAAGAGTCTGTTCACCTGAATACATTGACTTTATAGAAATAGAAATTTCCATAATTGCCAAAAAAGGCGTGCTGGAAACATCCCAACGCAAGGACATTGCTTACGTGGCTCTGATGGCAAAACTCATAGTGATGTTCTAACAAACAGCAATCCAATACAATTAATATATTCATATATATATATATATATAGGTTAATGGATCGGACAGGCATAAAGTCAGTTGGGGGTTTTTCTGGTCAGAGTTTTGTTTCTAGCCACACTGATGAGACGTGAAATGTCAAAACATGGTGTCTGTGGATGACTTATATATATATATATATATAGGCTGGGCTGGTTGTTTTGTTTTATGGCATATCAACCCTTTTTGGGTCATTTAATGCCGAATCAAATCATTTTGATATTCGGTTAAGTGACGGCTTAGCTCAGTCGGTAGAGCGTCCGACTAGGAACCACAAGGTTCCTGGTTTGATAATGACCCTTGCTAACTCAGTGTATGAGTAGCAGAGGGATCCGTGCAATAAAGTTGGGAGCTGAAAGTAGGTGTGGCACTCTACCTCAGACGCCAAAACAATCTCCTTGGTCTAGCGCTATTGAAAAGGGATAAACTCCCTCACTGTCTGGCTGATACTGACTGTAGGCCACCCCGTTGACCATTGACTTACTTACATTACCTGCTGTTGCTTAAATGGTTACACATCAAAATATTAAACAGCTTCATTGCTGCTTAACTTTGGTGATCCAGCAGGAACTGGTGCTTTCAGCGTGACTTGACCGTAAGCTCACATCAATGGGACATCCATATATCACATCTATATCAAGAAGGGTGAACAGGTTGGATAGATAGAAGGACATCCCATCATGGGTAATGGTCAGCAAGCTAGTTTTGCTGATCCATTACTACAGAATAGCGAGTTGGATCTCCACTGGATGACCCATACTTGTGATCTTGTGTCACATCCCAATCATGGCGAACAGGTTGGATATAAAAGAGCATCCCATCATGGTGTATTGATTAGCTAGTCTCGCAGATCCATTACTACTGAATAATAAGTTTGAACCTCACTGGATGCCCCATACATCCGACCTTGTTTCACATCCTACCCGAGGTGAATGGGTAGGATAAATAGAAGGGTTAGCTAGTTTTGCAGATCCATTAATAGTGAATAGGGAGTTTGATCCTCACTGGATGCCCCATACATCCGACCTCATGTGACATCCTACCCATAGAGAATGCGTTGGATAAATACCTACTCTTATTACCATTTCTCAAATGTAAGAACTATTATGGGACTAATATCCTAACGGAATACTTACAATCTCTGTCCCATAATAACTGCTACATTAACCTATACATTTTATTACCCAAAAGTCACAAGTATTATGGCACAGAAATCAATATAAAATACTACCCCTGTCCCATAATAATTGCTACGTTAGCATATGAACCTAATTCCCCAACTGTACCAACTATTATGGGACAAAAATTACTAAGAAATACTTACAAACTCCATGGCTACATATCAAAATAACTTCAGTGAAAATTATCATATCTCTTGAATACTTAAATATTGCTGTCATCTTTTGACAGTTTAGGCAATATAATATAATTTACAGATGATTTATATCTAAGAAATCATTTTCTAATGATAATTTAATCAACGAGCCAAGTCCATTAATAGAAAATTGAGAGCCAAGCAGCAAAAGTATATAAAAGATACTAGCAAATATATGCACCCTACGTAGGGTGCAAGTATTTAAGTTTTAATCTAATAAATATTTATAGAAAGGGGGAAAAATAGAGGGGGAAAATAGATATTTGCTTCAACAAGTTCCTGCTGAGGGGTGGGGGACAAAAAAAAGCGAGTTCACTGTCTTCTCGCAAGCCAAACTTTCTTTTGGTCAACACAGTCTTCGACCAGCAGCTTAAAATCCGTCGCCGTCGTCAAAATAATATTTTCTGACTGCCGTCTCACGTAAGCTGAAAGCTTCTCTGCTTGTCACGCCACGCTCCACTCACTTTGGTTATTTTATGGGCATATTACCCAAACATCTGGGCACATCAGTCGAACCTCGCGTCCGTCCAGTGCCTAAATCGCATTTATTTTTGCATGCGGGAGGACATTGTCTTACTCTTTTTCCTTTCTCATTCTCCATCATAATATTGTATTAAGTTAGAAAGGCTAATGAAACTAAATAAGAATGCAGATAAAATGATTTGAAATAGAGGTGGGTATAATAAAAAAAATAGAATTACTGAAACTTATTTTTCCATCATTCCCAACTTTCATTGCTAATTTTTCTAATTTACTTATTCATTTAAATTAGGAAGTAAAGAATAAAATTACAGATATTTCTTTTTGTTAATGCATTTCTTTTAAGATTTATCTCTGAGATTTTTGCTCATATTCATTAAGATAAAACCAAACAATTAGAAATCAATAATACCAAGCACATATTTATTAAAGTCAAATTTTTAATATCAGAATGCCTTCCCATTCACAATGTAAACCTCAATTTTATTGTATATATAAATACAATTGCATGTTATTAGTATGTAGATAAGGCCAACAGTATTAATAATGGAAAACAATTTTATTAATAATTGAAGTTTAAATAAAAATAAAATTATGGAGAATGTGACGTAAATAATTAAAGGGTATTGTGATTTGAGTAGTGATATAGTTTTGGTTACAGAGAGACAAATACACAATCTCCATTATAATAAGATGAATTTAGCCTTAACTCTTTGCCTATTTTAAGCCACTCACTATGGCTCTTCCACCACTAAGATCCTACCATAAAGCATGTCACTTGTTTACACTGAAAAATCACTGCGTGATCACCTCTGCCATGTTTTGTCTCTGAGAACTATACTTGATACTTTTGCAATCATACAGGTAAAAAAAAAAAAATAGCAAGAAAATTTGGTACAGCCGCGGGGAATACTTGGTAGGCAAAAGTAAACAAATGAATCTATACTATTTTTCTGAATTTTGAGATGAGGCATATAAACGTATTAGACAGACAGTGAGGAAGTCTATCCTCTTTTCATTAGTGCTAGACCAAGAAGATTGATTTTGCATCTGATGTGAATTGCCACATATAACATCAGCTCCCCACTGCATAGATCCAAGTTGTGCTACTCATACACTGAGTTGACGAGGGCTTGTACTGAAACTGGAACCTTGTGGTTCTTGGGCTGATGCTCTACCAACTGAAAATTGCTTGAAAATGATTGAAATCAAAATGGGTTGGGTGAATACCTACAGCATGTCAGGAAAATAAATATCTTTTTGCTGACTCACTTTTAAGTATTTTCAAAGTGAATATTGTTTCCTGTATCGGGAGGAGGTCAAGGGTTTGAGGAAAAGAAATGAATGAAACATTAAGTTTATTGACAAAACACAGCTGCTAAACAATATTTGGGAGTGGGTGGTCAATGATACTTGTCACAAAATAATAACCTTTATTTTTAGGCAGTTTTATACTTGTGGTTTGACTAATAAAATCATATTAGCAAAAATAATGAAGAATTGATTCATACTCTTAATATTACTTTTATAATATTTTTGTAAATATCAAATATAATATAGAATATTATATAGAATATAGAATATAATATAGAATATAGAATATTAAATATCATTTTTCAAATCCTAAATCATTTTTTTACAATTTTTTTTGTAAATACCAAATATGATATAAAATATAATTTTTCTAAATATTAAATATGATATAAAATATAATTTTTCTAAATATTAAATATGATATAAAATATCATTTTTCTAAATATTAAATATGATATAAAATATTATTTTTTCTAAATATCAAATATGAAATAAAATATAATTTTTGTAAATATCAAATATACTAGCAAAATAAAAAACGCACTCGATGTAAAAGTAGATTTTTGAAACATATTGTCTGAGGGATGGGAGTTAAAAATTTAATGTCAGCAAGTTTGTACCCTAAGTAAGTAAAATCATCAAATTCATTAAAGGATTAAAAAATAAAACAATTTGAAATGTAAACTTTAAATATGTATTAAAATAAAACAAACTATACATAGATATATAATACCAGTCATGTATTTATTAAAACTTGTTTTAAAAAACAATGAGGACTGTCTAATTCTGAGCGTATTTATTCTATGTTATGACGATTTTGGGTAATGTGACATAAGCAGTGATGTAGTTTTTGTTACAGACAAAACCGGAAGTGAATCTCCATTATTAATATATGAAACATTACTTGTATAATTTTTTGTAAATATCAAATATATATAAAATATTACACATTATTTTTCTAAATCCTAAATATAATATAAACATTATTTTTCTAAATATTTAGTAAATCTGAAATAATTTTTCTAATTATATAATATAATATAAAATATTATTTTTTCTAGATATTAGATATAAGGTGAAATATAATTTTTGTAAATATTAAATATAATCTAAAATATTAATTTTATAATATTTTTGTAAATATCAAATATAATATAAAATATAAAATATCATTTTAAAAAATCCTAAATATAAATTTTGTAAATGTGAAATATGAAATATTAGATATTATTTTTTCTAAATATTAAATCTATATAAATTTGTAATTCCTGTCTGTCTTGTTTGTTCATGAACTACTCCTAGGGTTTTGGAGGTAGACCCACATAACCATATATATTCTGATACAACATAACCCAGGGTAGTTGGATAAGTATATTTCCTTCTGATTAAAGCAGGTGGGGGTGGAGGTGGGTTTTTTTTTTTTTTAGATAGACCTCATAACCATTTTTATTCTTAAACTATTTCTGAAACTAAATTACCCAGAGTAGTTGGATAAGTATATTTCATTATAATGAAATATACTTATCCAACTACTCTGGGTAATTTAGTTTCAGAGGGGTAATTTTTTTGTTTACATTTAATTAATAGAAAAGACTTGTGAGAATAAAGGTTCCAATACTCAAGTTATGGAATTCCAAAATTGTCACTATATGCGGGTTTAACCCCCATTAAGGTGTGTTAATATCATTGAAGTTTGTTGAT
Organism: Doryteuthis pealeii; assembly: GCA_023376005.1. NCBI lineage: Eukaryota > Metazoa > Mollusca > Cephalopoda > Myopsida > Loliginidae > Doryteuthis > Doryteuthis pealeii. Next base: position 68,867,784 of record CM042137.1, on the reverse strand, counting down.
ATTTTGAGGATAGGCATCCTTTCTGGTCATTTGGCAATAGTTTAAATTTCATATAAATCAAAGGGGAAAAAAATTCAGCGGAAGTTCGTACTTATAATTTTTGAATTCCATAACTTGAGTATTGGAACCTTTATTATCACAAGTCTTTTCTATTAATTAAATGTAAACAAAAAATTACCCCTCTTTTATAATAAAACTAGCTGAAAAGCCACTCTATTGGGCATTATTTTTCTAATTATTTGTGTTGGCATCCTTCTGTTTACTAAAGACAATGGCATAGTGTCCACTTTTTTATCTTTTTTTATCTACAACTGTGTGAGTGGCTGAATAGACCAATCTCTGAATGCCATTCAAAATTGGTCTGTTTAGCCACTCACGCAGTTGCAGGAAATAATATTTTTCTAAATTCAAAAAAATATTAGATATAAATAAAAGTAAAGTCGTCGGGGTGGCCTAAAGTTGGTATCAGCCAAACAGTGAGGGAGTCTATCTCTTTTTCACTAGCGCTAGACCAAGGAGATTATTTTAGCATCTGAGGTGGAGCGCCACACCTACCATTAGCTCTTTACTTTACCGCACAGATCCCTGTGCTACTCATACGCTGAGTTGACAAGGACCAGTATCGAACTAGGAACCTTGTGGTTTCTAGCCAAACACTTTACCGACTGAGCTAACCCGGTCCTTAATATAAAATATTAGATGTTATTTTTTTTAATATTAGATATAAAATATCCTTTACAGTAAAATAAAAGATAAGTAAAATAAAAGATATTCATGAAAATGAAAATCAATCTATTTATTTATCTATCACCCTATCTGAATTTTTTCCCCTCTCTCTCTCTTTCTCTGATATACAGTGGGGAAGTTAAAATAAACAAATCTTTACTCTTATCCCATTTTCTTTGATATAGGATAGTCCTAGTTGTCTCAGACGGACAAGCCTTAGATGTTTGCTCGTGCAGGTGGCCTCAAAAAGGTAAACAACTCCAGGAGATTTGGTTGAGGAACTGAAATCTGGAAAAAAGTTAAAAGACAGCATTCTCTTACACATACTACTCTATATATGTGGGAAGCGAGTGGTGTAATTGTTAAAGTCATGGGAAATGGACTCGTCGCCCCAAGTTCAAATCCTGGACGTGCTAATTGCATTTCACTTAGCGCTAATACCCTTGGGAAAGGTATGAATCCTACTCTCCCTCCAGCTATGGATAAATAATAATAATAAATATGTCATTGATATTTTTGATTTCTAATTGTTTGGTTTTATTTTATTGAATGTGAGCAAAAATCTCTGAGATAAATCTTGAAAGAAATCCATTAATAAGAAGAAATAACTGTCATTTTATTCTTTACTTCCTAATTTAACTAAATAGTTAAATTAGGAAAAATGTAGCAATTAAAGATGGGGGTGATGGTAAATGAAAGGAAGAGTTAGTTTCAAAGTTGTTCTATTTTTCGATTATACCCCCTCTGTTTCAAATCATTTTATCTGCATTCTTATTTAGTTTCATTAGGCTTTCTAATTTGTTATATTTTATAGCATTAAAACTTAAATACTTACACCTGGAGGATGCATATTTTTACTAGTACTTATAGTATTTGTCTGGTTTAGTTTGTTGGATTTTACAGCATGTCAACTCTTCTTGGGTTATTTTATGCCGGAGACGTTTTGTTCTATTTATGCTTGATGGGTATTCAAAAATTTGTTTTAAACTCAATTTTTTAAAACACATTTTTTACTATTTATCCCATAGATGGGACCCTAACTGGTACTACCACTCAGGGTCAGACAGGACCTTGGAGTAATGGCAATGAAGAGGTACTCCACACTCCCCAGAGCTCCAAAATTGGAACTTTACCATTAGCTGCAGTTTAACCCAGGACACAGTATTTGTCTGAATTTTTGAGATGAGGCTTGATGTATATTATTTTGATTTTTGGGACTGTTGTTCTCATCTTTATTGTGAAAGATATATACATAACGTTTTGGCCGATGTACTCTCTGACCGTCTACATGTACATTGCAATCCATTGGGGCAGACTGCTATACTGAGATAGAAGACTGTGAGGTGGTTTCCCACTGACTTTTTTGCAATCAGGAATTCAGAGTTCTCCTAGACTACTTGCTCATGGAAAAGACTATATAGCTCTATTTACCCTACTATTTAACTTATACTTTTTTTGTAATTGGGACTTCTGAGTTCTCCTAGACTACTTGCCGATGGATAAGACTATATAGCTCTATTTACCCTACTATTTAACTTATATTTTTTTTGTAATTGGGACTTCTGAGTTCTCCTAGACTACTTGCCGATGGATAAGACTATATAGCTCTATTTACCCTACTATTTAACTTATACTTTTTTTGTAATTGGGACTTCTGAGTTCTCCTAGACTACTTGCCGATGGATAAGACTATATAGCTATTTACCCTACTATTTAACTTATACTTTTTGTAATTGGGACTTCTGAGTTCTCCTAGACTACTTGCTGATGGATAAGACTATATAGCTCTATTTACCCTACTATTTAACTTATACTTTTTTTGTAATTGGGACTTCTGAGTTCTCCTAGACTACTTGCCGATGGATAAGACTATATAGCTCTATTTACCCTACTATTTAACTTATACTTTTTTTGTAATTGGGACTTCTGAATTCTATTAGACTACTTGCCGATGGATAAGACTATATAGCTCTATTTACCCTACTATTTAACTTATACTTTTTTTGTAATTGGGACTTCTGAGTTCTCCTAGACTACTTGCTGATGGATAAGACTATATAGCTCTATTTACCCTACTATTTAACTTATACTTTTTTTGTAATTGGGACTTCTGAGTTCTCCTAGACTACTTGCCGATGGATAAGACTATATAGCTCTATTTACCCTACTATTTAACTTATACCTTTTTTGTAATTGGGACTTCTGAGTTCTCCTAGACTACTTGCCGATGGATAAGACTATATAGCTCTATTTACCCTACTATTTAACTTATACTTTTTTTGTAATTGGGACTTCTGAATTCTATTAGACTACTTGCCGATGGATAAGACTATATAGCTCTATTTACCCTACTATTTAACTTATACTTTTTTGTAATTGGGACTTCTGAGTTCTCCTAGACTACTTGCTGATGGATAAGACTATATAGCTCTATTTACCCTACTATTTAACTTATACTTTTTTTGTAATTGGGACTTCTGAGTTCTCCTAGACTACTTGCTGATGGATAAGACTATATAGCTCTATTTACCCTACTATTTAACTTATACCTTTTTTGTAATTGGGACTTCTGAGTTCTCCTAGACTACTTGCTGATGGATAAGACTATATAGCTCTATTTACCCTACTATTTAACTTATACCTTTTTTGTAATTGGGACTTCTGAATTCTATTAGACTACTTGCCGATGGATAAGACTATATAGCTCTATTTACCCTACTATTTAACTTATACCTTTTTTGTAATTGGGACTTCTGAGTTCTCCTAGACTACTTGCCGATGGATAAGACTATATAGCTCTATTTACCCTAATATTTAACTTATACCTGGGTTAAGCAGAAGACCCATGTCTTTCCAAAAGGAATTAATGTGAATTGAGCATAAATTGTGAAACTATTCAGCAACTCCACTTTCTATACTGATAATTTCTGTCACTCCATATCTAAAAAAATAAGTAGATAATACCAATTATTAAGAAACGGTTGAGAAATGTCAAAATAAGTACTTGTTTTAAACTAGAGCAATCAGAAATTTCTCCTTAAAAGGTCAGTTTTTTCTGGTAAAAAAAAAAAAGAAAAAAAAAGAAAAACTTCTAGAGAGCTCTACCGGGTCATTACCAGCCCTCCCCAACAGAACATGAGTAGCACAGCTTGGAACTGTGTGTTTTAATACTAGCAAAAAAAAAAAATACAAAACACCCTCTGGGTGGTGTAAAATCATTAAATTTATTAAAGGAGTAAAAAAAAAAAAAAAACAGTTTGAAATGGAAACTTAGTTCTGTCCCCTCAAATAAAATGTTGTGTGTATCTATTGATTATTAATTAGATAATTATTTTGAATAATTTACACATAAATTTTACTCAAAATCGTAGGTATTAATCTATTTGTAAACTTTTTATTTAAGCTCTTGAAACTGAAAAAATGATCATTTCTTGTTTTTAAATAATCTTCTTGTAAAACTCTATATGTTAGATAACTTTAAATATATATTAAAATAAAACAAACTCTGTATAAATATGTAACACCAGGCATGTATTTATCAAAATTTGTTTTAAAAAACAATAAGGACCGTCTGATGTGGCATATTCAAATTTTGAGTCTATTTAATACAAGGTTGTTCTTTATTCAATGTATTTAGGATTTTGGGTAAGGTGACGTAAGCAGTGATGTAGTTTTGGGTACAGACAAATTGAGACCGAATCTCCATCTATACATATATAAAGGGCAGTTGTGTGTATGTATGTATGTATGTTCGGAAGAAACTACAAAAACAAAAACAATTAATGACAATGTAAATATATATATATATATATACATATACATTCACTATCACCTGATCTTGCTTTTTAAAGCAAAGATAATGAAGATTTGATTTATATTTGTGAAGATTATTAAAAATGAAATTTAAATGATAACAGGATGGAATCTTTTTTTTTTTGAGATCTAATATTTTAAATAGTAGACATTAATTTTACTTGTCAGCATAGCTGGATCAATGCAAGGTCTTTTTTTTACGTAAGGGTTTTAATGGGGCATCCTGCAAGGATCGAACTCGCTATTCAATAATAATGGATTTTTGCCCACCCCCTCTTCCCAGGCAATGTCGAGTAGTTGCTTCTAGTTATTAATAGATATTTAAAAAATTCAGTCCTTACATCTGTTTTAAGATAAAATTATAAAACAGGCATTTATATAAAAAATGAAATGAGTAGAAGGAATTTTTAATGTTTGTATGCAATTCAAGTCATCACCACTTACTCAGTGAAAAAGTTCTATTTTAAAACATTCTTTGCTCTAAATTTGTGTAAACATGATGTTTATTTTTCCTATACACTCAAACTTGTATTTTTTCTGTTTTGTTTTATATCAAGATTCTTTCATGTCAAAGCCAGGTGGACATTTACATAAATGTTTGGGAAATATAAATAAATAAAGAATATGTACTGGTGATATTTTCTCCTATTTATTGTTTTTGACACTTATTCCAACATCCACAATAAACTCTTCCTAATCCAACCCATCTTGGGAGGCTGGAGACCAACTTTAAGGAAGTCTAGGAAGGAACAAGTCATTGTGTCCCGATTATGCATTGGTCATACAAAACTAACGCACTCCTATATACTCAAGCAAGAACAACAAACACAATGTGGAACATGTCAGACACCTTTGACAATTAAACACTTATTCATGGAATGCAGTTTTTTTGCTCACATCAGAAACCGTTATTTTAAAGCAAACAATATAAAGGTTCTGTTTGAAAATGTCATCATGGAGGATATTCTCTCCTTTTTGAGGGAAATAAAATATACCATTGAATATAGACATGAAACAAATCAATACCACACAACACAACACCCAATAATGTTAACACATTGTTAAAACCAATTACTAAAAGTATATATATAGATACATGATATGTATTACATCATAAACGGTAGGCATGACATAATCCTGGACGGGTTGATATGCCGTTAAAATCAATAAACAAATAAACAGCTTACTCCTAATTATAATTATTGACTTTGTTCAATTTACAGCCTAGCCTTCCGAAACTGCTGGTTGGTTGGATTTTACAGCATGTCAACTAGGGATGTCCAATCTGACGTCTAAAATTTACCCCCCCCCCTATATTTAACACAATGATACTTGAATAAAAGTTAATATTATCTTCAAAATTTTTGGACCATTTAAAAAAACTCCTGATAATTAAAAAAAAAATTTTCAGCTGACAGAAATAATGAAAATTATGAACGAAAACAATATTTACATTTTCGCACCATTAAATCAGTTGAAATTTAATGTAACCAAAAACAAGTTATGACTAGAAACTTATAAAAAATTCTCTGAAAAATCAATTAAGAGTCAAATTTTCATGAAAATTTCGATATTTATTCACCTGTTGATGAAATTATGTTTAAAATAGGTTTTTCCTAAAAATATATTAGGGGAAATATTTTTTTTTTACAAGGTCTCCCCTTTATTTCATTTTATGAAATCTGAAAAAATGAAGAAATAAAAAAGATTTTTTCATTTTTTCTATAAAGATAAGTAAGTAAAGTAAAGTAAAGTCGTGGGTGGCCTAAAGTCGGTATCAGCCAATCAGCGAGGGAGTCTATCCCCTTGTCACTAGCGCTAGATGAAGGAGATAATTTTTTGCCTCTGAGGTGGAGCGCAACACCTACCATCAGCTCCTTAATTATATCAAAAGATTTTTACAAATTTCTATACTTGATTTATTTTAGTAAAAATCCCCGAATTCTGAATTCTGCTAAAAAATGTCATAATATTATTCTTTTCAAACTTTTATTTGCTTTTTTAATTGAATTGCCAAGAAAAAAATTTCAAAGAAATCTTCTGATATTGAATACTTCAATGATAATCTTGATTTAACTCTCTCTCTCTTTCTTTCCTTCTTATTATGTTTGATTGAAACAGATTAGCATTATAGCTTCCATGCATTCACCCCTCTCTCTATACTTCATCTACTCTCTCTTTCTTTCTTATTATATTTTTTGAATTGCATGTCATGTCCTTTTTCTTCCCTTTCTTTCTTTCTTTCTTTCTTTCTTTCTTTCTAGTAAAACCGGAATGGTCCATTATTTAGCTGAGGTGACAACGCTCATAAGAAATAAGAATTCAGCAGATAAGCAACACCAAATAATCAGGATTTAAATTTTCGCATTTCATCTTGGACAATTTGAATGGTCTCATTTTAACCAGAGGGTATGCCAAGATGATAACGGTCGTACAATTAAGGAACATGAGTATTGATATATAGATTACACAAGATGGATACGAGACAAAGGTGTTTGCATTCCACATAGCTTTTATACTCTTAGGAAAGGTATGAACCCAATTATTCTCCCTCCAGCTATGGGTAAAGTCAGTCTTGGCTTGGCAGTTGTTTCTGATGTAACTCCACATTGACACTACTGCCAAATGTGAAATTCACACTGTTATTTGGGTTTTAAATGAAAAGAGCATTAAACTGATTGAAACTCATCGACAATTAATAGAAGTGTATGGCGAGTCGTGTATGAATGTCAAAATCCTCTCCAAGTGATGTAGGGAGTTTGCAATAACGACATGGTTCAATGCTTCCTCAACGACATGGTGAGCTGGTCTGACATAGGCATATGAAAACTTCCACAGTACTTGAAAAAAACGTATTGATAGAATGGTGATTATGTACAAAAATAGATACATGTTGAAACTAAAAAATAAGGACCATATGACCTTTAGGCACCCCTTTTTCGATCTCGTTTCATCAGGAAATTTTTTCATTTACACTGTCAAAATCTGGTTGTTTGTTAACAGATGATTTTTAGAGTTTTTTTTAAATTATAAAACTAACCCTAACCCTAACCCCTAACACTAACCCTAACCCTAACCCTAACCTAACCTTAACCCCTAACAAACAACCGGATTTTGACAGTGTAAATAAATAAAAAAATGTCCTGATAAAACGAGATCAAAAAAGGGGTGCCTAAAAGTCCAAAAATTATATAAATATCATTGACAATAAATGATAAACGTTATCTGTGACTTCTAAATATTTTGGGACCTTACTTTTGGCATTTATCTCATATATTGTACATTTAACCGATTTGTAAAACTTAATAAAAATAACTGTTCAAATATTTTTCATAATCTATTCTGCTTAAAATATAATAATCTCAGTACATGGAATAGATATGACCCCCCCCCGCAAAAAACCCCCCAAAAACTTAGTTTGATTTGCCTCAAAATAGCTCATGTTATTAATGTGTTCAAGATCTTGCAATGTGAGTTATATATCATTAAGAAATAATGGTTTGCATAGTATATGGTGTGGTTAATTTGCATACTAATTTATCAAAACTCAATTTCTTCTGTGAATCATTTCACCTCAACGATACAACACTTTCGTTATTGTTTCTAATTTAATATGATATTTAATTACCGTATTTGACGGCATATATGCACACGGGCATATAAGACGCACCCCCATTTCAGCAGGTCAGATTCAGGAAAAAAGGTTTTTAGTGTATTTAAGCATATATTGTAGAAAACAGTCTAGCTGTGCATTACACAAGCAGAAATATAGCTGTATAAAAGCGATTTGGCAGTTTAGGGTAGGTAAAAGTACTGAACGTAAGCTGGGTTAGTTAGCATAATAGAAAAGATTAGCCTAGGTCTATGGGAGGTCTCAAACTTCACCTACGATGTATAGTACGCAGGGCAATTTTTGAGCCAAAATTTTGGAAAAAAAGTGCGTCCTATATGTTGTCAAATACGGTACATTAAAACTTAAATATTTGTGCCGGCGGAGGGCACATATTTTTGCTAGTTCGCTTAATGATAGCAAGAAAACTTGAGCAATGGTAACATCTGGCATCTTTGCAGAAGATCCTTTTCAGCTGTTCTCATGTTTTTTTTTGTTTTTCTTTGTCTTTTCTTCTTTAAGCTTTTTTCTATATTGATTTACTTGTATTAGTCATTTTATAGACTGGGAACCAATCAAAATTATAAGTTTCAGGTAATGTTATTTTAATTCTTTGTTTGCTTCTGTTTGTTTTGTTTGGATGGATCATTTAATGCTGGCAAAGTTTTGAAAGATTTGTAGCGATAATTTGGAAGAAATTTTTTAAAACTCAAATTTTTAAAACTCAAATTTTTTCTAAACAAATTTCTATTTAACCCATAGATGGGACCCTAACAGGTACTGACACTCTGGGTCAGAGTCGACCTGGGAGCAATGGTGACTTATTTTTTCACATTTATTATTACTTTTCCACATATTGTCTGATTCCTTTTCATTTCTTCTTTATATTTATATATAGTGACGCAGCGAATGATCAAGATGAAATGAACGCATGGGATACACGCTTTTTGGGAAAAACAATATGTCCAGTTTAAATTCAAATTATTTTCTGTTTTTCGCTTGAAGAATCCGGGTAAAAAAAGTGAGTTTGCAAAGCGAATCAAATTTTCAAAAAATAAATACGGCCGGACAAAACATTAAAATCATTTTGTAAGATTTTTAAGAAAGGGAATGTTTTACCTAATTTAAGCTACGAGCTAGCTGCTTGTAAACTTTACATACAAATATTTTCTTACTCTCTAATTCAGTCTCTTTATGCTCACAGAGAAACTAACATATATATATATATGAGGAGGTAATCAGCATATATATAGAGGCAGAAATGAAGTAAGAGAGAGGTCAGTTTTTGATGTAATTGCAAATTACGACTAATTAGAACCAATTAAAAATATGTACTGGTTAAAAAATGAAAAAAACAAAAAAAAAAAAAACAAAAGAGGGTCGCACAACTGAAAATAATCGATTAACACTTGGCCAAAAGAAAAAAAAATATATATATATAGAATATATATATATAAACCGCTAGGATTGTCAAAAGCTAAAAGTGCTTGATACCTAAGTAGAGAAAATAATAAAGTTAATCCTAATGAGTAATATACCTACTAATAGTTTCACTTAGTAGCTCATCATGGCAAGTATCTGATTCTTGCCCTGATGAGCTACTAAGTGAAACTATTAGTAGGTATATCTGACTCATTAGGATTAACTTTATAATAGCTCACAAATGTCTAGCCACACTGAAGTGTCTTGATAAGTCGAAACACGTGTCTATGGGTGACTAATATATATATATATATATATATATATATATATATATATATATATATATATATAAACTTTTTAGCCAGCTGGAGGTCATCCCGGTGACTTCTGACGCATAAACAATAGAATGTTTGTACTTTGAATTCTCCATATCCGTTTGTAGGCAAAAAATGTGTCAGCCCACACAATATCTAAAGATTTCTCTTATTACAAAAAAGGTTCTCATTTTTAATAAAAAACAAAAAATTTCATAATTTGGATTACTGTATGTTGACAATAATCTGTATACTTGCAATATACTTCTAAAATCTGTCTTATCAATACTGTTACAATATCACAAGTATTATTAACAGCAAGATCAAATTATATTCTAATAATCACCATCTGTTCCTCTTCACTGCCTCAAGTAATTAGAATATATTCATGTAATAACAGGTGGGGGAGACTTGTTATACATATACATATTTATCCAACCGCTCCGCACGAGTAGGATTTGACAGAAGTTAAATAGTAGGGTAGACTGGGTTCTTTAACCATAGTTTGGCAACTGGTATAGAAGAAGCAAAACTTTCAATTAAAACCTGTTAAACTCCACTTTAAAAGACCTCGTGTCACATCCTGCTCACGGTGAAGGGGTTGGGTAAATACATATATTCTATAGTAATGATAAACAGATTTTCTGACTCAGCTAAACCGGCCTTTCAATCTATATACTTATCTTTAAATTATGTAATATTTTACATTTTGTTATTTTTCACATTGAAAACTTTATTTTCCATCAAGTTCGAAATGAATTTAAAGATACCCCCCCCCAAAAAAAGAAACAACTTACCTCTTAAAAAGTCATTAAATGAACTAGTACAAACTATAAAACACCCTCCGGCGATGTAAAAATAGATTTTTGAAACATATTGCCTGAGGGGTGGGAGTTAAAAATTCAATGTCAGCGAGTTTGTACCCTAAGTAAGTAAAAATCATCAAATTCATTAAAGGATTAAAAAATAAAACAATTTGAAATGTAAACTTTAAATATGTATTAAAATAAAACAAACAATATATAGATATATAACACCAGTCATGTATTTATTAAAACTTGTTTTAAAAAAACAATGAGTACTGTTTAATGTTGCATGTTCAAATTTTGAGTGTATTTATTGTATGTTATGACGATTTTGGGTAATGTGACGTAGGCAGTGACGTAGTTTTTGTTACAGACGAAAACCGGAAGCGAATCTCCATTATTAACAGATTAAAATATTAAAGAAATTAATGTAAATTAATGGGTCCCTAATAGGATTTAGGGGTAATTTACAGGTAACAATGGAGCAAAGAGAAAGATAGGTAGTTGGTGCAAAGGACATGAGTACGACAGCATATATATACTACTACACAAAAAGGATTAATACACGTTAAATGTACACAATCTATCATTATACTAAAGCTGAGTTAATCAGCTTTTGCTTCCTAAAGGCTTTTTATTGTTCAGTTTAATGACAAAAATTATACTAAATTATTCCTTACTTTAGGATTGAATTATGTTTGAAAAAAATTGTTTTAATTGGTTCTAATTAGTCATAATTTGCAATTAAGTCAAAAACTGACCAATCTCTTAGTTTACTCTGTGTCTATCTCTTTCTTCACCTCTATGTATCTCTTGACTCCCTACTCGTTATATAATGTTAGTTTCTCTGAGAGAGAGAGAGAGAGAGAGAGAGAGAGAGAGAGAGAGAGAGAGAGAGAGAGAGAGAGAGAGAGAGAGAGAGAGCGGGAGAATTTAAATGTATTTCTATGTTAAATTTCACAACCAGCAACCCGTAGCTTAAATGAGATCAAACATTTCCTTTCTTACAAACCTAACAAAATGATTAGAAGTTTTCGTCCGGCCGTATTTATTTAAAACATTTTTTATTCGCTTTGATAAAAGAACCTTCTTGTCGTAATCGGGAGCCATCACAGAACTTTGAACCTAACACTTATTCAGTCCATGGGGGTATCCTGTTCTCATTCCGCTAACCATAGATGGGTACAGGTTTAAGCTGTGTTAAGTCTGACAAGAAATACCCGAAGAAGGTCGTTGTACAGATAACAATGAAGATGAGGACAATAGTACGAATAATCCAAATAATACTAAGAATCAAGCCTCATCTTAAAAAATCCGAGAAATAATCCGTCTGGGTTATTTTATGCCTAGAGATTGGGTCAGTTGGTGTTTAATGGCGTATCGCCATGACGGGATGAGAGAGAATGATGTTCTAATTTTGAGTAAATATTTTGATTGTTTTCATATGCCACACCTTTTTTTTTATCAGGAGGTTATTTTTTTATTGTCATAATGTAGAGATATAACAAACAAGTGTGTCAGCTTGTGTTGGTGTATGTAAATAGGTCACTTGCACACCACCCACAATCTTACAGAGGTCAAGGGCTTGTGGAGAATAAGATAATAAATAGATACAATAATAATAATAATAATAATAATAATAATAATAATAAAGACGGATCACCCTATCCCAGCCAGGAGACCAGATCTAGTGTTAATAAAAAAAAAAAAAAAAAAAAAGAAAAAAAAGAGAACGTGTCAACTGGTGGACCTTGCGGTCCCAGCAGATCACAAAGTGAAGCTGAAGGAAAATGAAAAGATAGATAAATACCTGGACCTTGAAACCCAGACTACTGCATTGCTGCAATCGGCTAGAATACTCAGAAGAGTCCTGGAGACCTGAGTTAGACTTGTTGTCCCTCAGACTCCAGTGAAATACTACCAGCTAACGCTGTGTGAAAAACTCAAAAGGAGTGAAAAGAATTAGAATAAAAATTAAAAATAAATTACCGTATTTGACGCATATAGGACGCACCTTTTTTCTAAAATTTCGACTCAAAAAAATTGCCCAGCGTCTATATACATAAGTATATATATTTACCAACCCCTTCGCACGAGCAGATGTGACACAAGGTCAATTTCTTAAGTGGAGTCAACAGGTTTGAATTCAGAATTTCCTTCTCCTAGACGTTGCCCAACCAAGGTTAAAGAGCCCAGTCTGCCCTACTATTTACCCATAGCTGGAGGAGAGTAGGATTCATACCTTTCCCAAGGTAGTAGCGCTAAGTGAAATGCAATTATCACATCCAGGATTTGAACTCGGGGTGACGAGTCCATTTTCCCATGACTTTAACCATTACAACACGCGCTTATACATAAGTATAAGTGAAGTTTGAGACCTCCCGTAGACATAGGCTAAATCTTCTCTATGATGCTCACTAACTCAGCTATTGTGTATGCTTATTGCTTGCCTGTACTGATTGATTTCATGCTTTTCTATGTTTCTGCTTGTGTAATGCACAGCTAGACTGTTTTCAACAATATATGCTTAAATACACTAAAAACTTTTTTTTTCCTGAATCTGACCTGCTGAAATGGGGGTGCGTCTTATATGCCCGTGCGTCTTATATGCCATCAAATACGGTAAGTACATTTTTTCCACAATGAAAAAAAAAGAACTGAAAGAGTTTATGCGAAAATTTATCGACTCATATGAGTCATAAGAATGAATAAGTGAATAAGTTTAACAACGTTATTTAATAATACAAATAACACTGGTTACAAAGAAATTGAGGCAAGCACAAAATAGCTGTTTTAACCTAATTTTGGGGTGCTGAATTCAGATTTGAAATCCGTTTTTACTCATCACCTCTAGTTTTTTTAGATATGCATACTGTACATTTTGTACACACATACTGTATATAAAGTGTATATGCATTCAGGGTTAATTTCTAATATTTGTTGAATTATGTCTTCTTTTTTTATTATTATGCAATAAATGTAAGTGATAGCATTACATTATATATATATATATATATATATATATATATATAATAATATATATATATCAAGACGGATTTTGGCAGTTAAGCGTAGCCAACACGTCTCAATCAACAGCGAATCCTCTGGTTTGACATGAATAAGGCTTCTTCTCCTCTTTCACATCAAGCTTGTTTTGAGAAAATTTCGTGAAGGCCATGGACAAAAATGGTGCTGCCTTCCAACACTTGTGTACTGTGTTCCCAGGTCTCAGTGCTGCTAAGCTCAAAGAGGGCATCTTTGTCGGACTCAGATCCGAGAAATGCTGAAGGATACTGATTTTGAGGAGCTTCTTACCTCAAAGGAACTGAGAGCATGGGAAGCAATTTAAATCAGTCTGTAGTGGCTTCCTTGGTAACACACGCGTACCAAATTACCAAGCATGTATTGAGAAGTTGCTTAAGACTTATGAGGATATGGGATGCCGATGTCACTCAAAATTCATTTTCTCCATTCCCACCTCAACTTCTTCCCTCCAAACCTTGAGCAGTGAGTGATGAGCACGGAGAAAGATTCCACCAAGACATTACGAAGATGGAGAGCAACTATCAAGGCAAGTGGATTCCGCATGATGCTCTTCTGCTGACATATCCAAAATACAGCAGATCATCTAAGAAAACACACTTCTGTCTGCGGAACTATGAATTGTGTACATTGTGTCATCCAAGTATATTTATTCCGTCAATGTTCTTATCTATTCTGTTTTATCTTAATAAGCTGTTGCAGCTGTTGAAATAAGCACGTATATACTCTGTATAACTAAAATATGACTATTTAAAAACAGAAAACTAGAGGTGATAGAGCAAACTGTTTATAAATTGAATTCAGCATACCCCAAATAAGTAAAAAACACCTATTTCACATTCTTGCCTTAGATAAAAAATATTTTTTGTAAACCAGTGTAAATTACTAAAACATATTCTTTTAGTGTTTATAGTCATTCAATGGGGGACAAAGTGTTACGTTTTTAAGGGCCATTCTTTGGCCTTTTGGGATTATCTTCCCATTGGTCTGGAAAGGTTATCTCCCGCTGGGTTGTCGCTTTGTAGACCACCAGGGGCTATTGTATTAAAGCGCCTGGTTCAAACGCTTCTTCCTCTTTTGCTACCTTTCTCGTAGGTACCCACATGGTTTAGAGACATTGTCACACTGTCTTGGTGGGCTTCGGCCCCCCTCACTAGTAAGTGATTTGTATGTATGGACACCCCAGTCCTTTTTATCTCTACACTTATTGTTAAATGTACATGTATGTTATTATTTTCTGTATCTTGCCATATTCCTGTGTTGTTATCAATAATAAAATGTTTTGTCCCACAAACGTGTTGGAGTTTGTTATGTTTTCAACAAGTATAACATTGTTATAACCTTGAACCTTACAGCCTTAAAGCAGAAGCGCTTATCCAGTGGAATTGGAGCCTTGATAAAGAGTCCCTCGATATATAATCCTTTTGTTACTCTGGTAAAAGAGTTCTCAGTTCTTAGTAAAAGATTTCTTCGATAATGAATCCTTTGGTTACTCTGTAATCGTATAAAGTCCTTCCTGAGTATTGGTAAAGGTCCAGTAATCCTATATCCGTCTTCAGTGAGCGCATTTTTTAATTATGACCAGTGTGGAGTTTAGATAGTGTGTCTTACACGCAGTATGTTTAGTGATTGGCTACATGTGTCAATCACGTGACCTTGGCTAGACTATAAATCCAGGTGGTAATTAGAGCACATCTTATATCACAATACTTCCAACACAAAGTTCAATTTATATAGAAATGTTACAATTTATGAACACTCATAAATTCTGAAACCGATACTGTAGTTAGAATTTGAATTTGGCCTGTTAACTTAAAATCATGAGGTCTATGGGAAATTACCGACATTGTGGCCGTTAATAACCTTTAGCCCCTTAAAAAGGTTGCGCGATTGCGACGCGTGGAATAGTTTCTAGTTTAGAACAGATTCGACCAAGCTTTCAAGGAGCGTAGACGTATTGTCAGCTCTCAGGGTCCATCTCCCCACACTGCAAAATCATGGGCTAAGAAATAAAACTTGATCAAGAAAACACCAAGTCGTGTTATCAATTAAATGTTATGACAATGACCAGCCCAGCCCAGCATGAAGGAGAAGACAGCCCTTAAAGATAGTAACCCCAACGAGAGAAAATGGAGGCCGACGATTAGATGACCTAGACGAAGAATCAGAAGCAGCAGTGGAAAAACGTAAGAACTATCTTCTGTATCATCTCTAATCTACCCTATCTCTCTATATCTCTCTTATCTCTCCATTATACACCCAAGATGACTCTCTCCATTTATGAAAAACGAAATATATAACAGAAACATTTCTCAGAATTTTTGAGATGAGGCTTGATAATTAGTATTATTTAAACTATTTAGACTATTGTCCTCATCTTCATTATTTATCTGTACAACATTTCAGCTGATGTTGCCCCTCCTGTCGTCTTCAGTATTTCTTGTATATTAGGTATTAGGTATTAATAGTAAGGTATAGTATATAATTATTATATATATATATATAAATTATATAATTAGTATAACAGCCATTGATTTGTTTCTCCTTGCTACCTTACGCACATGATCTTAGATTATATATCTCATAAATTTTACCCCCCATTTCCGGAGTAGTATTAGTAAGAAGTGGAGTCTTTCAAAAAATTAGACTATATAACTTGTTTTTATCTAGTAATTATCTTGCGTATCGGGAACTATATTGTCCTCATCCCTAGCTTAAATGAGGATCAAAACATTGCCTTTCTTTACCAAACCTAACAAAGATGATTAGAAGTTTTGTCCGGCCGATTGTATTTAAACATTTTTTATTCGCTTTGATAAAAAGGAACCTTCTTGTCCGTAATCTGGGGAGCATCACAGAACTTATGAGACCCTAACACTTGTATCTGTCATCCATGGGCGTATTCCTGTTCTCATTCCGCTAACCATAGATGGGTACAGGTGCGTTAAGTCGGGTTAAAGTCTGACAGAATACCGCGAAGAAGGTCGTGTGTAACAGATAAACAATGAAGTGAGGGACAATAGTACGAAATAGCTATCCAAATAATACTAGATTCAACCTCATCCTTAAAAAAATCCGAGAAATAATCCGTCTGCGGGTTTATTTTATGCCTAAGGATTGGGTCAGTTGGTGTTTAATTTGGCGTATCGCCATGACGGGATTGAGAGAAGAATGATGTTTCTAATTTTGAGTAATATTTTTTGATTGTTTTGCATATGCCACACCTTGTCTGTTTGTGTGATCAGGCAGAGGTATTTTTTATTTGTTCATTAATGTAGAGATATAACAAACAAGTGGGTCAGCTTGTGTTGGTGTATGGTAAATAGGTCTACTTGCACACCGACCCACATATCTTACAGAGGCTTCAAGGCTTGTGGCAGAGATAAGATAAATAAACTAGATATCAATAAAATAATAATATATATAAAATGAATAATATAATAGATAAAGAACGGATCACACCTATCCCAGCAGGAACCAGATCTAGTGTTAATACAATAAGATAAAAAAAATAAAAGAAAAAATAAAGAGAACAGTGTCAACTGGGTGGACCTTGGGTCCCAGCAGATCACAAAGTGAAGCTTGAAGGAGAAGGAAATGAAAAGATAGATAAATACCTGGACCTTGAAACCCAGACAGCTGCCATTGCTGCGATCGGCATAGAATACTCAAAAAGAGTCCTGAGACCTTTGTATAATTGTTTGTCCGCTCAGACTCCAGTGAAAAATAACTACCAGCTAACGCTGGTGTGAAAAACGCTCAAAAGGAGTGAAAAGAAATTAGAATAAAAATTAAAAAATTAAATACCATATTTGAGCGGCATATAGGAACGCCCTTTTTTCTTACAAAATTCGACTCCAAAAAATTGCCCAGCGTCTATACATAAGATATATATTTTAACGCAACCCTTCGCAGATCAGGATGTGAACAAGGTCAATTTCTTAAAGTGAGTTCAACAGGTTTGAATTCAGAATTTTCCTTCTCCTAGACGGGTTGCCCAACCAAGGTTAAAGACCAGTCTGCTACTATTTACCCATAAGCTGGTAGGGAGGAGTAGGATTCATACCTTTCCAAAGGGTAGTAGCGCTAAGTTGAAATGCAATTAATCACACCAGGATTGTGAACTCGGGGGTGACGAGTCATCTTCCCATGACTTTAGACATTACAACACGCGTGCGGCTTATACATAGTAATTAAGTGAAGTTTGGGACCTGCCCGTTAGACATAGGACTAATCTTCTCTATGATGCTCACGTAACTCAGCTTATTGTGTAATGCTTATTGCTTGCCCTGTACTGATTGATTTCATGCTTTTCTATGGTTCTTGTGTAGAGCACAGCTAGAACTGTTTCAACAATATATGCTTAAATACACTAAAAACTATGTTTTTTTCCTGATTGAACCTGGCTGAATGGGGTGCCGTCTTATATGACCCGTGCCGTCTTATATGCCATCAAATACGGTAAGTTATCATTTTTTCCACGCAATGAAAAATAAAAAAGACTGGGAAAGAAGTTTATGCGAAAATTTATCGACTCATATGAGTCATAAAGAATGAATAAGTGAATTAAGTTTAACAACGTTTATTAATAATAACCAAATAACACTGGTTTAAGAAGACAATTGACGGCAAGCCAAAATAGCTGTTTTAACTAATTTTGGGGGTGCTGAATTCAAGATTTGAAAATCCGTTTTTACTCATCACTCTAGTTTTTTAGATTAATGCATACTGTTACATTTTGTACACACTTGTAAATAAAGGTGTGTATATGCTATTCAGGGTTAATTCTAATATTGTGTGAATTATGTCTTCTTTTTTAGTTATATGTGAGATAAATGTAAAGTGATAGGCATTACATTATATATATATATGTATAGTTATTATATATATATAATAGTATATATAGTATAATCAAGACGGATTTGTGGCAGTTAAGCGTATGCCAACACGTCTCAATCAACAGCGAATCTCTGGTTGACATGATAAGGTGCTTCTCCTCCTCTATTCAGTCATCAAGCTTGGTTGATGAAGAAATTTCGTGAAAGCCATGGACAAAAATGTGTCTGCCTTCAACATGTTGTACTGTGTCCCGAGGTTCTAGTGCTGCTAAGCTCAAAAGGGATTCTTTGTCGACCCGGACAAAACATTTTTAAAATTCATTTTGTTAAGATTTTTAAGAAAGGGAATGCTTTACCTAATTTTAAGCTACGAGCTAGCTGCTTGTGAAACTTTACATACAAATATTTTCTACCTCTCTAATTCAGTCTCTTTATGCTCACAGAGAAACTAACATATATATATATATGAGGAGGTAATCAGTATAATATAGAGGCAGAATATGAAGTAAGAGAGAGGTCAGTTTTTGACGTAATTGCAAATTACGACTAAATTTAGAACCAATTGAAAAATATGTACAGGTTAAAAAATGAAAAAAACAAAACAAAAAAAAACAAAACTTTAGGGTCGCACCAACTGAAAATAATCGATTAACACTTGGCCAAAAGAAAAAAAATATATATATATAGAATATATATATATAAACCGCTAGGATTGTCAAAAGCTAAAATGCAAAAAGTGCTTGATACCTAAGTAGAGCAAATAATAAAGTTAATCCTAATGAGTCAACTATAACTACTAATAGTTTCGCTTAGTAGCTCATCATGGCAAGTATCTGATTCTTGCCCTGATGAGCTACTAAGTGAAACTATTAGTAGGTATATCTGACTCATTAGGATTAACTTTATATATAGCTCACAAAATGTCTAGCCACACTGAAGTGTCTTGACAAGTCGAAACACGTGTCTATAGATGACTATATATATAATATATATATATATATATATATATATATATATATATATATATATATATATATATAAACTTTTTAGCCAGCTGGAGGTCATCCCGGTGACTTCTGACGCATAAACAATAGAATGTTTGTACTTTGAATTCTCCATATCCGTTTGTAGGCAAAAAATGTGTCAGCCCACACAATATCTAAAGATTTCTCTTATTACAAATGGTTCTCATTTTTAATAAAAAACAAAAAATTTCATAATTTGGATTACTGTATGTTGACAATAATCTGTATACTTGCAATATACTTCTAAAATCTGTCTTATCAATACTGTTACAATATCACAAGTATTATTAACAGCAAGATCAAATTATATTCTAATAATCACCATCTGTTCCTCTTCACTGCCTCAAGTAATTAAAATATATTCATGTAATAACAGGGTGGGGGAGGACTTGTTATACATATACATATTTATCCAACCGCTCCGCACGAGTAGGATTTGACAGAAGTTAAATAGTAGGGTAGACTGGGTTCTTTAACCATAGTTTGGCAACTGGTATAGAAGAAGCAAAACTTTCAATTAAAACCTGTTAAACTCCACTTTAAAAATGACCTCGTGTCACATCCTGCTCACGGTGAAGGGGTTGGGTAAATACATATATTCTATAGTAATGATAAACAGATTTTCTGACTCAGCTAAACCGGCCTTTCAATCTATATACTTATCTTTAAATTATGTAATATTTTACATTTTGTTATTTTCACATTGAAAACTTTATTTTCCATCAAGTTCGAAATGAATTTAAAGATACCCCCCCCCCCCAAAAAAAGAAAACAACTTACCTTTAAAAAGTCATTAAATGAACTAGTACAAACTATAAAACACCCTCCGGGCGATGTAAAAAATAGATTTTGAAAACATATTGCCTGAGGGGTGGGAGTTAAAAATTCAATGTCAGCGAGTTTGTACCCTAAGTAAGTAAAATCATCAAATTCATTAAAGGATTAAAAAATAAAACAATTTGAAATGTAAACTTTAAATATGTATTAAAATAAAACAAACAATATATAGATATATAACACCAGTCATGTATTTATTAAAACTTGTTTTAAAAAACAATGAGTACTGTTTAATGTTGCATGTTCAAATTTTGAGTGTATTTATTGTATGTTATGACGATTTTGGGTAATGTGACGTAGGCAGTGACGTAGTTTTTGTTACAGACGAAAACCGGAAGCGAATCTCCATTATTAACAGATTAAAATATTAAAGAAATTAATGTAAATTAATGGGTCCCTAATAGGATTTAGGGGGTAATTTACAGGTAACAATGGAGCAAAGAGAAAGATAGGTAGTTGGTGCAAAGGACATGAGTACGACAGCATATATATACTACTACAAAAAGGGATTAATACACGTTAAATGTACACAATCTATCATTATACTAAAGCTGAGTTAATCAGCTTTTGCTTCCTAAAGGCTTTTTTATTGTTCAGTTTAATGACAAAAATTATACTAAATTATTCCTTACTTTTAGGATTGAATTATGTTTGAAAAAATTCTGTTTTAATTGGTTCTAATTAGTCATAATTTGCAATTAAGTCAAAAACTGACCAATCTCTTAGTTTACTCTGTGTCTATCTCTTTCTTCACCTCTATGTATCTCTTGACTCCCTACTCGTTATATAATGTTAGTTTTCTCTGGAGAGAGAGAGAGAGAGAGAGAGAGAGAGAGAGAGAGAGAGAGAGAGAGAGAGAGAGAGAGAGAGAGAGAGAGAGAGCCGGGAGAATTTAAAATGTATTTCTATGTTAAATTTCACAACCAGCAACCCGTAGCTTAAATGAGATCAAACATTTCCTTTCTTACAAACCTAACAAAATGATTAGAAGTTTTCGTCCGGCCGTATTTATTTAAAACATTTTTTATTCGCTTTGATAAAAGAACCTTCTTGTCGTAATCGGGAGCCATCACAGAACTTTGAACCTAACACTTTATTCAGTCCATGGGGGTATCCTGTTCTCATTCCGCTAACCATAGATGGGGTACAGGTGTTAAGCTGTGTTAAGTCTGACAAGAAATACCCGAAGAAGGTCGTTGTACAGATAACAATGAAGATGAGGACAATAGTACGAATAATCCAAATAATACTAAGAATCAAGCCTCATCTTAAAAAAATCCGAGAAATAATCCGTCTGGGGTTATTTTATGCCTAGAGATTGGGTCAGTTGGTGTTTAATGGCGTATCGCCATGACGGGATGAGAGAGAATGATGTTCTAATTTTGAGTAAATATTTTTGATTGTTTTCATATGCCACACCTTTTTTTTTTATCAGGAGGTTATTTTTTTATTTGTCATAATGGTAGAGATATAACAAACAAGTGTGTCAGCTTGTGTTGGTGTATGTAAATAGGTCACTTGCACACCACCCACAATCTTACAGAGGTCAAGGGCTTGTGGGAGAATAAGATAAAATAAATAGATACAATAATAATAATAATAATAATAATAATAATAATAATAATAATAATAAAGACGGATCACCCTATCCCAGCCAGGAGACCAGATCTAGTGTTAATTAAAAAAAAAAAAAAAAAAAAGAAAAAAAAAAGAGAACGTGTCAACTGGTGGACCTTGCGGTCCCAGCAGATCACAAAGTGAAGCTGAAGGAAAATGAAAAGATAGATAAATACCTGGACCTTGAAACCCAGACTACTGCATTGCTGCAATCGGCTAGAATACTCAGAAGAGTCCTGGAGACCTGAGTAGACTTGTTGTCCCTCAGACTCCAGTGAAATACTACCAGCTAACGCTGGTGTGAAAAACTCAAAAGGAGTGAAAAGAATTAGAATAAAAATTAAAAAATAAATTACCATATTTGACGGCATATAGGACGCACCTTTTTTCCAAAATTTCGACTCAAAAAATTGCCCAGCGTCTTATACATAAGTATATATATTTACCAACCCCTTCGCACGAGCAGGATGTGACACAAGGTCAATTTCTTAAGTGGAGTTCAACAGGTTTGAATTCAGAATTTTCCTTCTCCTAGACGGGTTGCCCAACCAAGGTTAAAGAGCCCAGTCTGCCCTACTATTTACCCATAGCTGGAGGGAGAGTAGGATTCATACCTTTCCCAAGGGTAGTAGCGCTAAGTGAAATGCAATTATCACATCCAGGATTTGAACTCGGGGTGACGAGTCCATTTCCCATGACTTTAACCATTACAACACGCGCTTATACATAAGTATAAGTGAAGTTTGAGACCTCCCGTAGACATAGGCTAATCTTCTCTATGATGCTCACTAACTCAGCTTATTGTGTATGCTTATTGCTTGCCTGTACTGATTGATTTCATGCTTTTCTATGTTTCTGCTTGTGTAACGCACAGCTAGACTGTTTTCAACAATATATGCTTAAATACACTAAAAACTTTTTTTTTCCTGAATCTGACCTGCTGAAATGGGGGTGCGTCTTATATGCCCGTGCGTCTTATATGCCATCAAATACGGTAAGTACATTTTTTCCACGATGAAAAATAAAAAGAACTGGAAAGAGTTTATGCGAAAATTTATCGACTCATATGAGTCATAAGAAATGAATAAGTGAATAAGTTTAACAACGTTTATTTAATAATACAAATAACACTGGTTTACAAAGAAATTGAGGCAAGCACAAAAATAGCTGTTTTAACCTAATTTTGGGGTGCTGAATTCAGATTTGAAATCCGTTTTTACTCATCACCTCTAGTTTTTTTAGATATGCATACTGTACATTTTGTACACATACTGTACATAAAGGTGTATATGCATTCAGGGTTAATTTCTAATATTGTGTGAATTATGTCTTCTTTTTTAGTTATTATGCAATAAATGTAAGTGATAGCATTACATTATATATATATATATATATTATATATATATATATATATATATATATATATATCAAGACGGATTTTGGCAGTTAAGCGTAGCCAACACGTCTCAATCAACAGCGAATCCTCTGGTTGACATGAATAAGGTGCTTCTTCCTCCTCTTCACATCAAGCTTGGTTTGATGAAGAATTTCGTGAAGGCCATGGACAAAAATGTTGCTGCCTTCCAACACTTGTGTACTGTGTTCCCAGGTCTCAGTGCTGCTAAGCTCAAAGAGGGCATCTTTGTCGGACCTCAGATCCGAGAAATGCTGAAGGATACTGATTTTGAGGAGCTTCTTACCTCAAAGGAACTGAGAGCATGGGAAGCATTTAAAGTCAGTCTGTAGTGGCTTCCTTGGTAACACACGCGTACCAAATTACCAAGCATGTATTGAGAAGTTGCTAAAGACTTATGAGGATATGGGATGCCGAATGTCACTCAAAATTAATTTTCTCCATTCCTACCTCAACTTCTTCCCTCCGAACCTTGGAGCAGTGAGTGATGAGCACGGAGAAAGATTCCACCAAGACATTACGAAGATGGAGAGCAACTACCAAGGCAAGTGGAACACCGGCATGATGGGAAACTTCTGCTGGATGATCTTGCAAAATACAGCAGATCATCTAAGAAAACACACTTCTGTCTGCGGAACTATGAATTGTGTACATTGTGTCATCCAAGTATATTTATTCCGTCAATGTTCTTTATCTATTCTGTTTTATCTGTAATAAGCTGTTGCAGCTGTTGAAATAAGCACGCATATACTCTGTATATACTAAAATATGACTATTTAAAAGACAGAAAACTAGAGGTGATAGAGCAAAACTGTTTATAAATTTGAATTCAGCACACCCAAATAAGTAAAAAACACCTATTCACATTCTTGCCTTAGATAAAAAATATTTTTTGTAAACCAGTGTAATTACTAAAACATATTCTTTTAGTGGTTATAGTCATTCAATGGGGACAAAGTGTTACGTTTTTAAGGGCCATTCTTTGGCCTTTTTGGGATTATCTTCCCATTGGTCTGGAAGAGTTATCTTCCCGCTGGGTTGTCGCTTGTGACCACCAGGGGCTATTGTATTTAAGCGCCTGGTTCAAACGCTTCTTCCTCTTTTGCTACCTCTTCTCGTAGGTACCCACATGGGTTAGAGACATTGTCACACTGTTCTTGGTGGGGGCTTCGGCCCCCCTCACTAGTAAGTGATTTTGTATGTATGGACACCCCAGTCCTTTTATCTCTACACTTTATGTTATGTACATGTATGTTATTATTTTCTGTATCTTGCCATATTCCTGTGTTGTTATCAATATAAAATGTTTTGTCCCACAAACGTGTTGGAGTTTGTTATGTTTCAACAAGTTATAACATTGTTATAACCTTGAACCTTACAGCATTAAAGCAGAAGCGCTTATCCAGTGGAATTGGAGCCTTGATAAAGAGTCCCTCGATAATGAATCCTTTGGTTACTCTGGTAAAGAGTTCTCAGTTCTTGGTAAAGATTTCTTCGATAATGAATCCTTTGGTTACTCTGGTAATCGTATAAGTCCTTCCTGAGTATTGGTAAAGGTCCAGTAATCCTATATCCGTCTTCAGTGAGCGCATTTTTAATTATGACCAGTGTGGAGTTTAGATAGTGTGTCTTACACGCAGTATGTTTAGTGATTGGCTACATGTGTCAATCACGTGACCTTGGCTAGACTATAAATCCAGGTGGGTAATTAGAGCACATCTTATATCACAATACTTCCAACACAAAGTTCAATTTATATAGAAATGTTACAATTTATGAACACTCATAAATTCTGAACATACCTGTAGTTAGAATTTGAATTTGGCCTGTTAACTTAAAATCATGAGGTCTATGGAAAATTACCGACACTTGTGGCGGTTAATAACCTTTAGCCCCTTAAAAGGTGCGCGATTGGACGCGTGGGAATAGTTTCTAGTTTAGAACAGATTCGACCAAGCTTTCAAGGAGCGTAGACGTATTGTCAGCTCTCAGGGTCCATCTCCCCACACTGCAAAATCATGGGCTAAGAAATAAAACTTGATCAAGAAACACCAAGTCGTGTTATCAATTAAATGTTATGACAATGACCAGCCCAGCCCAGCATGAAGGAGAAGACCAGCCCTTAAATAGTAACCCCAACGAGAGAAAATGGAGGCCGACGAGTTAGATGACCTAGACGAAGAATCAGAAGCAGCAGTGTAAAACGTAAGAACTATCATCTGTATCATCTCTAATCTACCCTATCTCTCTCTATCTCTCTATCTCTCCATTATACACCCAAGATGACTCTCTCCATTTATGAAAAACGAATATATAACAGAAACATTTCTCAGAATTTTTGAGATGAGGCTTGATAATTAGTATTATTTAAACTATTTAGACTATTGTCCTCATCTTCATTATTATCTGTACAACATTTCAGCTGATGTGCCCTCCTGTCTTCTTCAGGTATTTCTTATATATATATATATATATATATATATATATATATATAACAGCCATAGAATTTGTTTCTCCTTCTACCTAACCACAATCTTAATTATTATCCTAAATATTACCCCCCCTCCAGTAGTATATAAAAGGGAGTCTTTCAAAATTAGACTATATAAACTTGTTTTTATCTAGTATTATCTGCGTTATTCGGACTATTGTCCTCATCTTCATTGTTATCTGTACAACGTTTCGGCTGATATACCCTCCGGCCTTCTTCGGGTATTTCTTGTCGAACTCAGGAACTTTCTCGGACTCGGGAACCTTCTTTTCAGACTCGGGAACCTTCTTTTCGAACCCAGGAACCTTCTTGTAATCGGGATCCTTCTTGTCATAATCGGGAACCTTCTTGTTGTAATCGGGGGCCATCACAAAACTTTGAATCTAACCCTTTATTCAGTCCACGGGGGTATCCTGTTCTCATTCCACTAACCATAGCTGGGGTACAGGTGTTAAAGCTGTTTTAATTATTATTCTATGTTACTGCTGCCCCTGACCAGGATATAACTGTCACTTAGAACTGTCTTAACCTAACTCCTTTATCCACTCCTTTATCCAATTGGACACATAGTCTAGTGGATAAAGGATACCCCCGTGGACTGAATAATGGGTTAGGTTCAAAGTTCCGTGATGGCTCCCGATTACAAGAAGGTTCCCAAGTTTGAAAAGAAGGTTCCTGTGTCTGAGAACGTTCCAGAGTCCGACAAGAAATACCTGAAGAAGGCCGGCGGGTATATCGGCCGAAACGTTGTACAGATAACAATGAAGATGAGGACAATAGTCTGAATAATCCAAATAATACTAATAAAAGAAACACTTTTTGTGGTCAATCTATCTTGTTCTAACTTCTCGTAACTGCTTCACATTAGGTCAGGATTTTTGAGTTAGTGGCTTCCTCATGCCTGCTCAGAGAGGCTCAAAATGGGATTATCAGCTTCTACCTGCCTACTTCTGTTCAGTTTATTTGCTTTCTGAATGCTTTTGATGAAGTTGTCGGGTTCTACCTGCCTGCTTCTCTGGAATCGGGCTTCTCAGTGCTTTTCCCTCCTTTTTGTGATTCCCGCCTGATTTTGGGCCATGCCCATTTTCTGCATAAGTGGAATCATCTGCCAATGTCAAGAGGGAAAATTCATATTTTTCATAAGTTTTCGGTTATCTGTCCATGTTTATGACCCCACTTCTCTCTCTCTCTCTCTCTCTCTCTCTCTCTCTCTCTCTCTCTCTCTCTCTTTGACTTCAACAATGTTTGGCAAGTGGACATGCTTTCAAGAGCTCCCAAAAGAAAGGGTCATGAAATAAGTACAACTTTGATGATTAAATTATACTTAACTTATAATAAGAGTGGTAGTGGACACTTCTAATAGCAGTCATTTCTCCTTTTTAGTTTCTTTCTTCTTTTTTCTTTTTTTTCTTCTACCTTTCAATGCTTAACAAATACATTTGACATATCTGTGTTGCTGTTGTTTTGGGTATGATTTGTAAATAAATTCTTTTTTCGTCACTTGTTTATATATATATATATTTTATCTTTGGATATTGTCCAAGTGAGCCATGCACAGAAAAATAAACAAAAACATTGGACCATATGACCTTAAGGCGATCTCGACTCACGGGGACACTTTTCTCATTTACACCGTAAAAATCCGGTTGTTTGTTAGGGGTTAGGGTTAGGGGTTAGGGTTAGGGGACAGGGTTAGGGTTAGGGTTAGTTTTATAATTTAAAAAAAAACTCTAAAAATCGTAACTAAACAATTAACCGGATTTTGACTGTGTAAATGGAAAAAATGTCACCATGAATCGAAATCGCAAAAGGGGTGCCTTAAGGTCATATGGCCCAAAACATTAAACATTAAATCCTCGAACATCAGCTGAATATAAGCAGTGATAAATGCTTCACATTTGACAGAATTTTATAAATATTTTGATTAATTTAAACATATTACTCCAAACAAAAACGTAGCAACATTCCTGAAAAGCATATTTTCGAAAAACATGACAAATTTTGAGTATTTAATCATTTTTCAGGTGACAATATTTTCTAAAAGGACATTTTAGCTTTATTAAAAACAAATAGGACCTTTTTTTTTATCTCGATTAAGAAAGGACATGTTTTTCATTTACACCGTCAATATCTGGTTGTTTTAACAGACGATTTTTAGATTTTTTTAAATGATAAAACTAACCCTAACCCTAACCCCTAACAAACAACCGGATATTGACGGTGTAAATGAAAAACATGCCCTTTCTTAATCGAAATCAAAAAGGGGTGCCTTAAGGTCATATTGTTTAAAAAATAAATCATTACTATTATCCATTTTGACTAGTATTATCTTTCATCTTTTTGTTGTTTTCCTTACTGCCAATTTGTCTAGTCATTATTCCCGACAGCAAGGAACAGTGCATATCTTATTACAATGGTGATTGTGTGTTTGTCTGTCTGTAACCCAAAACTATATCACTACTCAAGTCACAATTCCCTTTGTTATTTATGTCACATTCTCCATGATTTTATTTTTAATAAAATTGTTTCATATTATTAATATTATTGGCTTTATCTACATGCCAATAACAAGCAATTGTATTAATATATACAACAAAATAGTGGTTTACAGTGTTAACGGGAAGGCTAATTTGCATATTGATATTAAAAATTTGATTTTAATAAATATGTGCTTAGTATGATTGATTTCTAATTGTTTGGTTATATCTTAATGAATATGAGCAAAAATCTCATAGATTAATCTTAAAATAAATCCATTAACAAGAAGAAATAATTGTAATTTTATTCTTTACTTCTTATTTTAACTAAATAGTTAAATTAGGAAAATTTAGCAATGAAAAACGGGAGTGATGGAAGAGTAAGTTTCAGTTGTTCTATATTTCTGTTCCAAATCTTTTTATCTGCATTCTTATTTAGTTTCATTAGTGTTTATAATTTAATATAAGATTTTATTACATTAAAACTTAAATACTTTCACCCGGAGGGTGCATATATTTGCTCATAAGAAATATAAATATATAATAATCTCTTAGTAAGACACCTGTGTTAAATCACATATTTTGACAAAGTTGGTGCGTTATTTTGTTTAATGGCATATCAACCCTTGTGGGCTATTTAATGCCAAATCTTATTTCTATTTTGTATATATTTATTTGAACTGTCCTGGTGAAGTTGTTATTACTCGAGTATCAGAGTTGACAGAGGAAATAATAATAAGAAACACAGTGAGTATCAAGGATAGGGGAAAAGGTTTACTAAGCAAAGATACAAGGTGAACAAAGTAATTAGCAATTGCTAGGTTGAATTAACAAGTCCCATGGGATCTTGTTATTTTTCTCCAATGTTTTGTCAGAGATTGTATATAGGAAAAACAGAGTATTCCATTCTCATTATTTAGGTACTATATGACAGATATCTATTAATAATGGAGATTCGCTTCCGGTTTTTGTCTGTAACAAAAACTACGTCACTGCTTACGTCACATTACCCAAAATCGTCATAACATACAATAAATACACTCAAAATTTGAACATGCGTTAGACAGCCCTCATTGTTTTTTAAAACAAGTTTTAATAAATACATGACTGGTATTATATATCTATATATAGTTTGTTTTTATTTTAATACATATTTAAAGTTTACATTTCAAATTGTTTTATTTTTTAATCCTATAATGAATTTTATGATTTTACTTACTTAGGGTACAAACTCACTGACATTGAATTTTTTACACCCACCCCTCAGGCAATATGTTTCAAAAATCTATTTTTACATCGCCCGGAGGGTGTTTTTATTTTGTACTTAATAATCGAAATGTTTTAAACATCAACAATTAATTTTCACAAAAAATCATTCTCATGAATACTTTCCACGTTTACCATTTGTAAAAAGAAATAGTTTTAGGTGAATATTTTTGTTTGATTTAGTTTATAAACTGGTAGAAATAATTTTCATTAACTTTTAAACAAATCTATTTGACCCAAAGATGAAACCCTAACAGGTATTACCACTCTGGGTCAGAGTGGACCTGGGAGTAGTGGCAATGGAGGGAAACTTCACACTCTCTGATCTGCTAAGTCTTTGCTAATTATCCTAAACTGGTGTGTCAATGTGTAGGTGTCCACTGGAGAATGTCATGAGTTCATCCTTAATTCTCCAGCAATGTCCAGCGCATCTTACTTGGAGGGTTGGTGCGATAGAAGGCAACTAAATAGAAACTAACCCTAAACCCTAACTCTAATCATAACCCCGTCTTCTTTTTTCCTAGTAGATCAATAAATAAATAAATAAATGATTTATCAGTCAATAGTGGTTCCCCTTTGTGTATGTTGGAATTATAGGAAATAACCCAGGATTTTTTAAGGACAATCCACAGCATCCTTCTGTAGTTCCAATCTATACTTTTTTTCCCAATCGTTTAATTAAAGTCCGAGTGGTGCAGTCCGACTTTTACTGCTTGGAAGAATTTTCGTTTTATTTTATCAATGCATAATGCACCTGTGAAAAACATTCTATCATTCTTTATACACTGTTTTTCTTAGCACCAAATTTGGTAATATGTTCGGTAAATGACAATTTGTCAGAACTAAAGTACTAATGCTTACTTTTATCCCTCTAATTTTTTTCCTCTTATTTTTTATTTCACTTTCTTTTATTCCACTTATTTTTATTTCTCTAATTTTTATTTCTCTTTCTTTTATTCCATTTAATTTTATTTCTCTTATTTTCATTTCACCTATTTATTCCTTTTACTTTTAGTCCTCTAATTGTAATCCCTTACTCTTATTTCTCTTACTTTTATTCTTCTAACATTTATTCTTCTAACTTTTATTCCTTTAATTTTTATTCCCCTTATTTTTATTCCTCTTACTTTTATTCCTCTTATTTTTATTCCTCTTTTCATTTTTTTTCTTCTTCTAATTTTCATTCCCCTTATTTTCGTTCATCTTACTTTTATTTCTCTAATTTTTATTCCTCTTATTTTTATTCCTCTTATTTTCATTCCTCTTACTTTTATTTCTCTTACTTTCATTCCTCTTATTTTTATTCCTCTTATTTTCATTTTTGTATTCTTCTAATTTTCAATCCTCTTATTTTTATTCCTCTTATTTTCATTCCTCTTATTTTCATTCCTCTTATTTTCATTCCTCTTATTTTTGTTTCTCTAATTTTTATTCCTCTAATTTTCACTCCTCTTATTTTCACTCCTCTTACTTTTATTTCTCTAATTTTTATTCCTCTTATTTTCATTCCTCTTATTTTCATTTTTGTATTCTTCTAATTTTC
>CM042137.1:68809043-68831543 GCA_023376005.1 Doryteuthis pealeii | reverse complement strand
ACAGTTGTATCTCCTGTTCATTGGGACAGGAAGGCCTCACCCCTTACAGGCATTCCGTGTACCTGATGCCCTAGGGCCTTTCCAAACTAGTAAGTGGACTTTTATTCTCTGTTCAGAAGCCTCAAGTCTATCTTCAAGGACATTTATTCCATACATATCTTATAAGCCCTTCTTTATATTCTTCTGTGCTGTTTGTATAATTTTGGTTGAATTTGTTCAGATAATTAAGTCTATTTGTTTTACATTCGTCGTGATTTGTTGTATATATATTCATATATATTTGATATTCAAACCGAATCTTCATTCATCAATACACGTGTAAGATTTAAAGTGATATATCTTGAAGATACAAACTCCGGCAAAGGTTTGATAAACAAAACATTTAATACGTATACAGCACATGGATAAAAGGGTACATAATACAAGGTGTACATAAATAAAGATAAAGACACATTCATGAATGGTAAAAAGATAAACATAAAAGCCACAGACATGAGACTAGGAATAGTCCATGCTGTGTGAATAACTTACAGTAATGTAAGGGGGTGGGTACGAGGCCCCAACGAGAAGGGGTAGACCAGAATCTAACCCATGTGTCTCGTAGTTTGAGGAACGGGAAAAGAGAAAGAAGCGTTTGAACCAGGCGCTTAAATACTATAGCCCCTGGTGAGAACAAGCAACAAATCAGGGGGAAGATAACTCTTACAGGCCAAATGGGAAGATAATCCCAACACATGTATTGCTTGAAATTAAAAAGGGGCAACATGTAATTTTAATTACACTGACTTTATCGGATGGGTAAACCCCGTCCAATGGGAGCGCCTATTGGCCGTGTGTGGTGACCCGTGCTGCTCAAAGACGGAATCCAGGTGGATGAGCAGTCAAAATCATGCTGCACTCCACTTTGACCCTTACTTGAGCTCGGTCGGATAGGACCCCTCTAATCAACCGGCTGGTCACGCCAAGCTCTAGCACCTATACGATTTTCCCGACCGTATTGCTCTTATGGAAAACCTCCAATCCTTTTTATCATGTAGGTGCTAGAAGGCGGTGGTTGAGGGTATTAGTGTCCTGGGTTTGAAATTAAACTGCATTTAATGGTGAGGCTACAATTCTGGAGCTGTAGAAGATGCCGATGGGAGCATGCATTTTGCACTGGCCACCGCATGATCCCCGGTTTGTGCGTGCCTCTCTCACGTAAAATGGCTTATGATAATCCGGCTTTACGTCTTTACATCTTATACCATCACCAAATTGGGCACCTCACGTGGTGTAATGGTTAGCAAGCTCGCTTCGCAAATCATTGTTAGTGAGTTCGATTCTCATTGGGAGCCCCATACTTCTGGCTTTGTGCCATATATAAGCTAAGCTTAGTAAATAACTATATCGTCACCAAATTTCAGTTTTCCCCAATTTGCACTTAATATGATGTTGGGGGATTTTGTCGCTGTGATTTTTTTTTTGTGTAATCGCACGTTTACTCTCTTGAAAAAAACTGAGGGAAGTGAACATGTAAAAACCAGCCTTGTGCCGAGATGATTTATTTCAAGTCTTACCATTTCCATATACAAATACCATTAGTCAAAAAGTAAAATAAACAAGTAAAACGTTTTAACTAACAAAGGGAAAAAAAGCAAAATGGATTAAGGTCTTAATGGTAATGGTTAGGAAGATAAGAAAAGATAAAAAAGAGAAAAAAATGTAATAATACAAAAAGTAAAGGAAAAAAAAAAGAAAGATATTATTCAAATTCCTTTGAGGTTATATGGTGGAATGATAGTCAAATAATAGACTAAATTTAAAGTTTACTTTAAAAAAAAAGAAAGTGTCAACTTGTAATATTAATTACATTGTGTTTATTGCCTACGCAGTTATTTTCTCTAAAGTACCAAGATATACTAAATGTTTAAGTACACCAACAGACACAATAATGCACCGAATGACAAAAGGGACCATATTATCTTTAGGCACCCCTTTATGATCTCGATTAAGAAAGGACACGTTTTTCATTTACACTGTCAATATCCGGTTGTTTGTTAGGGGTTAGGGTTAGCTTTATAATGTAAAACAAAATCTAAAAATCGTCTGTTAAAACAACCGGATATTGACGGTGTAAATGAAAAACATGTCCTTTCTTAATCGAGATCAAAAAGGGGTGCCTAAAGGTCATATGGTCCGACAAAAGCACCTATTTTAAGGACCGGTTTAGCTCAGTCGGTAGAGCATCCGCTTAGGAACCACAAGGTTCCTGGTTCGATACCCCGCCTCATAAAAAAAAAAATAAATAAATAAAAATAATAAAATAAAATAAATAAAAAAATCGCATGATCCCAGGGGCCGTCGTTACTAGGCAGCACTTGCCCCATACCTAAAAGAGACAGGGTCAAGTTTATTAGCCGGTGCCAGTGGTGCCCCAAAAGTGGAATGCCGACGGGACTACGCACCTTTTGCACTGGCAGGAGTTTCGGTTTGTGTGTAGCTCCCCACGTTAAAAAAGACCTTGAGTTAATCCGACATGGTGGGAGGTCAGGAAAATATTTATTCAAAATACTGGTATGATCCCTACATATAGGTATGTATGTGTACGAGCGTCCGTTTCACTTTTCCAATGCAGGGGTGGGATATATTCAGAATTAGTTATTTATCAATTATTAGTAGTAATTTATGTTAACCTGCACCAGAGATTGCCATTCAAAAATTGGTCTGTTCAGCCACTCACGCAGTTGCAGATAAAAAAAAAGATAGAAAAAAAGTGGACACTACGCCATCGTCTTTAGGTTTAGCTAAGTCGGTAGAGCTCCGATTAGGAATCACAAGGTTCCTGGTTCGATACCGGCCCTCGCCAACTCAGCGTATAGAATAGCACAGGGATCTGTGCGGTAAAGTGAGGAGCTGATGGTAGGTGTAGCGCTCCACTTCAGATGCAAAAGCAATATCTTGGTCTAGTGTTCGTGAAAAGGGGATAGACACCCTCGGTATCTGGCTGATACCGACTTTAGGCCACAACGACAACTTTACTTTTCTTACTTTTCTGGTACCCTTGACTTTCTCGACCATGTAAATTTTTATACCTTAAAAAAGAAAAAAAAATACCATAAAGCGATAAATTATCTGTCGCTTGATGGTCTTATTTTTTTAGGTTTGATCAATGCTTTATAATGAGGCAATTATGATTATGTATTTTTAAATTTTGTCAACGTAATTTGGAAGATTTCAGAATACTCCGTCGTACACTAATTAGGGTTAGGGTTAGGATTAGGGGTTAGGGTTAGGTTAGGGTTAGAGTTTAATTATTCAAGCAGATATGCTAGATTCATACGTTTATAATTATTGTAGCGAGAGAACAAAGAAAGTAACACTTTCAATCAAATTTTTAATGATAAGGTTGATTTACAATAAAGCATTTTTCAAACGATCTATCGCTTAATGGTCTTATTTTTTAAGGTATAAAACTTTACTGAACACCGCTCCTACAGTCTAGAAAGTTCAAGAGTGTCCATTTTTAAAAATGTAATACAAAACTATATTACATTTTAAGTAAAATCCTTAATAGTTTAGGTATAACAACTTTTGTTGCTACGGACGATTATTCCCAGGACCCCCGCCCAAACTCTGATACGGGACCCCCTCTACTACATGTCGATTCTTGTTGGAGGTCACGGCCCTTCAAAGGAAGATGGATGGGAGGCAACACTTTTTAGCACATAAAATAAATTAAAAAAACAGCCCTGTATATTATTATAGTTGATGATTGACAATGTAAGATAAGTAAAAAGAAGTAAAAATGTTAAAGCCCCCCCCCAAAAAAAAAGCTACTGAAAGTAGCTTTTTTAGGCTCCCATCCGGTATTATGCAGACGCATACCTGCGATTTGATGTCACATCTTACCCGTGGTGAACGGGTTGGGCAGAAAAAACGGGGTCCCAACGTGGTGTAATGGTTAGCAAGCTAGTCTAGTAGATCAGTTACTACTAAATAGCGAGTTCAATCCTCACTGGATGCCCCATACTTGGAAGCT
Source organism: Doryteuthis pealeii (assembly GCA_023376005.1). Lineage (NCBI taxonomy): Eukaryota > Metazoa > Mollusca > Cephalopoda > Myopsida > Loliginidae > Doryteuthis > Doryteuthis pealeii. The sequence continues at coordinate 68,827,525 of CM042137.1, read as the reverse complement.
TGAGTTACATCCTAGCCGTGGCACACAGATTGGATAAAGAAGAATGTCCCCATCGTGGCGTAACGGTTAGAAAATTAGTCTCGCAGATCTGTTACTACGGAATTACGTGTTCGATTCTCATTCGATGGCCCATGCTTGCGACGTTGTGTCACATTCTATTCGTGGTGTCTCAGAGCGAAAAAAAAGAAAAGAAGGGCCGATTGTGTTTGTTGTGCGATAAAAAAGTATGCATATGGATCTGTGGGGACTGAATATCTATCAATAATAAAGATTGTCTGTATTTCTGTCTGTAACAAAAACAACGTCATAGCTCTACATCACAGTTTACATCACAATATTCTTATGCTATATACACCCAAAATTTGACTAAGCAATTTTAAAAATTGTTTTTTACTCTCGTCCTTTTTTTTTAATACAGTAACAAGAAGTTAACTAAAAAGTTTACAAATAAATAAATACCAACGATTTTGTGTAAAATTGATGTGGAAAATATTCAAAATAATTGTTTGATTATTGCATGCACGCACCATTTTATTTGAGAGGAACGGGGCTCAGATTTCATTTCAAAATTGTTTTTTTTTTTACTCCTTTAATAAATATGAGTATTTGTCTTTCTTATGATATAAAACCTCTGACGTTGAATTTTTAACTCCCACCCTCTCAGGCAATGTCTTTCAAAAAAATAATTTTTACGACACCCGGAGGGTGTTTTCTGTTGCTAATAATAATAATAATAATAATAATAATAATAATAATAATCACTAATGTAAACTTTTAGAATTCTCGCATGTTTACAGATGTGGTATGAGTGTGTAGAGAGAAAAAGATTGTTGCCCTTCGACTTTGAATCTTTCGTCTATACTGATATCTCTATTACAATTGATTAGCTTTATTTGTCATTTCTAATCGATTTATTTGTCGTGTGACCTGTTCCTGGCTACGTCCACATGTATTGTTAGTAGTTATATAGATATCTAAAAATTGATATTTTTTAAAACCAAGTTTGTGATTTGTTGATTTGTTTATTTAATTATGGATTTTACTAATTAATTTGGAAGGTGTAGTTTCCTTAGATCCAAATAATTTTGTCGTTAGTGCAAGCAAAACTTCTGCATTTCTGGCTTTATTCACGTACAGTCAGTGAATGAACAATTAACATGGCCATTATGTTTTTGTAGTAAGACTACTCCACAAAGAAAACGAGGCCACTACGATGCATTTAATTTCTTTATGGCAATCAAAGTAGAAAACGGCTTTGTAATGAGATGAATGTAAATATAACATTATATGTTATTATCCATTATATGGGAAAGGTCAGGACAAAGGGATTATGCACTGCCTTATTGTAACATTTATTTTTTTAAATGGACACATATTATATTTTTATGGACGGTGCCTCCCTGGTCTAACGCTAGTGAAAAAGGGGACAGGTCCCCTGGCTGATTGGCTGAGAACGACAATAGGCCACACCGCCGTTTTTTGCTTTTACTACTATATATATATATATATATATATATATATATTATAAAATCTAATGAGTCAGACGAACCTACTTAAAGTTTCGCCTAATGCTCTTCAGGGCTAAGATCTTAACCCTGAAGAGCATTGAGCGAAACTAAGTAGGTTAGTCTGACTCATTAGATTTATCTTTATTATTTGCTCTACTTAGGTATTGAGCACTTTTTACTTATTAGCTTTAGTCTCCTGGCGGTTTTGTATGATATATATATATATATATATATATATATATATATATATATATATATATATATATGCATATAAATTGTTTTTTTCTTGTGGCCAAAATATTGTACTAATAGATTATTTTTTGTTGGTACGATTATCTTGGTCTTTTCTTTTTTCCAAAATTTTTTTTCTTCCCGGTTGATGTTTGGTAGTATAATTTTACAATCAAACTATTTGCTGTTTTTTTTCTCACCGCGAGGATTTACCAATAAGTTTGGTATATATATATATATATATATATATATATATATATATGTGTGTGTGTGTGTGTGTGTGTGTGTGTGTGTGCTTTAAAAACATATCCCGTGAGTATGTATCAATTAATTGTTCACCCCAGATTGACAGCCGCTAAAGCCGCAAGGGTAAGAAACTTGTCAGACGAAAATTCTGGCGGGTTTCGATCCCGGCTATAGAGAAGCTGTTAAAAAACGTCGAGCCGCTCAATGAGAAGTAAAATTCGAAACACTTGTCTGTGGATGACTGATATATATATATATATATATATAAATCTACTAAATTAATTACATTTATTTAATGTATTTGGCAAGTATTGTAATTAGTTACTAATTGGTTACCAAAGACCAGTTTAATGGGCTAAATGGGTTGTTTACAATTATTACATTTGTAATGAAACACAACTATATTTTCACACATTAGAATTCTTGGAAGCGAAAACTAGCACTTACTCTAATGTTTCTCTTTATTCTAAGAAACAGAACGATCTTTCAATAGAACAGCAATTTACTCTTCATTAAGTTCGTTTAGCATGATGAAACAAAAAGTTTTTTTTTGTGTCGAAAATGTCGCTTTTATGTAAAACCTGACCATCAAACACAATTGTCCATTTTATATGGGGTAGTGGCTAACATTATTGGACTGTGACATTAGGGTAGGTCGATTTTGGAACTGGAATGTCTCCCATGTGCCGAAAGTTGCAAATTAACATATAGAATTACCGCACAACATATTTTTCTTCAAAACTTTGCCTTCGTTTGAGGAAATAGGTTTCAATTTTTATATGTTATCAATGTTACAGTTTAATTATTAGGTAAAAAGAGCATATCGGAGGTGTCGGTGGTGATGGGGGAATATTTTCAATTTGAATTCCAATCATATTTCTGTATCAAATATTGAAACTGCTAATTTTTTTTAACAAATTTCTAGGCTAAATGTTGCGAAAACGTGATTTTTTTAATGCATTTTTGTTGTGAGGTTTTAAGGGGTCAAATAAGAACAAAACAACGGGTAACGAAAAGTAGAAAATGTATTAACAGAAAGTAGACAATACAATAGAGAGATGTGGAAATTACGTCCGATGAACAGAGTTATTGGCACTCGTATTGGCTTGCCTCGGCTTGCTCTAAGCCACAATTATCCCTGTTTATTTATAGTAATCTGTTGGCGCATTCCATTGGTCTTATAGGGTGTGTCACCTATAACAATTTTAGTAGACGATCTTTGATGCTATTTCCTTAAACAATGGTGCAAATAAGAGATTTAGTTTATGGTATCAGTATTTATTATACCAACATACAATATTCACTGTTTGAGAGAATTTAATATTTTAAAAAAACGTTAAAAATCAACATACCCTACTGTGACATAGTAGTAAGCGAGATCGAACACCAGAGACGTAAAAACAATCTCTCTGGTCTAGCGCTAGCGAAAAGGGGATACACACCCTCGTTGACCAGCGGATACCGACAATGGTCTCGCAATAGGTAAGTCCATCTACTTTATTTTACTCTGAGTTAAATAGCACCATTACTATCCTTCGACGAGGATGGCTTTGACATTAAATAAACCAACAGAGATTGGTATGCCATTAAACAAAGAAACCAAACCAATATTATTCTTGGGGAATTCCCGTGGTGTAGTGGCTAACGTGCTGGATTGCAACATTGTAGTAAGCGAGTTCAGAGTGATACTCTTGGGAAAGGTATGAGCCTTCTTATCATCCAGTTTTGGGTTAAATAGTACCACTATTGCTCTTCTACGCGGATGACTTTGTGTTGACTTATTTTGGATATAAGGCGTGTGTTGGATCCTCGCCCATACTTATAGAATAGGCCAGAACCATGTGATCTAACTCTTGGCCAATCACTGGCAGTACTCTAAGGTTGATACAATACTTAACCGACCATACTGGTCATAATTACATTGACACTCTTTGATGACGGACATAGGATTAAATCACAGGACCTTTACCAATACGCAGGACAGGACTTATACGCTTACCAAAGGATTCTATAACACAGGACTTTCTTTAAGCCCTTTTCAACTGGCCAAGGATGGCATTTAAAAACTTAACACTTTGGCATTAAATAACCCACGAAGATTGGTTTGCCATTAAACAAGAAACCAAACCAATATTATTCTTGGTTGGTTGGTTGGTTGGTTGGCTAGTGCTTTTGTTTTACGATATATCAACCTCTTTCGGGTCATTTAATGCCGAATCAAGATATTTTGGTAAGCAGAGGACCCAGGTTGCTTAAAGTACCTGCTGTTGCCTAAATGGTATTATTCTTGAGGAGACCCCGTGGCGTAGTGGCTAACGTGCTGGACTGCAGCATCGTAGTAAGTGTGTTCGGACTTATACTCTGAGGAAAGTTATGAATCCCCTCACCCCCAGCTCTGTGTTAAATAGTAACACTATTGTCCTTCTACAAGCATGGCTTTGGCATTAAATAGCCCACGAAGATTGATATGCCATTAAACAAAGAAACCAAACGAATATCATTCTTGAAGTGTCCTCGTGGCGCAGTGGCCAACGTGCTGGACTGTTGCATTGCTGTAAGCGAGTTCGGACGAGTACCCTTAGGAAATTTATGAAACACCTTATCGCCCCAGCTATGTTGGCTGGTTGGTTAGATTTTACGGTATGTCAACCCTTCTGGGTTATTTTATGCCGAAGACGTTTTGTTTTATTCATTCTAGATGGGTATTCAAATTTTTATAGAACTCAATTTTTTTAAAACACATTTTCTGAACTCATTTCTATTTAACCCATAAATGGAACCCTAACAGGAACTACCAATCCGGGTCAAAGTTGGCCTGGGAGCAATGATGATGAAGAGGCACTCCGTACTCCTCAGAGCTCCAGAATTGGAACTTCATCATTAGATTCAGCCGATTGATCGGAGGTGACCTCTCTGATTGCCAGTCTAGCCTAAGTAAAGGCCAAAGTAGAGTGCTGCATGTCATGGACTGTCCAGCCACCAAGATTTCGTCTTTAAGCATCACGGTCACCACCCACGACCAACAGGTAGTCGAATTGGGGAGAATTTAATCCTCTACAGAGGTGCAGTCGGTGTATTCTACTGTCCCAGACGATAGGGCTACAAGATTGGCTTTGGTATTAAATAACCCACGAAGATTGATATGCCATTAAACAAACAATCCAATCCTATTTTATATAATGGCATTACTGTTTCGCAAAATTAAGTAATATATCTGGATCAGTTACAGTGCTTCAATCATCATCAAATCTAGGACACATAAACAATGATATTTACATCTCTATCAAAGCAACACATTCTTTTCAGATTTATTAATAAATCTTGAGTCCCTCCCCCCGCCCCTCACGCCTGTGGGTGCTTCCACATTGGGCTTCTGGCTGAAAATAGCGTTAAATGTAAAAAAAATTTAAATAGTAGATTACAATATTTTATCGGTCATAGCAAAAGGGAAATGGGGGAACTCCCAGTCAGAATTTAGGCCACCCGGGTTTATGTATTTACTACGTGCTGGAACAAATACCAGCCAATCGGATTAATTACTTAAGAATGCCAGAAAATTCCTAACTATTGATATGAAAATTCTCAGCCAGGAAGAGACTCACCCTTTCATGTTCACTTTCGGCCGGTTTAGCTCAGTCGGTAGAGTGTTCGGCTAGGAATCACAAGGTTCTTGGTTCGATAGCGGCCCTCGCCGACTCAGCGTATGAGTAGCACAGGGATCTGTTTCGGTAAAGTGAGGAGCTGATGATAGGTGTGGCGCTCCACCTCAGATGCTAAAATAATCTCCTTGGTCTAGCGCTATTGAAAAGGTGATGGACTCCCTCGCTGTCTGGCTGATACCGACTTTAGGCCACTACGACGACTTTACTTTTTTACTTTTACATGCTCAGTGATTATGAAACATTGTCGGAACAGCGTAAAACACACACACACACACACACACACACGCACACAGACAGACAGACAGACAGACAATGAGTGTTATGTAATAGAAATTTGATATTGAGAGGGGATAAATAATGTCACAATATGGGACTATAGAAGAATAATAGTTGGTTGTGTATTGTTTTGTTTTTACGATATATTTACCCAACCCCTTCACCACGAGTAGGGCGGAGTAAATATCTATAAAAACAATTCCCGACAAAGGTAGAATTTGTTGCCTGAGCTAACTTAATAGAAGTAATACAAAACAAAGAACAGCTTATACATACGAGGTATGTCAGAAAAGTTCCGGTATGTCAGAAAAACTTCGATGTGAGGGACATCATCCACTGCGAGTTCTTGATACCGGGCAATTACTTTGGGGGGGGGTTACTTTGAAGGGGATAACTTGTAGTTTGTAGTTTGGATTTGAAATAATTTTTTGTGACACCAGTCCTGGAACTTTTCTGACACACTCGTATCAACCTCTTTCGTGTTATTTAATGTAGAATCAAAATATTTTGGGTATTCAAATTTTGTTTAAACTCTTTTTTTCTTAACCCTCTGTAGTAGACCAGTCAATATTTCCCCTGCCTTCACGTTTGATTTGAGTGCAGTATGTATTTACCAACCCCTTCACCACGAGTAGGACGGAGTAAATATCTATAAGAACAATTCCCGACAAAGGTAGAAATTATTGTCTGAGTTAACTTAATAGAAATAATACAAAACAAAGAAAAGCTTATACATACGAGCTATGTCAGAAAACTTCGATGTGAGGGGCATCGTCCACTGCGAGTTCTTGCCACTATATGAAAATTTCCTTTAAAAATCAAAACAAAAATGACTAAAGTATATGTCAAAAGAAGAAAACACGAATTTAAACGTATATGAAAATTTCCTTTAAAAATCACAATAAAAACTTGATTAAAGATGACGTGTCTATTAAATATATGTCCCATTTCTTAACCTGAAAGCCTTGGGACTCTTAAGGCGCCAGATTCCAGTGCCCTTCTGCTACGTCATCAATCCCCACTGTTAATGAGAAAACAGTCAGTGGTCGGTTCGGCTTAAACCTGTAAGGACCTGAAAGTGTTAACTCCCTCAGACTGAATTGGTAAAATAAGTTGCCACTCGCTTCCAGGAGCAAACCTTGAAATTGAACAAATTCAACTTTAAAAGAATTATACTACAGAAATCATCTCAACTCAATTAGGGTTTGCAACTCAAAGACAGCTTCCCTAAAATCAACCTCTAAAGTTCGTCACCAGCAAAACATACGACATTTCAACCCGCCTTGTCGATAGGTTGGAGGGTCACACTTCACTTCAAAGAACTTTGTTAACCGGACTCTGAGTTAAGTTCTCCGCAAATCACACCAAAATTTGCAAAAACCTTCCTTAAATCTATCTTTCCCTTTTTTTTTTTTTTATACATATTAAATTTGTTGTTAAATATATTTGTCTTGTCTTGTCTTTTCATTCAGTGTCCCAACTTGAAAGTTGCGGTAATTTCCCCCACAAGTGAGAATTAATCCTTTTACAGTTTTAATTCCCATAACAGGGCCAGGCGATCAACCAGCATGTCTACAAAGAGATACTGTGGCGTTAGCTGCTTTCAGTGTGTGAGGAGATGTGGCAGGACAACTCGTAGGTGTTACACCATGACAACGCACCTACCCACTGTCCTGAGTATCCGAGAGTTCCTGGCCCAGAGGAACATCAGTCTACTGGAGTAACCTCCCTACTCGCCCGACCTGGCTTCATATGATTTTTCCTCTTCCCCAGGCTCAAGGGGGTGGGTCATCAAGGGAACCCGTTTTGAGGATGTGCACGACATTAAAAAAACCGTGACGAAAGAGCTACGCAGAATCCCGGAAGAATCCTCCCAGGAGTGCATGCAAGCGTGGCAGAGAAAAATGATGGGAAAATTCATTAGACTCCTGGGGAATTCATTTGAAGGGGATAACTTGTAGTCTGTAGTTTGGATTCGATATAATTTTTGTGACACCAGTCCTGGAACTTTTCTGAATACCTTCTATGTATATAGAAGAATTGTACTAATTGGAATTTTTGCTATTTACAAGCTCAGTCATTATGAAACTAAACTGAATCTTTAACTATTGAGTGGGTTGGATTTTACAGCATGTCAACCCTTGGGTTATTTTACGCCAAACTCATCTTTTGAACACATTTTTTGAAAAGTCATTTTTTTATCTATTTAACCTATAGATGGGGCCCTAACAGGTACTACCCCTCGGTTTCAGAGTGGATCTGTGAGTAACGGCAGTGAAGGGGCACTCCACGCTCACCAGATCTCCAGAACTGGAACCTCTATACTAGATGCAGTTTAGCGTCATACCCAGAATAAGACCCCAAGCGCCGTCTTCTATCAAAAATTAAAAAGGTTAGAGGGTTGACATAAGAGCAATAGAGGCGGGACAATCATATAGGTGCTAGGGTTTGACGTGGCTAGCCGATTGATCGAAGAGAGGCACTCCGACCCTCCGTCTAGTCCAAATAAGGATCAAAATGGAATGTTGCCACCTACAGCCAACGGGTGACCTCATTGATGGGGTGGAGGTCTAACCCTATGAAGATGTACAGGTGGATCAGTCAATATTTCCTCTGCCTTCACGTTAGGATCCGAGTGTAGCATGTATTTACCCAACCCCTTCACTACGAGTAGGATGTGTCACAAATATTTTAAAGAGGAGTACAGCTGGTTTGAATTCAGAGTTTTCCTTCTCCGAGACCGATTACTTTTCCCAAACCAAAGAGTCCAGTCGATTCTACCTAGCCATAGTTGGGAGGAGAAGAGTTGGATTCATGCCTTTCTCAAGGGCATTTGTGCAAAGTGAAATGCAAAGAGCCGCATCCAGGATTTGAACTCTGGCACCAAGTCGATTTTTACGACGGTAACCGTTACATTTCCGTCTGAGTGAGTGATCTGAGTGCAGTATCTGTTTCTACTCAGCATATATATATATATATATATATATATATATATATATATATATATATATATCATTTAGGATAGAGTACACATAAAGTTAATGGCGCTTGATAACTGTCGTATATATATATATATATATATATATATATATATATATATATATATATATAAGGCATCCACAGACACTGTGTTCCGACGTTTCACGTCTCCTCAGTGTGGCTAACATAGCAACAACTTCTGACCAGGAGAGAAACCCGACTGACTTTTCATCTGCCCGGTTCTTCAACCTCTCGGCCGTCGACATCAGGCATTAAGGAGCGGTGTTTTAACTGATATATATATATATATATATATATATATATATACGGATATTAGCGAATTCTCTCTCTTTTTTTTAATCTCTCTCTCTCTCTCTCTCTCTCTCTCTCTCTCTCTCTCTCTCTCTCTCTCTCTCTCTCTCTATATATATATATATATATATATATAGTTTGGTGTATTTATAAATAAAGAGCTCTCTTTATTCATAAATATAGTAAACTATGTAGATGCCAACTGGCGACTCTGTGCCTCTTTTGTCGGGGGAGAGGCCATTTGATACTCCATTTTGCCCACTCTCTCTATGAATGAAGTCTGAGCAAAATGCCACAACGTATACTTGTATTTAATTAGATTTTTTTATGTCCTTTGAATGACACTTGGGTAGGAATATCATAATATGTTTAAGCATTGGCTTTTTCATTTAAAATACCAATATAAAATGACACAATAAGAACTTGAATTTCATTATAACACAATGATGCATTTATTAAAAAAAAAGGGACCAAGTTACCTTTAAGCACCCCAGGGGCGACCTGGATTCAGAGGGACATGTTTCGCTTTGCACCGTCAACATCCAGTTGTTTGTTAGGGTTAGGGGTTAGGGGTTAGGGTTAGCAGTTGGTTTTATAATTAAAAAAAATGCGTCTAAAATCGTCTGGTAACAAACAACCGATGTTGACGGTGCAAAGCGAAACATGTCCCTCTGAATCCAGGTCGCCCCTGGGGTGCTTAAAGTAACTTAGTAAAAAAAAAAAAAAAGATTTAAAATAATTCTATAATATGCATTGATGCTGATAGCTTTTTAATTAAGTGCGTTCTGGGACGCACATATTTGCTTTGAATGAGTCCCCTGTAAAAATTTATAGGTTCCACCTAAAGTTTCTTAATAGATTGTAGGGTTTTTATTTATGATCTGAGGAAACAACTAAAGCCGTCTAACTCCTACCTTGTAACCTATCCTGTGTAATTCGTTTCTAAGAAACTATTGAAATGTATGTACAGTTAGCTTGAAATGCTGAGGGAAGGAAAAAAAAGAAAAACTGGGACGCATGGATACGATTTTACTGCGTCCTTTTAGATTTTTGTGCGTCAAGGACGCAGGACGCGTACCTATCAGTATCACTGAATATGTATTTATGAAAGCATATCTAGGAGAGTAATACCAAAAGTAAAGTCTCCAAAGCAATGGGGACGCAGGGAAACTGTTCGTGCGGCTATTGACCATTAATGTTATGTTTGTTGTGCATGCCCTTGGGCGCGTCTCACTACCACGCTCAGTCCTGGCTTTACAGTAGTTTCTGGTGGATCTACCAATTGATGCTACCTCCAAGAGTGAAGTTGGCACAGTTATTCGGTTTTTGAATGCAAAAGGCATTAAACCGATTGAAATTAATCACCAATTAACGGAAGTGTATGGCGAGTGGTGTATGGATGTCAAAAACGCCCTCAAGTTGTCTAGGGAGTTTGCAACGACAACAAAGTTCAACGCTTCCTCAACGACATGTCGGCGAATTGGTATGATATGGTAATACAGAAACAACCACAGTGCCTACAAATATCCATCGACCGAAATGGCGATCCTGTAGAAAAATAGATACATGTCCAAACTTTAAAATGATGCAAACATCATTGACAATAAACGTTTATGTGATTACAGGCTTGGTGTGTAATATATATATATATATATATATATATATATATATATATACATATGAAATGTACATAAAGAGATCGACTTTTTCTCGATTTGTTTAGCCTTACATTTGAATGGATATGCCCGCTAATTCATTAATTATCAATTAATTAATTTTCAAAATTAGGTATGACTTCAATTAAGCACATATTCTCCCAAAAATTGTCGGCTAAAAGCCATATCAAAGCATTGTTTGTTTGTTTACTTCTCATATATATATGTATATATATATATATATATATATATATATATATATTGGCGCTGTTGATGAGAGCCGGTATCAAACTAGGAACCTCGTGTTTTCTAGCCGAACGATCTGTGCAGTAAAGTAAGGAGCTGATGGTAGGTGCCGCTCGACCTCAGACGAAAAAACGATCTCCTTGGTGTAAAGCTAGTGAAAAGGGGATAAACTCCCTCGCTGATTGGCTGATACCGACTTTAGGCCACCCCGACGACTTTACATTACTTCACACACACACACACACACACACACACACACATATATATATATATATATATATATATATATATATATATATAGAGAGAGAGAGGGGGGAGAGATACATATGCAGGAAGCGATAAATAAATCTAGACTGATTTGGTTTGGTTCATTTGCATAACTGCATATCATTTCCTTCTCCTAGACCGGTTGCTATACTAAGGTTAAAGATCCCCGTCTGACCTACTATTTAATAATAGCTGGAGGGAGGATAGTTGGATGCATACTTTTCCCAACGGTATCAGCGCTATGTGAAATGCAAACAGCCTAAATATTATGGAGACCTTACCTTTGGGATTACCCTCGTATTTGCAAATTTAGTAAACTTCAATTTTGAAACCATGAATAACTTATGGCATTATAATAACTATCATAATTCTGAAAAGAAGATATTTCCCCAACTCTGGTAGGAGTATAGTGTTGTTAAATACAACTTCACAAATCGGCAACAGTACTTTGCAAAGTGTTGTTAATTATGGAGACAGATAAAGATAAAATCAACAGGTAATGAACACAACTCAAGACTTTATAAAAAACAATGCATTTATCAAACAACTTGCATATACAACATACAATATACAACATGTAACTTGTGAGATACAAAATTTGTTGAGGTTTACAAATGTGTTATAATTGTACAATTGAATAGTGTACGATGTAAGGTTGTAGGGGTTTGGTTGCAAAATAATGCTTTGCGAAACTTAACTGTCTCTGGTAAGAAGTGTCTCTTGATAGCTTACTTTGTTTGACTATACGCGTCCCCAGCTCCTTCAGGTAGGCTGGCTTCATAAAGCACGTCGTTCTTCGACGGCTAGTTGCAGCGAAAAGAGGAAGACTGGTGGTATCAATCTTCAAAATTGGCGGCCAAGCTAAGCCTAGTAACGTGTGCTCTGATTGGTCGCTGACAAGGCCCTTAGCCAATCGGACAAGGTCTCCCAAAAGGCGATGGTGAAAGACACATGGTCTCTGTGTTTGGCAATGGTCAAAGGGAGGTAACTGTGTAAGGTAATATTATTTCTTATAATAGGGCTTCCAACAAAGATCGAACCCGCTATTCAGCAGTAATCGTTCTGTGAGACTATCCTGCTAACCATTACACCACGATAGGACTCCCTGGCTAATTCACCCAACCCGTTCACTACGGATAGGATGTGACACAAGTTTGCAGGTATGGGGCATCCATGGAGGATCGAACTCGCTATACAGTTTTAACTAGAAGCGGCTACCCAACGTCGCTTGGGCAGAGGAGGGGGCAAATTTAGTCACACAGATCCATTATTACTGGATTGCGAGTTGGATTCTCGTAGGATGCCCCATTAAAATCACTCTTTAAAAATACCTTGCGTTCATCCATCCTGGGGCGGAGGGGCATCAGAAAAATAAGTACACAGACACTCTGAAAAGGACATTTAATGTCTCCTATTTGAAATATTAAATGCAAGAGAAAAGAAATTCCATACTGTTATTATTTAAATTTTATTGTTTAATTCTTCACGAAAACAAATGAATTCTTCACTATTTTGCCCCAAAAGCAAGATCTGGTGATAATTAATGTGTATTGATTTCTTTTCATAGTTTACTCAGGACATACATACATATACACCAACTACCCTTGTATATATATAGATGGATCTGCGAGACTAGTTTGTTTACATTACACGATGATAGGACGCCCTTCCAAATTTTGAAAAGTATCCACATCAGGCAGGCACCATATACTCAAACAAATTCTTCCACTGACCTACAAAACGATTGCAAAAAAAAAAGAAAAAAAGAAAAAAAAAAAAAAAGATCCTGATATTTAATCTATTTACGTTTTTCTACAACATTCATGACCCCTAAAACCACCGAACCTCAAGTAAATAATCCATCATGGTTGACTAATTCAAAACCCACACAAGTTTCAACGTTTCTGTTAAGACTCTCCTACTTTCTAGTGTTCTTAAATTCATTTTTTCCACCTGTTCACACGCACGATTTCGTAGAAAAAGATCGTCAGCTTAGTCACTATAATCAAGACCGGATGTATTTGGAGGCAAAAAGGGAAACCCAGACTTCCTTTATAAAGTCGTCGGGGTGGCCTAAAGTCGGTATCGGCCAGACAGCGAGGGTGTCTATCCCCTTTTCACTAGCGCTAGACCAAAGAGATTGTTTTGGTATCGTTGGCGAGGGTCGGTATGGAACCAGGAACCTTAAGGTTCCCAGCCGAACACTCTACCGACTGAGCTAAACCGGTCCTAATCACATGTACCAACATTCATTTTTCTTTTTTTTTTCTTTTATATATTTATAAATATATATTTTGCTTTTACTTCAATTTCTTTTTATTTCTCGTGTGCCTAATTTAACTCTTTGCCTACTCTAACCAGCTCGCAGCTGCTCTTACACCACTGCGATCCTACCGTAAGCCGCAGGCAGCGGCTTTCACACGTGTTACTTGTTTATAATGAAAAACTCATTACGTGAACACTCCTGTCGTTTTTTTTTTTTAAATTTTGTCTGTGAACCAACCCTAAGACTGGTAATTGATCCGTTTGCAACAGGGAACCAGTTGAATGGAATTCGGTACAATGGAGGGGCGATTTGGTAGGCAAAGAGTTAATTTCTGCGTTTGAGCAACTTGATCCCCCCCCCACCCAATCTGAAGTGCTCCGGATCCCCAAAGTATAAATACGGCTGTGGCTATAGGCGCCAATCGCCTGAAATATTCTCGATATATATATATATATATATATATATATATATATATATATATATATAAAGTAAAGTCGACGGGGCGGCCTAAAGTCGGTATCAGCCAGTCAGCGAGGGAGTCTATCCCCTTTTCAATAGCGCTAGACCAAGGAGATTGTTTTTAGCATCTGAGGTGGAGCGTCACACCTTCCATCAGCTCCTTACTTTACCGCACAGATCCCTGTGCTACTCATACGCTGTTGGCGAGGGCCGGTATCGAACTAGGAACCTTGTGGTTTCTAGCCGAACGCTCTACGACTGAGCTAACCCGGACCAACCCCTCCACGCGAGCAGGATGTGACACAAGGTCAATTTTTTAAGCGGAGTTTAACAGGTTTGAATTCAAAGTTTTCCTTCTCCCAGACAGGTTACCTAACCATGGTTAAATAGCCCAGTCTGCGCTGCTATTTACCCATAGCTGGAGGGTAAATTGGATTCATACCTTTCCCAAGGTATTAAGTAAAGTCGTCGGGGTGGCCTAAAATCAGCGAGGGCGTCTATCCCCTTTTCACTAGCGCTAGACCAAGGAGATTATTTTTTAGCATCTGGGTGGAGCGCCACACCTACCCAAGGGTATTAGTGCCATGTAAATGGAAACAGCTTCGTCAAGGAATTGAACCCGGTTGATCAGTCGATTTCCTACGACTCTAACCATTACACCACGTGCCTCCATTATTCTCGATATAATCGATGAAATGACACGTGAAATGCTGGCGTAATAAAGGTAACAATTCTGGAATTACTAGTCCCACGTAAATTAACCAGGATACAAGATTGTCCACTCTTCCTTCTCTCCTATCCGTTGTCACGAGAAGAAATTTACGGCCATTACCACTAGTAAACAGTAATCATTCGTGTCTCTTTATCAGTCGGTAGAGTGTCAGCCTGGGAACCACAAGGTTCCTGGTTCAATATCGGCCCTCGCCAACTCAGCGCATGAGTAGCACAGGGATCTCTGCGGTAAAGTAAGGGCTGGTGGTAGGTCTGAAAAATGAATTTCTCAGAGTTGGTATTTAAAGTTTCGTCTTCCGTAGAAGGGTGTATTATTTATTTTTGTAAAGAGAACGGGTCTTCTACGGAAATAAATAAAGTAAGAAATACTTTTCGATAAGGACGAGCTCTTTTTTTCGAGAGGTTGAAATTGGAATTGCAGCAGATTTTAAAGATTATTTATTTGTGGTCCTACGAAATGGCCAGTTACTGTAACAGAGAGGGAGTGTCGGATTTTACTACAGACATCTGCTACGAACATTTCATCAATAACCCCAGAATTATTGGTGGACCAGAGCACACGGTTGAAATAGACGAGATAGTTTTTTTAAAAAGAGAAAGTACAGGGTGACCCCATAAAAAAAAATAAGCAACAGAATTTGGATTCTGTTTTTTTGTGCTCGTAGTCTGCATCAGTAATAGTATATATAGTTGGCATCCCTACCGTCTACGAAAGACGATAGAGTAGTGTCAAGGTTTTTGTTAACTTGAACTACATAGGATGGGCGGTTTCATATGGAGGATGAGCTGTTTCTGCCAGAAACCCTTCCTTGTATATATACAGGGTGACGAAACCCTTCCTTGAATTACAGGGTTCTGTTTTTTTGTTTGTTTTTGGGTCAACCTGTATAACGTCTGGGGTTTCGGGGGTTATGATTCGGCAGACAAGGAAGGGTTTCTGATCGCAGTACCAAACAGGAAGGCCGAAACCCTCCTACCCTTGATAAAAAAAAAAACATTCTTTTAAAAATGCATTTATCTCTTGCACGCTATTCTGTATTGGTACCCAAAAGACAAACAACAATAAACAACAACAAAAAGTGGATAGGCGTGACAAGATTTCGTTATTTGTCGACGAAGTAAACCCCAAACGGAAAAATGTTCACAATGCGTAAATACCTTGACACACCCACTACTGAACAGTAATGTAAACACGATGGAGTGGCCTATTGTCGGTATCAGGTGGACAGCAAGTAAGTCTAACCCTTTTTCGCAAGCGCTTGACCTGGGAGATTGTTTTGCTGAGGTAGGGTACCACACCTACCACCAGCCCCCACTTTACCACACAGATCAGATTACCTAAATTGTGATACTCATGCGATTCCTTAAGGAAAACTCTACCGACTGAGCTGAGAACTAAACGTTTTAAAAAAATTAAAAAAAATATTAAATAAAAAAAATGAAAAGTCATTCTTGAACAAAAATTAACCAACCAAAATGTCGGTTCAAAAACATGAATAGTCTACAATAGACGTAAGTAAAAAAAAAAAAAAAAAAAAATAATATATATATATATATATATATATATATATATATATATATATTTGGGAGAATATGTGCTTAATTGAAGTCATGCCTAATTTGAAAATTAATTAGTTGCGGCTTCGAGTCTATAATAGGCCGAAATGTACATTCAGAGAATGACTTTTTCTCGATTTGTTTACGCTTCACATTTAAACAGATATATCCGCTGAATTAATTAATTATCAACTAATTAATTTTTAAATTAGGTATGAATTCAATTAAGCACATATTCTCCCAAAAATTGTCGGCATAGCCATATCAAACTAACTGTTTGCGTACTTTCATTATATATATATATATATATATATATATATATATATATATATAGAGAGAGAGAGAGAGAGAGAGAGAGAGAACCAGTTGAGCTCAGTCGGTATAGCGTCCGCCTAGGAACTACATAGTTCCTGATTCAATACCGGCCCTCGCCAACTCAGCGTATGAGTGGCACAAGGATCTGTGCGGTAAAGTAAGGAGCTGCTGATGGTAATCTTGAATGATGATGGTAATCTCCTTGGTTTAACGCTAATGAAAAGGAGATAGGCTTCTTCACTGTCTGGCTGATATGGACTATAGGCCACCGTCGACTTTACTTGTGTGTGTGTGTGTGTGTGTGTGTGTGTGTGTGTGTGTGTGTGTGGCTTTTGCTGATTGTGGGAGTAAAGGTGTAGAGGTGACGTGTGTTACATCCCAGTCTTTGACAAATTCTCTGTCATATGTTATCAGAGATAACTGTCTCCGAAATTCCATGAATTGCAAAAAATCATTGACATCGTACGCATAACTATTCCAGACATGATTGGATGGAATTCCCTAATCTGATATAGTCTATTAAAATTAGGTAGATTTTCCATTCTCTCTCTCGACTAGGTTCATGCCAATCTGCCAGGGAATGCCAATGTCACTGAAGGTTATCTTGGTGTTGGTCGTAATTAGTGGCTCATTTATTGTGGCTAAATCCACGATGAACTTTGCCAGTTGGTTCACCTTTCCATAAAAACATTGGAGTTATGCGATTGTTGTAGACAGTAGGAGCTCTTGTATTGCAATGTTTTTACTCGGATCGGTTTATATTCCATTTTCAGCAATTATGTATCCGAGAAACTTCAGTTGATGTTTTGAGAACTCAAACTTTTAATTCAGGGTAAAATCCGCGTCCCGAAGTAACGTTTGGGAACAACTGTTGTGAAGTTATCGTGTAAGACTGTCATCCATATGATACACTTCTTCCAATGCTTCAATAATTCTTGATATTATTTGTTGGAAGATTTCCGGCGCTGAACTGATTGCAAATAATAACCTGTTACGATTCATGTAGCTGTTTTAGAATTGTAGTTGAAAGTAGTTTTACAGTGGAGATCCATTGTGGCATGAAGTTTCACCCTTTCTTGAAGTAGAACGATGTAGTATCAGTTTTAATCCTTGTCCGCTGATCCATCCTTAGAGAGTTGTATTATCCTCGTCTATAGGTCTGTGCTTCCAGCGAGTAATTTAGGACAATCTATTAACGCCTTTAAATAGTAAATTAAATACATGTTTGGGCGTTTTTGATTGGCCGATTCAGCCATAGCTGTTTTGGAACAGTCTATAAATATAAGTGGTGGTCATTAGCACATATCATACCAAAATGCGCGGAGGTGCATGGTATGATGGTTAGAGTTGTAGGAAATGTATTTGTCAATCCGAGTTCAAATCCTGGACGAAGTTGTTTAGATTTCACATAGCACGGGAACGCTATGCATCCAACTGCGCTTCCTCCAGCTATGAGTAAATAGCAGGACAGACTGGGCTCTTTAACCTTGGCTAGGTAGCCAGTTTAGGAGAAAGAAAACTCTGAATTCAAACCTGATAAACTCCGTGTCACATCCTACTCATGAGGAGGGGTTGGTAAATGTTGTAGGTGATAATACCTATGTACATAAATAGAATGCGCCGACAACTACTATAAGTAGCAGGAACAATTGTGGCTTGAGACGAAGCAACACGAGTCAGCTCGCAACTGTATGGTCGGACGCAATCTCCACTTTCTTTTCTGTAATTTCTACTCCTTTTTGTTCAATACATTTGTATCCATTTTTACCAG
>CM042137.1:68741543-68806543 GCA_023376005.1 Doryteuthis pealeii | reverse complement strand
AACCTTTTGGTTTTGGTTTAGTTTGGGTTTGTTTTGTTTTACAGCATATCAACCTCAGTGGATCATTTAATGCCAACCAAACCAAAATGGTTACAAATTAAAGGCTCTCACAATAACACCACAAGATGACGGATGTTAATACTAATATTCATTATAACAATTATACAATAGGTGCTTTTCAATTCCAATGGTGACTTTGGGGTAAATGTCTATCCGTAATATAATTCCAGGATACTACGAGGGTGAGTCAAAAAGTAATGCCATTTTGTTTTGGACAGGTATAATTACCAACACAGGAACATGTATCATACTTCAAAATGAAGCTGGTCCTTTGTGGATCACATTCCTACTTCTCTTCATAGTCACCATTTCTCTCAATAGCAATGTTCCACCTTTGAATGAGAGCATGTATCCCTGCCCTATAAAATTCTGTTGACTGTTCTTTGAGCCACTTCTTCACTACAGATTTCACTTCCTCGTCACTAAGAATAATGTTTGCCTCTCAAGCGCTCTTTCATGGGGCCGAAGAGATGATAGTTTGAAAGCGCTAAAGTGAGTATGGAGGATGCGGTAAAGTTGTTCATCCGAATGAGGCTATTTTTCCTTTGTTCTTGATGCTTGTGTGTGTTTGAACATTGTCAAGCAGAAGTGGGACATTGTCGATCAGCAAGTCGGGTCTTACTCGTCGGATTCTTGCTCTGAGCCTCGTAAGGTCTCAACGTAGACCTTAGTTTATATATATATATATATATATATATATATATATATATATATATATATATATATATATAATGAATAGTGAATGAAAAAATGAGAAAAGTATTTGCATGGAAAGGTGCTCAATGCTAATAAAGCAGAGCAGTTTTATAATTAATGTTGATATTATGATTTCACACTCATAACTTCAAGTTTCTTGGTAGTCCAATCATCAGATGAGAAGTGGTTGAGATGTCAAAAACCAGTCGTGAAATGGTAAAAATCAAATTATTTAGCGTTTATATGCATATAAACGCTAAATAATTTGATTTTTACCATTTCACGACTGGTTTTTGACATCTCAACCACTTCTCATCTGATGATTGGACTACCAAGAAACTTGAAGTTATGAGTGTGAAATCATAATATCAACATTAATTATATATATATATATATAAACTTCAGCTGAAATAAAGAAAATGGTATTACTTTTTGACTCAGCCTCGTACTTACTCTGAGCTAGAGTCATTCAGGTCCCAGTCATGTTTTACAAACTTTTTTGGTCAGTGACACAAAACATTCACCATAATGTCACATGTTCTCTCATGTTATTGTTTTTTCTCATGGATTCTGATGCGTAGAATTTACTGATGGAGAAAAAAGTGCTCAATTTGGAGTTTTAGGTGAAATTTGAGGCCTGATAATTCCCCCGAGAGTCGGTGAAAATGGCCAATTTCAAGCAAAATTAAAGTTCCAATTTAATATGATTTTCTGATAGAGTTCGGTGAGGAGTATCACATAGTAAAAGATGGTTGAATTTTGTTGATAATTGGGGGAGATATGGAACTTCAAAGATGCCCCCAAAATGCCATTTTTCAGCCATTATAAATCTACGTATTTTGATGAAAATTTAAGTTATCGATTTTATTTAACTTAATTTTTTTTTTTTTTACTTAAAATCCTCAATGAAGGAAAATTATTTAAAAACATGTACAATCACATAGTAAAAGATGGTTGAATTCTGTTGAGAATTGGGGGAGATATGGGGCTTCAAAGATGCCCCCAAAATGCCATTTTTCAGCCATTATAAGTCTACGTATTTTGATGAAAATTTAAGTTATCGATTTTATTTCACTTAATTTTTTTAATTTTTTACTTAAAATCCTCAATGAAGGAAAATTATTTACAAATATGTACAATTTCTATACTTGGTTTGGTGGAGAGAAAAAAAATAAGACAAAGAAAGAGGAAAACACAATATAACTTGTTGGCAGGTTAGTGAAGCACTCCCAACCCTCTCAACGGGAGTTGAGAGTGAATAGTTGTTTTGTTTTCCTTTTTAAAAAAAATCATATTTCAAATCAACAAGAGCGTCTGTGTCACAAGGCATCAGATGACGCAGTTTATCTCATCTGTCCCAGTTGTTTGAAATTTTAATGTTCCGCTTTTTAACTGCATCTTATAACCAACACGTGATCGATTTTGAACTTTATTCTCTTGTTAACCAGACGCCATAATAACTGCCTTCAGATAAATATGAAAAACTTATACGCAGAATCAAAACCGGTTATAATATATATATATATATATATATATATATATATATATATATATATATAAGATAAATCTAATGAGTCAGACGAACCTACTATCCGACGGATTTTAGCCCTGAAGAGCTTTAAGCGAAACTAATAGTAGTTTCGTCTGACTCATTAGATTTATTTTTATTATTGGCTCTACTTAGGTTTCGAGCGCTTTTTACTTATTAGCTTTCTCCTAGCGGTTATATGAATATATATATATCTTATATACATATATATACATATAAATTGTTTTTTCTTTTGGCCAAATACTGTACCAATAGATTATTTTTTGTTGGTACGACTATCTTGGTCTTTTCTTTTTTTCAAAAAATTTTTTCTCCCTGGTTGATGTTTGGTAGTATATCTTCACAATCACACTATTTGCTGTTTTTTTTTCTCACCGCAAGGATTTACCAACACGCTTGGTATATTATATATATATATATATATATATATATATATATATATATATTTGGGCAGCATTTTTTCATTTTTGCATGTTGAATTAAACAAAAGACACATCTCCTGTTTAACAATTTTATTTGTTTTCTGGCAAACATTTATATATTTGGGTGGAATATATATATAAATTTGCTTTTTTAATTTTTTTTATGTTCCCTGTCACACATGACCCCTTTCTCGGCTTCCCCTCGCATGCGACCGTACGTGACTGAGAAGCCCAGCCTTCGACAGGCAGGCCCTGCCACACACACACACACACACATATATCTTATTATAATGGAGATTGTGGGTTTGTCTGTCTGTAACCGAAACTATATCACCCCTCAAGTCACACTTCCATTTGTTATTTACATCACATTCTCCATGATTTTATCTTTAATTTAAACTTCAATTATTAATAAAATTATTTTACATCATTAAGACTGTTGACCATATCTACATACTATTAACATGCAATTGTATTCATATATACAACAAAATAGCGGTTTACAGTGTGAACGGGAAGGCTAATTTGCATATTGATCTTACAAATTTGATTTTAATAAATATATGCTTAGTATTATTGATTTCTAATTGTTTGGTTTTATCTTATTGAATATGAGCAAAAATCTTGGGATACATCTTAAAAGAAATCCATTAACAAGAAGAAATAACTGTAAATTTATTCTTTATTTCCTATTTTAACTAAAGAGTTAAATTAGGAAAATTTACCAATGATAAACGGGAGTAATGGTAAATGATGGAAGAGTTAGTTTCGAAGTTGTTCTATTTTTCAATCATACCCCCCTCTGTTCCAAATCTTTTTATCTGCATACTTATTCAGTTTCATTAGCCTTTCTAATTTAATATGATATTTTATTATATTAAAACTTAAATACTTGCACCCGGAGGGTGCATATATTTGCTAGTATATATAATGTTCTAATTTTTATATAAAAGTTGGTGGCAGTAATGAGGCAATTTAATTTTATTAATAAATAATTAAATAAATAATTCAATGCACGTGTGAAAATACGTAGGAAACATTCGGGAACTAGAATCTATAACAGTTTATGGTTTAGAAGGAGTCGCAATAGTTTAGATTGCCCAGGGCGCTCAAAATACACGCTACGCCACTGGGTGTATACTATATATACTAGCAAAAAAACCTTTTTATCATTATCATTGTAGGGAGACTAAATGGAGTAGTCTCCCTTGTCACAGGGTTTAAAGAACTCTTCCGCGTCAGGAGTCCCTATTTCGTCACGTGGCACGGGAACCCCAAAGTTTCACCCTCTTTTACAAAGAGGGGGACAGACGTAGTCGTAACTTCTCCTCAACCTCGCACATGCGTACCTTTCCTTCCAGATCCAATAAACAGTGAGCGGTTTCCACCTCATTGTGCCCTACATGTGTGTTAAATTAAATTTTATATATTACTAATTGACTTGTCTGTTATTTTCCTACCGAATGTTATGTGTTAGGTTACTCTCCTTTAAGTAACTCAATGCTTTATAAGAACGGGAGCTCATCAAATTCTTATATCGTATATGTGCTAAAAGGCGGTGGCTGAGAGTCTTAGTGTCCTGTGTATGACGCTAAACTGCATCTAGTGGTGAGTTTCCAATTCTGGAGCTGCGGAGAGTGTAGAATACTCCTTCAGTGCCATTATTCCCAGGTCCACTCTGACCCTGAGTGGTAGTACCTGTTTTGAGTCCCAGCTATGGATTGAATAGATAAAAAGATATATTTAAAAATGTATTAAAAAAAACAAGTTTAATAAAACTTGAATACACAACGATGAATGAAATAAAAAAAAGTCTTCGGTATAAAATAAAACAAGAGTTGACATGTTCTAAAATCCAACCAACGAACTACACTTAACACATACGCACATACATGCGTACACACACTAGGGGGCGCTAAAGTTCCTGTAACCATTACCAATGCTCACAAGGGCGCTAATTGTTCTCTCTCTCTCTCTCCCTCTCTCTCTCTCTTACACAGACGAGCTCACTCACTCACGCTCTGCCACACAGTCACTATTCCAGAACTCCTCAAGTAAGTAATTCACTTCCACATGCTCTTCTTCACGCTACAACCAAGAATTGCGTATTTCCTAAAGTAATGCCTGAAGTAATGTATATATGAATAAAATCCCCAGGGACATATTACACTACACTTTACACATTACTACTCGCTCTGTCGGCTGGGGCGTTAGAATGCACCGACTGCACCTCTGCAGAGGGGTAAGAACCCCTACCCCAATGGGGCCACCTGTTGGCCAAGGGTGGCGACCCGAGATTCTTAAGGATAGAACACAGGTGGATGAGCAGTTCATGACTTTCAAAACTCCACTTTGGCTCTTTCTTGGGCTAGACGGGTGGTCGGAGAGGTCTCCTCCGATCAATCGGCTGGTTACGTTAAGCCCTAGCACCTATATGATTGCCCCAACCCTATTGCCCTTATGGCAATCCCCAACCATTTTTATCATATGGGTGCTAGAAGGCGGTGGCTGAGGGTCTACATATCCTGGGAATGACGTTAAACTCTATCTGATGGTGAGGTTCCAGTTCTGGAGGTTTGGGGAATGTAGAGCACCCCTTCATCACCATTGCTCCCTGGTCTACTCTGATCCGGAGTGGTAGTACCTGTTAGTGTCCCATCTATGGGTTAAATAGAAAACATGAGTTAATAAACAAAATTGTATTATCCATTAAAAATGAAATTATTTCAAAACTTTGTTAGCATTAAACATTTTTTTTACCAATAGAAGTATTCGGCATAAAATAACCCAAGGGGTTGACATGCCGTAAAACCCAACCAACCAACCCACCATAACTCTCTTTTGCCAACCGTCCATATTGGTCATCGCCCCTGGTAGGTCTTACGCACGGCATCCACAATCCATACAGAGCTGATTTATATAGTTTTTTGACGGTTGGACAACACTTGTGTGTCCACGTGTAGGTGTCTACATGAGAACGTCACTTATGAGTTTGTTCTTGCTTCTCCAGCAGTGTCCAGCATGTTTTGTTCGTCTTACTTGGATGGTTTGTGTGATAGTAGGCAAGTGGACGTACAACTGCTTTTTTGTAAGGTGTTGCTTCCAAGATTTTTCAAGACAACAGGCAGTATCCCTGAGTAGCTCCTATCTATCTTTTTCTCTGAGCACGGCGCACGAAAAAGAGCTTGGGACCAATTCGGAGATCTCAGATATTTGGTATGGCCACAATTTCGGTACAAAAGCCCCTCTTCCATTTTTAAAAAGTTGGTTGGTTGGCTGGTTGGATTTTATGGCGTGTCAATCCCCGTGGGCTTATTTTATGCCAAATACATTTTGTTTTATTCATTCTCGATGGGTATTAAAAACATTTTTTTAAGCTCAATACTTTTTTTAAACACAATTTTAAAACTCATTTTTTTTCTATTTAACCCTTAGATGAGACCCTAATAGGTACTACCACTCCGGGTCAAAGTGGATCAGGGAGTAATGGTGATGAGGGGGTACTCCACACTCCCCAGAGCTCCAAAACTGGAACTCACCATTAGATGCAGTTTTACGCCATACCCAGGACATTAAGACACTCAGACACCGCATATATATGACAAAAATGTTGGGGCTTGCCATAAGGGCAATAGGGTCGGGACAATATAGGTGCTAGGGTTTGACGTGACCAGCTGATTAATCGGAGGTGGTCTATTCGACTACCCGTCTAGCCTAAGTAAGGGCCAAGGTGGAGTGATGCATGTCATGGACTGCTCAGTTATCAGGATTCCATCCTTAAGCATCACGGATTGCCACTCACGACCAACAGGTGACATCATTGGGAGTATTTTACCCCTCTTCAGAGAGTCTCAACCGACAGGACGGCTTCCTTTCTTTAATTTTTTTAGCAAAAATCAAAATTTAAAATTGCCACATTTATTCTCATTTTTTTTCCTTAAGAACAGAGCCTGAACTTACTTAGAAACATTTTTCTACTAATTTCTTAATTATAACAATGAAATAAATCACGTTAAAAAGAGCAATTTCCAAGAGAGAAAAAAAAAAAACATCCCGGCTAAATCAAGGTTTCAGGTTCGATACCGGCCCTCGTCAACTTTGTGCATGTGTAGCACAGCTTGATCTGTGAGGTAAATTGGGGAGTTGATGGTAGGTGGGACACTCCACATCAGACGTAATAGCAATCTCCCAGGTATAGCGCTTGTGAAAAGGGAATAGCGTCCCTCGCTGTCAGACTGATACTGACAATAGGCCACTCCGTCGACATCACAACAAAAATGTTAAAGAAAAACCTTCCATTTGTTTCATTATTGTAAAACGTTGTGTTTTCAATATTTTTGTCTGTCAAAAAAAATGACACTTAAAACGGACTGCATTTACATTGGCGCTTACGGTATAGTCTGAATTCAAATTCTGGACGAGGCTGTTTGCATTTCCCAGAGCGCTAATAGTTGGAGGCGCGTGGTATAATGGTTAGAGTCGTAGGAAATGGTCTCGTCGACCCGAGTTCAATCCTGGACGAAGCTACAGTTCACATAGCACTAACAGCCTTGGGAAAGGTATGAATCGAACTAGGAAATGGACACAGCAAGACCAGTTCAAATCCTGGGTGTGATTGTTTGCATTTCACACACTGCCAATACCCTTGGGAAACCTTTAACCTTGGTTAGGCAACCAGTTTAGGAGAAGGAAAATTCTTAAATCAAACCTGTTAAACACCGCTAGGGATGGTCATTATTAGAATAGGCTCAGTCCTAATTAGGGATCTGCTTCGCTAATATAAAAAAATATTATATTAAAAATAACCTTGGGAAAGGTTCTTGGACTTATTTAATCTAAAGATCTAATCATGTGACTAACTCAAGCATTTTGCTAACTTATTCTCCATTCTTCTTTCACCGATCGTTTTTAATTCATTACGCATTTCTTTAAAAATATCCAACATTAGTATTGATTTAGTTACCAACATTAAAACAAACTAAAAAAACTATATCATTGAGAAGTCAAAGACATTATATATCTTCCAACATGAACAAGTCGTGGAAACAGTACCCCACAAGGAAGTAGCTGTATGGCCACTTGCCTCCCATCTCACAACCATCCGAGTGAGACGGACTAAGCATGCAGGACACTATTGGAGAAGCAAGTGACGTTCTCCTGTGGAAGCTAACACATGGATATGCTAATGACGGCCGCCCAGCAAGGACCTACATTGACCAACTATGAGAGGATGCTGGTTGCTGCACAAAAGACCTTCCAGGGGGTAATGAATGATAGGAAAGGTTGGCGAGAGATTGTCATGGATATCCGTGCTGCTTGCGCGACATGATGATGATGATGATAATGATGATGATTCTCCATTCTTTTTTTTTTCTTTTCCTTTTTTTTTTTTTTTTTGACTTGACTTGACAATTCAAAGGGAAGTAATCCGGAAAGAAAAACTCTCCAACTGCATTTGTCTAATGAAAAAGTCTTGTGTTAGCTTTTGTTCGTTAATACGAGCACTTATTCTAATTGGAAAGCAAACATAAAAGAAACAAGATGATATATTGTCCAGAATCTTATTGTCATTTTCTTTGAAACACATCGTCATATTGTCGAACGACGCAATGGAGCACTTTTCAAGGACAATTTTTTTTTTTTCCACTATGTGAAAGAAGATGCTACATTTGAATTTTATCAAATCCACTGGGATGTTTTAACAACAGGATGTGGCCTGGTGTATTTTCACCGTTTCTTTGTTGTATTAAAAGTATTTTCGTGTTGTATTGACCTTGACTCAAAAGCTTATTTTATGTTCATGTATAAAGACAATCACTCCACTATATTATGGTATTATAAGAATAGTGCGTATTAGTTTATAACTAACACTTGGTCCTTATAATGCATTAGTGCACCCATGGATACACTAACACGGAACAATCGGTAAGGAAATACAAACAACTAATCCGCATGAACAATGCACATGCGAGTGAACATGGTCGATATGTAAGTGTTATCGGTCGGCGAAGCGGCCTAAAGTCGGTATCAGCCAGGCAGCGAGGGAGTCTACCCCTTTTTCACTGTCGCTAGACCAAGGAGATTGTTTTTAGCATCTGAGGTGGAGCGCCACACCTACCATCAGATCCCTGTGATACTAATACGCTGAGTTGGCGAGGGCCGGTATTGAACCTAGAACCTTGTGATTCCTAGGCTGACGCTCTACCAATTGAGCTAAACCGGCCCCTTTTACTCTATTACCAACAGCTTCAACACCTTACCTATAAGAGACTATTATCCTGATGGGACATTTCTTGATACTGGTCAGTGACCTGAAGAATGAGAACTATTGCAGAAATTCTTCCTTTTTTTATTAAAGCCGTCGGGGTGGCCTAAAGTCGATATCAGCCAATCATCGAGGGAGTCTATCCCCTTTTTCACTAGCACTAGACCAAGGAGATTGTTTTTGCATCTGAAGTGGAGTGCCACACCTACCATCAGCTTCTTACTTTACCGCACAAATCCCTGTGCTACTCATACGCTGAGTTGGCGAGGGCCGGTATCGAACTAGAACCTTGTGGCTTCTATCCGAACGCTCTACCGACTGAGCTACACCATTTCGTGTCATGATGTAATTTCAGATATATAGTAATCGACCTACATCAGTGGTTCTCAAACATTTTCCGGCTAGCACTCCCTTGGTTTCCCCAATGCATTCCTAGCGCCCACTCATACACAAATGCGAGAACACACAATTTTTGGATGCTTCAAATTGAAAACAGTATAAGATGTAAAGTTCTTATATTAAGGTTGGAAGGCTTAAAGTAACCTTCCAACGAGGGTACATGTGTGTACATAACATATTCCGACAAAGTTATAAAACAATAACAAACCTTATTCCGTGAGCGACGGAAGAAAATACATTCAAGACAAATATATAAACAAAACAGATACATAAAGTATTATAGAGGAAATAGATGTAGGACTTGCGTCGTAAGGAATGTCACTTACTGGTAGCTGGTTGAGGTGGGGGGGGGCAAAGACCCCACTCAATGGATATTGACAACACGCGTTTATGCCATGTGTAGTTGTTGCCGGCCCGAGAGAAAATGTTACATAATCTATGCGGTTGCATAAGATTAATGTCGATCCCGTTTAATTCTGAGGGGATGACCCTTTTCATATCATGGCCGGGTCCTTCCATGGAAAATTACAGAAGCCCGCCAAATATGTGAAGTCACGTGGGACCTTTTTCAGAGTCCCCAGTTTTGCAGTTGGACGTCAGGCAGAGCGGTCGGCCATTTTATGCTCTGTCTAAACTGGAACTCACGCGCGCTATGTTAGTTAGCAGATGTCTGGGTTGGGGATTTACCAAATAAAGTAACATCAAAGTAAATCGAAGTCTTGTGTTTATTATCTAAAAACTAACAATGACACAGGGCTTCTGATAACGAGAAATCCCTAACAGAAAACCAGACCGAAGTCCCCAAGTCAACTCCAGACGCAAGATCTTAGAAGATAGCAGATCCAAGACGCTAGATCAGACCAAGTCAAGATAGATGATAGAAATACCAAAGACGATCAGAAGCATACAAAGACGGCCAGCAGAAGAATAGATGTCCTAGTAAGTGAAGAAGAAGAGGTATGCAACATAATAATATAATTATTTAGTGCCAGTGAAGAAGGCACTATGCAACAAAAAGAGGGAAGCGATTCAGAATTTCCGAATTGCTGGCTGAATACTAACGCCACCTATCAGCGAAACTGCAATAAGGGAAGATAACCCTATTTGGACTTATGTTTACCCAGAATTACCATTTTACTGACCCAACAACAGCAAAATTAAACACTACTGACTCTGCTCTCTGGCCTGACTAGGCAACATGGGTAACTGGTGCACCACTGTACGTGTTGTGTACTGGCATCAGACTTTTGCTTTCTGATTTCAAACTACATAACAAAACTATGCATTCGTTAATAATTTTTTTGTCAGTACTGTGTTAGTATAGCATTTATTCTAAGACTAACAGCAACAAATAAATGATTTAAAGCTTAGTTCAATTCTAACGATTTATTTAACAACAAAACAATGACTAACAATATAACGTCTTTCCTATGTATAGAGTCAATATTTAGAGACTACCAGTCTGATGGAGAGGGAATTTACGATATCTGGTATCTTCTGTTTTAGTCAATCCTCTCGGGGGTAATTCCTGGTTGTCTGCTCTTGGAACTGGTCCGAATATCTTTCTGGTCTGGTGCGAAAATTTCTGGACGCATCACGTGATTGCTATGTCCAATCACTGAAAGGCTCTCATTCACTTAACTCAACACATAGAAATAAACGTAATTTACTGACCCAACACCAGTTGTATTCTGTATAAACTTCATACGTGTTCATTTACTTTAGCATTTATGATATATATCTAGTCATTTAGATATTGTAAAAACAAGTTATTTATCATCTACTCATAAACTGTCATCAGTCATCGCCCCTTTTTTGCCTCATTGCCCCTTAAATCTTTTCACCGCTTTCAGGGAGGTGCTACCACCCACTATGAGAACCCCTGATTACCATAAAATATACAAAGGCAGCAGCTTTTACTTTTTCTTATACGTAAAAAAACAATGACGAGTCGTTGCATAGCCTTCTCTCCCTCTCTGCTTAATATACACCTATTAATACTTTTATTTTTTTATTATCTATTATGTCTTCTATCCTGCTATCTGGGTTGATTCCTCTCCTCTTCTTCGCCCTGTAGTCTGGGACTGAAGAATAAACCGACTGCCCACCTGCAGAGGGGTAAAACCCTTCCAATGGGACCACCGTGATGCTTAAGGATGGAATCCTAGTGACTGAGCAGTCCATGATATGCAACACTCCACTTTGGTCCTTACTTGGTCTAGATGGGTGGTTGGAGAGGGGACCCTCTCCAACGATCAATCGGCTGGTCACGTCAAACCCTTGCACCTATACGATACGATTATTTATGTCCCGACCCTATTGCTCTTATGTCAAACTCTCCACCCTTTTTATCATATATGTGCTAGAAGGCGGTGGCTGAAGGTCTTGGCGTTCTGGCTATAAAGTTAAACTGCATCTCATGGTGAAGTTTCAATCCTGGAGCTCTGCGGAGTGTGGAGTACCCATTCATCACCATTACTCCCAGTCCACTCTGACCTGGAGTGGTAGTACATGTTAGGGTCCCATCTATGTGTTAAATAGAAAAAAATGAATAAAAAATTTGTTTAAAAAAATAGTTTAAAATTTTTCAGTAACCATCAAGAATGAATGTTTCCGGGATAATATAACCCAACAAGGGTTGACATGCTGTAAAATCCAACCAACCAGCCAACCAACCAGCCATCTCTTCTGATCCTCTTTCTGGGACTTCTTAGGTCGACTGGAGTTGCTTGGATGTTTCTTAGTCTCTGTGTCCATCTTCTTGTTCTTATACACGAACACTAAGACTTAGCTTATTTTTGAAGTCTTTATTTCTCAAGAAGCCTCTTATAACTGCATGCATGGAGAGAAATAGCTCGCAGAAGAGACGCCATTTTTTGTCCGTCACCTTCGTTCGCTGAGCTAACTCTGAATCTGTCCCTTGTTCTCACGATCGAACTGACCAATCAGAGAACAGCTAAAAGGTCAGTCAAAGGTGACTGCTTACTTATCATATTATTGGTTATTTTTCATGACTTCTTCAAAAGAATTACCAGTTAGCTTTTGAATTCTACATTCACCGTACATGATTAATAGGCCCTCTATCAATTATGTAACATGATTTAATGCTGTCAAACTCAACTTCGAAAATTGTTGGAGGCGCGTAGTGTAATGGTTACCGTAGTAGGAAATGGACACGGCGAGACGAGTTCAAAATCTGGGAGCGGCTGTTTGCATTTCACATAGTGCTAGTACCCTTGGGAAAGGCATGAATCCAACTATTCTCCCTTCACTATAGATAAATAATAGGGAAGACTAGGCTCTTTAATCTTGGTATGGCAACCGGATTAGGAGAAGGAAAAATCTGAATTCAAACCAAAAGGGCTCTTTTCCAGTTAGTTAAACATTCTTTGAGAAGTCCTCCTTCTCGTATACTAACTAAAGTCAGAAAACCCACTAATTAAAAATAAAGTTCCTGAAAAATGATTGTATTTATGCACTAAAATTACCTTTCGTGAGTTTAATGAAATGAAAGAGATGAAACCGGTTATCTGACTGGTCTGACTGGTCAGCTATATCCATCAGCTGACAGGTGGTCATTTGATATTAAAAGAACAGGTTGAACCTTTTTGATTGAATCCAGAGTTCATTAGTCCAGCAGTCACTGTGATGAAAAAACTGAATCCGATATTATCAATATAATTATAAAACATATTGTTTTCTTTGTCGTTTGCATTAATTAGTTTTTTTTATACACAAACAGAAAAGACGTTGCCGGTTCTCAGGTGAGTCAGTATTGAGACGTGATGAAAATATTGTGATATTGCTCTGAATTCTGCATATAGTGCTGTGAAAAAACACTTAAATGGCGAGTTTATGGCCGACGCTGCAGTGTTTCGATCTATTAATTATATCATCTTCAGGGCATTTGTTGGTATAAAGGTGATAATAAATTATTTATCACAGAATAACGAGAAAAGCGAGTGGTAGTTATGTGTTTCCTGACTAAAATGGAAACTTTTTACCTGTATATATATATATATATATATATATATATATATATATGTGTATGGTAAAACAATGCTCATTATGCACAACAGAAAAATTCCGTATTCTTCAAGGAATAAACTCCGAAGACAATTTCCTAAATAACAAAACAGAAATTTTTAGGGCATGCCCACACCGAAAAAAAAATTTAATATGGAATTGGACTTACCAAAACCTCAGACCGCCATAATTAAGAATTCACATATAAATAAACACACACAAACTAAAATAAAAAAAAAAAAAATAAAAATAAAGAAATAAAAACGGAAAAATTTAAAATCATCATATAAACACGAGACCCAATGACGACAAATAGTGATGCCGGTGAATGACGAAAGCAAAATGCAAGAACGAATAACGGATCACGTAATCACGAGCAAAAAGTTTAAAAACTGTCCATTTTTTCAAAAGTCAACGTCTCTGACGACGAATAACACCGAAAAAGTGATATTCAGAAACCAATGGTTAGACAGACTTTTCATTTGTATTAGTTAATATGAATAAATAAATAAATACAGCTCTTACACAAATAATTGAGCCCTCTATAATCTTTTCTCCAATAATGATAAAAATTTAACCTATATATATATATATATATATATATATATATACAAGGTGTGTTAAAAAAGCATCGGGATTGAAGCTGTATTTACCAAGAGAGAAATTAACAATAAATGTAACGTTAATTTTTTTTTCAGAATACAAGGTGTGTCAAAAAGGACAGATTTTAAAGCTGTATTTACCATGGTAGAAATGAAGAATGAATGGAATGTTAATTTTTCAGAATACAAGGTGTATTAAAAAGTACAAAATATCTCGATACTTTTTTGACAAACCTTATATATATGTGTGTGTGTGTATGTGTGTGTGTGGGTAAAAAAATTATATATAGCTTTGAAAATAATGTGCGGAAATACAATCTCGAGAGCTCTTTCAACCAACATCTCACCAGAACTAAATCGCTGGGAATTGAGAAAAATAATCGTTTACGAAAAAGAGAAATAGGGGAACTATTAATTACGATGTAAAGGTGATATAATGAATATGTAAATACCTTGGTACCCCCTTACTATAATCTGACTGGACAGTGTCATGTATAAATAGTCGACACTGTGTTGGTCCAAGTAACTAATACCTACGAGCTACACTTACTCGATAGCCGACGACCTTATGCCTTACAAGCTAACTTTACTCGCTAGACGACACCACGACTGCTCAGAGACGGATTACTAACCGATGTACCAATTACTACTGCGATAATATACCAACTACCAACTTCAAGAATATGTCCCTTAATCCGGATATATCAAAAGGGAAAAACTCACAATTGACTAAAGTAAAAACAAGTATACAAAAATCGTCTCAAAACTACTAAAAGGCACAATTTTAACTAGAGGCGGCAATAGACGGATATAAAAAAGAGTTTAATTCGTTGAGAAGAAAAAATCATATTAGATGGGTTAAGGGTTGGCGATTTTTATCGATGAGAATATTACAGGAAGTATCACTAGCCTTCAGCAATCATTTACAGCCGCTGTTGTACATTTACCATATAGATCGATGCAGGTGAGGCTGGTTCACGCCAACCAGCCAATGAACGGACTGGACGGCTGGCTGGCCGACCGACCGACTGTTTACCGACTCTGACGAAAGAAGACGCCACTTTTGTGATCGAAAGTAATATGAGGCGGTAACTATGACGCCAATGTGCTTATTCGTGTCGACACTGGTTTGTCAACCGGATAGAAATCGAATCTCTTTTCCCACTACCACAAAGTTATTCACGACTGGAATAAAGATTTCTATTTGTTTTTAAGAAATCAACTGTAAAGTGCTTTTACGAGTTATGTTTCTATGAGAAGAGATACTTTTGATACAAATGTATGTTAGGAAAAAAAATGGAAATGAATCGGACAATATGTAGAGGTTGTAGTTGGAGGCCGTGGTGTACTGGTTTAAAGTCGTAGGAAACTCGTCGACCAGAGTTCAAATCCTTTGGCGAAGCTAAAGTACACATAACGCTAATACACTTGTGAAAGGCATGAATCCAACTATTCTTCCTTCCGGCTATGGATCAATAGTAGGACAGACTGGGCTCTTTAACCTTGGCAACCAGTCTAGGAAAAGGAAAACTCTGAATTCAAACCTGTTAAACTCCCCTTGGGGTGGTCACTGTTAGAATAGGTTCAGGCCTAATCAGTGATCTATTTCAATAGGAAAATATCTGTTAGGAAAAAATCGTTTTGGTTTCGTTTCGTTTGTTTGTTTTACAGTATATCAACCACAGTGGGTCATTTAATGCCGACAAAGTTTTGAAATAAATTCATTATTAATGGAGAAATAATTAATTTATTTTATAAATATTTTTCTATTTTACCCATAAATGGGGACCCTAATACGTACTACTACCACTCCGGGCCGAAGTGGACCTGAGAGCAAGGGAGATAAAGGGGTGCTCCAGAACTGGAACCTCACCATCAGATAGAGTTTAACGTTATTCCCAGGACATGAAAACCCTAAGTTCACCGCCTTCTAGCACATGATAAAAAGGGTTGGGACTTGCCATAAGGGCAATAGGATTGAGACAATCATATAGGTGCTAGGGCTTGACATGACCAGCCGATTGATCGTTGTCGCCACACTGGGGGAGTCTTGCCCAGAGGTGCAGTCTATGTATTCTAACGCCCCAGCCAACAGACCGGAGGAAAAAATGAAAATTAATCGGACGATATGTAGAGAAGTAATGAATATGTATGAAAAATCAGAGTCGTGAGGATAATTTATTAATACTAGCAAGAATATGCACCCTCCGGGCGTAAGTATTTAAGTTTTTTATGCAATCAAATATATTTAATTAGAAAAACTAACGAAATTAAATAAGAACGCATATAAAAAGATTACGCTTATTTTAATTATATTTTAATTGGTTTATAAATTTTAATTTGTTTATTAATTTTAATTAATAAAGTCATTCATAGAATTGATTTTAATACATTGGAGAATAAAATAATGATATTGGAGATCAATAACGCTGTTAAACTCTGCTTAAAAATTGACTTTGTGTCACATCCTTCTTGTGTGGTGGGGTGGATAAATACACACACACACATATATATATATATATATATATATATATATATATATATCAATGCAAGGTAAGACAGAGAAAAAGAGAGACTGAGAGATAGAGAGGGGAGAGAGGGAAAGAAAAGGAGCAATTTGATAAGGGCAACATTGTACTGCTTGCCGGTTGGCAAGGTAGTGGAATAAATGGTAATAAAAAATTTCAAAAGATTTTTTATATGTTTACAAGGAACATTTTTCTAGGAAAGTTTCTAATATGAGTGGCCTCAAAGAGTACGTTTAAAAAGTTTTTTTTGCTTTGTGGAAAGGGGGTTTAATGTTCGGAGAATAGACTCACTTGTAGCTGTCCGTATGTTGCTACTGTTTGTGGGGGGGGGGGAATGGAGGGGTGCAATGTAATTGCATTTCATCGAAGGGGTACGTAAAAATAAATAAATAAATAAATAAAAAAAACGCCCTCTGTGGTTGGCCAGTGAGTAATATTGTGGGGAATTGTATTCCAGTAAACAACTAAATTTTGTTGGGGAATAAACAGTACGTAATGCACAGAGAAAAAAAGGGCGAAGCTTTTGATGAAAGGAAACACAATAACCTTTGCTACTACAAGAAATTTACTGTACAAAAAAACACAAGAATATACAATAGGTACATACAATGTATAAAAACAAGCAATGCTAATTAAAGTCCAATGTTAAAAGTTTAGGTTTGTTTAGTTAGGTTGTAGATAATAAACCAGTGGAAGCTTAGTTTTTGGTGAATTTCCTCGTAACTTGTTCCTTCGTGGCCCGGTTTGAATTGTAGTTGGGAGCTTATAGTTGTCGGCCTTAGCTCCTTAGTGGTAGAGGGATGCACTGCTTTTATATCGTCGCCGTCTCGGGCTGTAACGATGCGATGCCTTACTGTCCGGTGTTGCATCTAAGATCTGCCACTTCAAAAGTGAAAAAAACAAAATAAATAAAAAGATAGGATGGCATTTTTTGGTCCTTACTTTTATACCTAGCCTCACGTGACATTAAGGAGTGCCATGATTAGCCTATTTGAGGATTAGCACGTGAGTTCGAAATAAATTTCCACAATATAGCTGGGTATGGAACATAAAATGGGCCTCTATGCACATGTGGGATCGTGGATAGAGACGTTAGTAGGACCGAGAATAGAACTTCTATGTAAGACAATTCAACGTAACTATAAACGAGAAAACTATTAAAAAAAGGCACTTGGATTTTCTCGACCGTTGCAGCGGTGTTCAGCAAATTGTTATACTTAAAAAAATAAGACCATTAAGCGATAGATCGGTTTGAAAAATGCTTTGAATCAACTATATCATTAAAAATTTGATTGAAAGTGTTACTTACTTTGTTCTCTCGCCACAAGAGTTCATAAAAATATGGGTTTAGCATATCTGCTAAATGAATTAACCCCAGCCTTAGCCCTAACCCTTGACCCGTAACCCTAACCTTTATCCTAACCGGTGTACAGCCTTCCGAAATTTTCCAACTTTTCATGGCATGTAATACTCCATTTTGGCCCTTACTGAAGCTAGACGGGTGGTCTTAGTGTCGTTAGTATGACGACAAACTGCATCTGGTGGTGAGGTTCTAGTTCTAGGAGTCCGGGGAGGGTGGATTACCCCTTCATTACCATTATTGATTTATAGATAAAAAAATGGACTGATTTCTGATTTAGGTCGGAAAATTAAAACGGAAAGGTTTTTGGTGGTACCCAATGACAGTTTAACTACAGTCTATGAATTAACATTTTGCGAATTGGGTTACGGTTTTAGGGGATTAAGGTTGTTTTTAATTACGTATTGCTTAAAAAATAAACAACAAAAAATCCAAATTACTATATATTTAATGTTGAAAATATTTTTAAACTAAGTTTAATTGAAATTATACATTGCAATACTAACACAAACAACTGTCTCAATAATAGATTCAATAATTAATTTCAATGGTTAATTAAATGTATAGTAATTTGTTTTTTTTGTTGTTTATTTCTTTTTAAGCAATACGTAATTAAAAACAATCTTAATCCCCTAAAACCGTAACCCAATTCGCAAAATGTTAATTCATAGACAGTAGTTAAATTGTCATTGGGTACCACCAAAAAACTTTCCGTTTTAATTTTCCGACCTAAATCAGAAGTCAGCCTAAGAATGAATAAAACAAAATGTATTCGACACAAAATAGCCCAGCAACAGTTAATATACCAACCAACCAACCATCCATCCATCCATCAAAGAGCCTTTTTAATTTCAAACTTTCTTAATAAAAGCAAAAATTGTTTATACCAACCGTGTTTCCTGTTTACGCTGCAAAATACTTCGGTTCGTGTCACGACGGGGGGGGGGAGGGGTTTAGGTTGAGTTTACTCTTGAACTCTCCCCTTCTCTGGATAAAGTAGTCTATACGTAGCAAACATGACGCCCCTCTTTGCTAGTTGATTGAATTACACATTTCGATACCTATCTTCTTCTTCTTTTCGTATCTTTTTCAAGATTCCGACCCCAACTTGCGCTACTTTTCATATTGAAAAGAATCGCTCTAAACAATACCACCTTTTTACTTCTGCTCCCTCTCCTCCTTTAGTAAACATGTCATTTGCTTTTTGGAGTAGGGGGCGCATCCCAAGAGGTCGTTTTTTTCCCTTAGGACAGATTGGATGGTTCCCATACGAACCACTCGTTCTATTTATTTATTTTCTTTTAATTGGTTGTTTTTGACCTCTCTCCGCGTGATTTTCGTTGTATATACTTGTACATACGTAAATCCTAGACTTTTATCGTAGGTCCCATAATGTGAATGTGGCATGATGGTTGATGGAATGTCTAGAGGGAAAAGAGGAATAATGTAATATGAATGGGTTGTGAATAGTTAAGAGTATATGACGGAGAACGAAAAAGAGCAAGACGTTGTCTTGCCTGCCGGGATCGAACCTGCGTACCCCCGCATGCAAAAACAGATGCGAATTAGGCACTGGATGGACGCGAAGTGCCAGGATGTTTCGGTAAATATGTACATAAATAACATGTGAGTCGAGCGCTGGGCAGTCAGGAGTTGCAGTAGCAGGTTGACTGACGCGAACGACCGAGTAAAGAAATGTGATTTTGAACTGCTAAAAATTATTTCGACTACGGTAACGGATTTTGCAGCTGCTAAACGAAAACGAAGAACGTGTTGACCAGGGGAAGGTTTGGCTTGCTGGAAGACTGTGGACTCGCTGGTTTTTGCCCCCCTCCCCTCTCGGCGGGAGCTTGTTGATACGAACATCTATTTCCCCCCATATATCCCCCCCCTTCCATAGAGTAAGATAGAATAAGAATGACCAGTTTTCCTACTTTCACTCCCTGGCACAGAGTCAGATTTAGCCCTTCGGGGGTCGAGGAACTTTTATTTTGCGGACCCCTCAAGTTGTCTCAACATAGAAATTAAATTAGGTATGTGAGAAATGAATTTTAAAAAATTAAAGTAAAATGAATTTTTCTGTCTGATTTTTTTTTTTTTTTTTAGGTGAGGCTTGATATGTTCAAAATGATTTCCCATGCTTGGTTATTGCTATGGATCGGATTGACATGAAACATCTAAAGAAGAAGGCCGGAGGATACAGCGGCCGAAACGTTGTGTTTTTATATACCCAATAAAGATGAGGTCAACAGTCCGAAAAATCAAAATGATAAAATTAATTTGTTAAAAGAAAAAAGATATGTTATTTTGCGAAGAAAATGTTTGATTTTATTTTTCTCAATTATATTGACTGTAAGAATAACCTTTACTACATTTTTTAGTTTGTATTATAGTTTGTATTATATATGTATTATTTGTGTCTGAGGTGGAGCGCCACACTTACCATCAGCTCTCCGGTTTACCGCACAGATCCAACCTGTGCTACTTTTGCGCTGAAACCGTGTTGTTCTTAGGCGGATGCTCTATTGACTGAGCTAAATTGAATTAAAATAATATAGTATAAACAAATAGTATAATTCAATTAGAGCCAGATTTAGACTTTGGGGGACCCGTGGCACTTCTGGTTAGGGGGGCCCTCAAGTCACCACAACATAGAAATTGAATTAGTTACATGAGGAAAAAACAAGTAAAATGAATTTATTTAAAGATTTTTTAAAAAAAATGTACAAGTTATGTTCCGAAGAAAATGTTTGATTTGATTTTTCTCAATTATATCTAGTTCGATACCAGCCCTCGCCAACTCAGCGTATGAGTAGCATAGGGATCTGTGCGGTAAAGTAAGGAGCTGATGGTAGGTGTGGCGCTCCACCTCAGACGCCAAAACAATCTCCTTGGTCTAGCGCTATTGAAAAGGGGATAGACTCCCTCGATGACTGGCTGATACCGACTTTAGGCCACCCCGACGACTTATATTGACTGTAAGAATAACCTTTACTATATTTTTTTCATTTTGTATTATACGATGAAGTGGTATAATTCGTTCCAGCTTGCAGCAAATCATCATTATTTTTTCAATAATAGAACTAATTCTATGATTATTACAGGCTTTATAAAGGAAGTCTGGGTGCCCCTCTGGTAGGTGAGCCGGGGCAATAGCCCCTTTTGCCCCCCCCCCCTTATAAATCTGGCCCTGCCCAGACACCCTTGGGCTGAATGTATCTGAGTAAAGTCGGTGGAAAGGCCTATTTTCGGTATCAGCCGGACAGCGAAGCAGTCTATCTCCTTTACACTAACACTAGACAAGGGAGATTGTTTTTGTATCTGAGGTGAAGTGTCACATCTACCATCAGCTCCCCATTTTACCACACAGATCCAAGCTGTGCTACTTATTTGCTGAGACAGCGAGTGTTGTGGTACCTTGACGGATGTTCTACCGACTAAGCTAAACCTTGAGGGTGTCTATCCCCTTTTCACTAGCGCTAGACCAAGGAGATTGTTTCGGCGTCTGAGGCAGGGCGCCAAACCTACCATCAGCTCCTCGCTTATAGATCCATGTGCTACTCATATGCTGAGTGGACGGGGGTCGGTATCGAAAACGGAACCTTGCGGTTCCTAGTCCGGCGCTCTACCGACTGAGCTAAGCCGACCCATCGAATACATGTAAATGTACATAGATAAAAGTTTATTGATCGGGGAAAAAAAGAAAAAGAACACCTCAAAAAAAAAAAAAAAAGATGAAAACAACAATTTCCCATTGGAAATGGCAATACTACTTATCAGCTGATTTTGGCATCAATAGTTTGGTCAACAAAACTCAGAAGTCTGAGAGATTGCTTTCTTGAGATTCCATTCCAATATCTTTGGAGTCAGGATTCCTGTTTTTGACAACTATTGATCAGTACCGTAGTTTAGAGGGAACGACGCGACAGTCAGCCCGGGCGACACTTTTTATGCAGTCGACTCTGTATAAGTCTGTATTGAAATAAAAGTAGAAGCAACTCTCTATCGAGCAATTAGACTCACCGATAGAGATATTCTTCTAGAAGTGCAGTACAGTTTAACAGAGAATCACCCCACCAATCAACAAGACTTCAGTCGGTAATTTAACAAGTTATAGAACAAATCTGTTTTTTTTCCGAGTTAGAATTCAGCTTTTACTTCTTAAAATTGTCTGATAGAAAAGGTTTAGCTCTGTCGACTCGGGCTTTAGAATACACCGACTGCACCTCTGCTGTTGGCCCTGGGTGGCAACCCATGATGCTTAAGGGCGGAATCCTGCTGGATGAGCCGTCCATGACATACAACACTCCGCTTAGACCCTTACTTAGGCTAGACTGGCGGTCGGAGAGACCCCCTCCGAACAATCGACTGGTCATGTCAAGTCCTAGCACCTATGTGATTGTCCCAACCTTATTGCCCTCATGGCAAACCCCAGCCCCTTTTTTTATCATATCGGTGCTAGAAGGCGATGGCTGAGAATCTTCATGTCCTGGGAATGACGTTAAACTTATCTGATGGTGAGGTTCCAGTTCTGGAGGTTTTGGGAATGGAGAGCATTCCTCCATCACCATTGCTCCCTGGTCCATTCTGACCCGGAGTGGTAGTACCTATTAGGGTCTCATCTATGGGTTAAATAGAAAAATATGTTTATAAAAAATTGAGTATCCATTAAGAATGAATTTATTTAAAAACTTTATCGGTATTAAATGACCCAAGGAGGTTGATATGCCGTAGAACAAACTAAACCTAACCAAACCTAGAAAAGGTTTATACACTTTAGCAAGTTAACTGGCCAAATTGTGAGGTAATAAAGAGAGAGAGAGAGAGAGAGAGAGAGAGAGAGAGAGAGAGAGACGTGGTGAAGGGGGGGGGAGAGACGTGTGGAAGGGGGAGAGAGGAAGAGTGAGGTAAGAATGTTCGGAGACTTGGAACTATGCGTTGACAGAGTGAGACGTGGCTCTGACTCGGCAGTCGGAAAAAATAAAAATCTCATGAGAAAAAGAAGTGACTTTGTGTTATTACTAAAAACTATAAATGACACAAGGCAAGATGTCCTCCCGCACCCAAGTTATTACCAGACCCAAAATATCAAAGAATCACCAGCCCCCCCCAAAAAAAGACACATGACGGAGTGTAACATAATACTGAACACTGCGCAGAGGACCTTCCTTGAGTAATGAATGATAGAGAAGGTTGGCGAGAGATTGTCATAGATATCCGTGCTAATTGCGGGACATGGTGATGATGATGTAGATTAGAATGGAAAAGTTTAAGGATGAATCATCATAAGACCACATGGAATTCTTCTATTTGACGAGACCTGACATGTGGCGAAGTGGGAGAGAGGAGGAGTGAGAGGTGAGAATGTTGAGTGAGTTAGGAATCATGGGTTGACAGAGCGAAACAAGGCTCTCGCTCCAGGCAAATTTAGTTTGGGGAAAATAAAAATCTCATGAGAAAAAGAAGTGATTTTGTGTTATTACTAAAAACTATAAATGGCACAAGGCAAGGTGTTCTCCAGCATCCCAAGTTGGTTTCCAGTTTACAAACATCACAGAATTGTCAGCAAACTCGACATCATCCCAGCAACCGGATTCGAGCCTCTCCGTGTAGCAAATAAGATGAGATAAGTATACAACTATTATTTCTATATCAACACATCATCGCTCCAATTCCGACATGAGAGCCAAAACGTCACACAATATGCACAAGTGTATTTGTAACATGTTCCAGATGTGTATTTATTCCGTGGTTTTGTTTCGGTTGGTGCTTTAGAATACACATACTGCACCTATGCAGAGGGGTAAGAGCCCCTCCCCCAATGGAGCCACCTGGAGAAATCTGGAGGACTCGTACATCCCCATAGGCAGTTGGCAAGATGCAACCAGAGTCAAATGGAGAAAACAGATTTGCATAGTGTCATCATCGGATACGATGGACAGCCAACAACTATTGTTGTCTATCACATACAGCAGCAGTAAATAAAAACCAAAAATGTTGTTCATCTTGCAGCAAGTTCCAAATAGAGAAATATTTTGATGAAAATGTAATTGTTGGGTGGCGACCCGTGATGCTTAAGGACAGTTTCCTGGTGTCTGAGCGATTCATAACATGCAACACTCCACTTTGGCTCGTACTTAGTCTAGATGGGCGGTCGAAGAGGCCGCCTCCGATCAATCGGCTGATCACATCAAGTCTAAGCATCTATATGACTGTCCCAACCCTTTTGCCTTTATGGCAAGCCCCAACCCTTTTTATCATATATGTGCTAGAAGGCGGCGTCTGAGGGTCCTGGGTATGACGTTAAACTTTATCTAAAGATGAAGTTTTAATTCTGGAGCTCTGGGGAATGTTAGGTACCTCTACACCATCATTGCTCCCAGGTCCACTCTGACCCGGAGTGATAGTACCTGTTAGGGTCCTATCTATGGGTTAAATAGAAAAACAAGAGTTTAAAAGAAATGTGTTTAAAAAATGAGTTTAAAAGAATTAGAGTACCCATGAAGAATGAATAAAACATTTTTGCCATAAAATAAC
The DNA here is from genome assembly GCA_023376005.1 of Doryteuthis pealeii. Lineage (NCBI taxonomy): Eukaryota > Metazoa > Mollusca > Cephalopoda > Myopsida > Loliginidae > Doryteuthis > Doryteuthis pealeii. The sequence continues at coordinate 68,782,099 of CM042137.1, read as the reverse complement.
CCAACAAGGGTTGACATGCCGTAAAACCCAACCAACCAACCAACCAACCGTAGTTTTGTTTAAAGCCATATAAATAGTTTATAGCCAGTGGCATGGCTAGAAGTGGCGGTCCACCCCAGTGACACTTTCATGGCAACCGGATTCGATCCTGTACCTGTAGCGAAGAAGATGAAGCACTTTTAGGTCTGCTGTTTAAACCTGTATAGACTGCATTGAAATAAAAGCAAATTCCCAGATGGAGAATTTCTTCGAGTACTCGTAGAATTTGATATAGCAGCACCTGACCAACTAACAAGACTGCAAAATTTATACTTACATACTTACTACCAGAAGTACTCGATCATGACCGAGACCAAAAAACCAAAACAAAAATTGCGATAAATGTTTCTCGGCCTGGCCACGATTTTAACTGATGTAACTCATATATATATATATATATATATATATATATATATATATATATCTTAGGTATAGAAATCACTGCTTTCTTCCATAACTGTTGAGAGTATAAGTCTGCATTGAGTGTCTGATTGCGGTTTAAAAACTCAAAATGAATCATACTGCGGTGATCCAGTATACAGTATAACATGTCTTCCATGAAGCTCTGCCTTTGGGGTAGACTGCGGAAATTCACTCTTGTCAATTCACTGCCTTTGTATGCTGGACATTGTCATAAAAGACTCATTTTTATGTCACTTGTAATGACATTCTTGGTAAACGGGTCGTTGAAAGAAGACTTGTCGCTTTGGATATGCGCTCTTCTTTATTCATCTCACAAGAGCATGAGGGGCCCAAATGCTCAAATTTTCCTATTCTCAAGTGGCATCAGATTGTGAATTGAGATGTATTGATGTCAAGTGCTAATTCTCGAGTACTTTTGCGTGGATTACATTTCACTTATTTTCTTAAAGAATCTTTATCGATGTTTGATGAGAGTCCTGGCCTGGATTAATCTCCTAGTAACGTATCACCAGTTTCTGACTTGGTGGTCCCTAATGGCACCTTGGCCATAAACATTACACATTTTCTTAGCTGTTTCTGTAGCGTTTTTGTTGTTCTTAAACAACAACAAAATATACAGACACATTCCTAAATACAACGTCCTTATCAGTAGGAGAGACATGAATGCTCAGATCAGCAAAAACGAAAGCAATCAATTCTCTTACACAACACTCCAAACAGAAACGGAGAACTTCTAGTCAAGTTCTCTCTTTAAAATAGGCTTGTATGCTTAAACAGCAAATTCCAAAAACTGAGGAGCAAACTCTGGACCTACTCTTACCTAAATAACAGAAAAGTACAATTGTTATACTCCCCTTTTACTCGGTGTATAGAATCGGTGTAGAGAGAGAGAGAGAGAGAGAGAGAGAGAGAGAGAGAGAGAGAGAGAGAGAGAGAGACAGACAGACAGACACAGACAGACAGACAGACGTATAGATTAGAGATTATAAGAGATGATGATTGTTTTTACTTTGTAACTTCTACTTGTTGCTGGTTACTGACTCGTTTCTTCTGCTGGTCTTATTTCTTCGTCTAACTAGTCTGACCGCAATTTTATCTGGGCTGACTTCTGTTCAGGCTGGTCTTCTTCTTCGTTGTCCTGTTGATACTTCTTTGGGCTGGGCTAGTCATTGTCTTTAGTGTTTAATTAATACAACAACAAGACTTGGTTATACTTGATCAAGTTTTATTTCTTAGCCCATGATTCCGCCACGGGTAGAGGGACCCCGGTCTGACAATACGTCTTCACTCCTTGAAAGCTGGGTCGCATCTCTAACTAAACTAACTTATTCCCACGCGTCCAATCGCGCAATTTCGAAGGGATCAAAGTTTATTAACCACCACCGGTAATTTTCGATGGGGCCACGTTATTTTAAATCTAACAGACTTTAATTCTAATTCTAACTACAGGCACGTTCATAAATTATGACTGTTCACAAATTATGTAACAAAATAAGACTATATTAGTGGATAAACCGTGCAATAAACTGCGAGGCATAATTTTCTTTTGAAGGAGTATCCATCGACCACAGAATCGTCTCATCAACATTACGCCCAAGTTTACGCAGAAACAAAAGAAAACCGGTAAATCTGTACGATACGACTGATCCTCACTTCCCAACAGTGATATATGCAGTCACAATTCGATAAGTGACACGAGATTGCAGGAGAAGCATCGAGAAAAAAAGTGAAATTGTCACCCATACTCTTCAATTTTTCTAAAATTTTGTACAGGTATGGACTAGATTAAAGTTAGACAATCCGCCAAATTTGAGCTTCCAATTCCAAAAATTGACCGAGTCATGTCGTTTTTAAACTCGAAAAATTTGAGGGGGCGAGAAAAATGGCGACATTTTATCATCTATTTTTGTCTATAAAATGAGTTCTAGAGTTTCCCTACTCCTAAAAGTTGCGGGATTGTCTAACTTTCACCTAGTCCACACCTGTACAAAATTTCAGAAATATTGAAGGGGTTAGGTGACATGGCCTGGATGATTTGACATGGAATTACCCAAGGACAAACTCATAAGCGATGTCTTCCTATGTTCCTACATGAGCATGCCAGTGCGGAGCGTCCAGAAAATACCTACATAGACCAGCTGTGTACGGATATTGGATGCTGCGCAGTGGACCTCCCTAGCACAATTTGATATTATCCAGAGGACATCAGTAAGGCATACTCTAAATGAGGAATCCGAAACTTTGCCCCTGTTTGGATCGATGTGGGGTCCAGAAGAGTTATCTTCCCTTGCCGCCAGGTCTTCGCCAATAGAAGGCTAGAGTATTTAAGTAGTAGCCCGGGGAAAAAAAGAAAAATAATATAAAAAGCATCCCTACGTAATAAAACAAACGTGTATGCACTTTTAGTTCTTCCATTTTTAGGTAGGTAACATCATAGATTGAATTATGATGTGCAATCTTTCACTGCTGAAATATATAGAATAATCAAGCTAAGTTCCAATTACCGTCGAATTGGTAAGACAGGGCAAGAAACAGTTGTAACTTAATACAACCCTACTGCAGAATGACAGGGTATTTATGAAACTACACAACATCATAGAAACCAAGCAGCCAATCAGAACTCAAGAAATGGAATCACCCAAATACATGAGTAGACTATTCTTGATTTCCATAAATACCAATTGTCTTGAACACTGCTTCAGTTGTGCTTAGCTAGTTGCTGATGTTCAAACCAACAGTATACTGACTGACTGGCAGGTTCAGTTGTGCTTAGCCAGTTGCTGTTGTCAAAACCAACAGTATACTGACTGACTGGCAGGTTCAGTTGTGCTTAGCCAGTTACTGTTGTCCAAACTAACAGTATACTGACTGACTGGCAGGTTCAGTTGTGCTTAGCCAGTTGCTGTTGTCCAAACTAAGAGTATACTGACTGACTGGCAGGTTCAGTTGTGCTTAGCCAGTTGCTGTTGTCCAAACCAACAGTAGACTGACTGACTCAATAAAATAAAAATGATCAATGAGCGTACTCCTTATGCGATGCAATAAACATTTTTGCTTATTTTTGTAGAACTGTATTCTGAGAAAAAATATTTCCGCAATTAATATAAAATCATGGAGCTTTAAGCAATTCCATACTGTAGAGCAGAGGTGCGTCTTACGTCCCTGATGCACAAAAATCTAAAAGGACGCAGTAAAACCGTATCTATGCGTCCTAGTGTTTTTATTTTTTCTTCCTCGCCATTTCAAGCTTACTGTAAATACATTTGAATATTTTCTTAGTAATTAATTACATGGCATGGGGTTGGAGGTAGGGGTTAGAAGGCATTAATTGTTTCCCCCGTTCATAGATAAAGACCCTAAAATTTATTAAGAAACTTTAGTTGGGACCCATCAAAATTCCCGGAAACTCATTCAAAGTAAATATGTGCGTCGCTGGACGCACTAACTCAAAAAGCTATCAGCATCACTGCTGTAGAGATTTGATTAGACTGATCAGTGTGCAAGTTGAATCTGCCTCTGAGGATCCAGACTTGGTAAATGGTTTAAATAACAGGTTAGGCTAGTCTAGTATGTGGCATGATCAAGTCTATTTCCAGGATTCTGATTGGCTGGTGGTTTTAGTGCGGATATTTTAATCCATGTATACTGACCATTTGACCATGTTCTGTCAGTTGCTACAGAGTGTATTTGGTTACGCTCTGTTTGTTGTCTGGTGACTGGACGCTAGTCACAGCCTTCTTGTGAAGATGAGTATGTTCATTCTATACATACATAAAAAAATTCTCTATACTCCAGACGAGTGGGATGTGACACAAGGTCAATTACTTAAGCGGAGTTTAACAGATTTGAATTCAGAGTTTTCCTTCTGCGAGAATGGTTATCTATCCAAGGTTAAAGAGTCCAGTCTAACTGACTGTTTACTTATTGCTGGAGGAAGAATAATACCTTTCCCAATGGTATTACCATTATGTGAAATGCAAACAGTCTCGTCCAGAATTTGAACTCGGGTCGACAAGTCTACGACCGACCGTCTGGCATAAGTAAAGGTCACGGTGGAGTGCTGCATGCCATAAACTGCTCCTCCACCAGGATTCTGTCCTTAAGCATTACGAGTCACTACCCACAGCCAACAGGTAGGCTCATTGCAGGGTGGGGTGGAGCTCTTACCCCTTTTGCAGGGGTGCTGTGGGCGTATTCTACCGCCCTAACCGACTGGGTTGATAACCATTATTTGCCCTTAGTCATGCATAGCAACATGATGGATCAACACATTTTTTAAAAAGTATGAATAAATGAAATGACATTCCTGCGAAGTGGTGTAGCTAGAGTATGTGCCGCCGGCGGGACAGCCCTTGCGATTGCACTAAAACAATACACATAAAAGCTCTATAGCCAACAACTGGAGAGGTCAAAGTTTATGTACCGGATATGTATGCCGAAAAGGAGGACCCTTAAGGAAAAATTGTGATATTTTAGAAGTTACCTGGAACCTATTACTTAAGTATTACAGTTATTATGTAGACTAGCAAATATATGAACCATCTGGGTGCAGGTATCTAAGTTTTAATGTAATAAAATATCATTTTAAATTAGAAAGACTAATATAACTAAAAAAGATTTCAAACAGAGGGGGGTATAATCGAAAAATTGAACAACTAAAACTTACTCTTCCATCACTCCCATATTTCATTGCTAAATTTTCCTAATATATGAGCAAACATCTCCGGGGTAAATCCGAAAAGAAATCCATTAACGAGAAGAAGTAACTGTAATCTTATTCTTTACTTTCAATTTTAAATAGTTAAATTTAAAATTGAAAGTAAAGAATAAGATTACAATTACTTCTTCTCGTTAATGGATTTCTTTTCGGATTTACCCCGGAGATGTTTGCTCATATTCATTAAGATAAAATCAAACAATTAGAAATCAATAATACTAGGAACATATTTATCAAAATCAAATTTTTAATATCAATATGCAAATTAGCCTTCCGATTCGCACTGTAAACCGCTGATTTGTTGTATATATAAATGCAATTGCATATTATCAGTATGTAGATATGTCCAACATATCTAACACCTTACAAGTTAATAGCGTCGATCCCAGGGGGCTATCCCCCTAGGCAATACCTGCCCCCTTGACTTAAAGGGACAGGGCTGAGATTATTGCCCAGCGCCTGAGGCGCCCCTTGAGGGGGAATGCCGAAGGGATGGACGCAATTTTTGTTCTTTCCCACCTATGAGCTTCGGCTTGTGGGTGGGCCCACATTAAAACGAGGCCTTGTGCCCAGCCCATACAAGTGGGGTATGAGGCAAATATCTCTAACTCCAGTTTCGACTGGGGGGTCCATTGGCTTCGGTCATGGACCGTACAAGCTAACATCGTTAATCCCAGGGGGCCATCCCCCCAGGCAACACCTGTCCCCTTGATTTAAAGGGGCAGGGCTGGGTTTATTGCCCAGTGTCCGAGACGCCCCCTTGAGAGGGAATGCCGACGGGATCAACGCATTTTTTGCACCCGCCACCCATGAGTCGGCTTGTGGGTGGTCCCAAATTGATCGGGCCTTGCGCCTAACCCGTACACATGGGGTACGTGGTAAATATCCAGAATAAAGATATGGTCAACAGTATTGATAATGTAAAACAATTTCATTAATAATTAAGGTTTAAATAAAAATAAAATCATGGAGAATGTGACGTAAATAACAAAGGGAAGATATATAGTTTCGGTTACAGACAGACACACAATCTCCATTATCATAAGATGTATATGTGATATAATTTATTTAGATAATAGATTAAAATAATTCATAATAAATTATTTCAATTGTTTAAAATGCATGTCATCATGTCGTTTCTCTCTATTAACTTTAACATTTAACTTAACTAATCAAGTCATTTTAGAATTTGATAAAGATATACAGCTCATTTAATAGTGACATATGGATATCTGATAGATTGCAATAGAGTCATTAGAATAATAATTAACCTATATATCTTGCAGCACCCTTTAGATAAAAATGAGACCGTCCAAATCGTCCAAGTTAAAAGGTAAAAATCTAAATCATGATTATCTGGTGTTGTTTACCCGCCGAATTCTTATTTCTTATGAGTGTCGTCACCTCAGAAAAATAATGGACCATTCTGTTTTTATTAAAAAGAAAAAGGGAAGAAAAGGGACATGCTACATAGAAAAATATAAGAAAAAAAGAAAGAAAGAAAGTTGGGAAAAGATACAGAGAGGGCGTGAGCATGCGAAAGCGATAACGCTAATCTGTTTCAATCGAACATAATGAAAAAATGAAAAGAAGGAACAAAAGAAAGAAAAAAAAAAACAGAGTGAGAGAGAGTTAAATTAATATTATTATACTCTTTACATATTGATGTTCTGCAATAGCTCTCAAATAAATATATAAAATGCTGTAATAATTAAATTATCATACTGTGGTATATCCATGGGGCCTGCAAGTTAGAATAATTTAATTATTTTTGTTATTGTCTAGAATAACTACAATGATTAAATTAAAAAAATACTAATAATATCAGATACTCGCTCGGTTACCTCATTTTAGGAAGGACCCCCTTTAGAGGTACCCAGTACTTCTTACAATATCACAATTTTTCATTAAAATTTTTCGGCATACATGTCTGGTACCTAAACTTTGAATTCCCTCTGCTTATAGTAGACCCAAAAGTACTGCCCTCATAAAAGTGTCGCCCGGGCGGACCACTCCTTCATTTTAGCTACGTCACTGTCCTAACATAGTTTTAAAGCCCGGAAAATGATAATAATTAACGTAATTATACGAAAGACAGTTTAATTGGTCTTTTTAATCAAACCCACTTTGGGAGACTAGAGACCAACCTTTAGAAATTCCAGAAAGGAACAAGTCATTATATGCCGATAACGCATTTGTCACACAAAACTAACGAACTCCTTCATACCGAAACAAGAACAACCGCCACAGTATGAAACATATCAACACCCTGCACTGTTTGAACTCTTCCTTATAGAATCTGGTTTGGTTTGGTTTGGTTTGGTTTGTTTTACGGCATATCAACCTCAGTGGGTCATTTAATGCCGACAAAGTTTAGAAATAAATTCATTTGTAATTGAGACTCAATTTTTTTATAAACATATTTTTCTATTTAACTCACCATGTGATGCTAACAGGTACTACCACTCCGGGTTAGAGTGGACCAGGGAGCAATGGTGATGAAGGGGTGCTCCATATTCCCCAGACCCCCAGAATTGGAACCTCACCATCAGTTTAACGTCATTTCCATGACATGAAGACCCTCAGTCACCGCCTTCTAGCACCCATATGATAAAAAGGGTTGGAGCTTGCCATAAGGGTAATAGGGTCGGGGCAATCATATAGGTGCTAGGGCTTGATGTGACCAGCCGATTGATCGGAGGGGGGCGTCTACGACCACCCGTCTAGACTAAGTGAGGGTGTAAATGGGGTGTTGCATATCATGGACTACTCATCCACCAGGATTCCGTCCGTAAGCCACCTACAGCCAACAGGTGGCCCTATTTGGGAGGAGCATTCACTCTCGTCAGAAAACAAATAATATTAAATATCTATTTGGAAATGTCAATATAGATGATTTAGTCCTTTTTGAAAGAAACAAAATTATACCAAAAAATATAAGCGTAAACCCGATCAATACCATACAAAAGTAAACCCTCAATATGATACCTGACGATGCTAACATATCGTTAAATCCATTAACTACAAAAGTGTAAATATAGACGTACAACGTGTATTATTCTCTAACCTCTTAGCATAAAATAAGTCAAGACGGTTGATATACCGTTAAAAACCAGCCAACCAACCAAAAGTTTAATTAAGGGAGAGGGATCTTAGATGTATAGAATGCAATTCTATATTTTTAAATAAATACACTTACACATTTCTTTTCCTAAACTTAAGGGAAGAAATTAAAACAAACACACAACACAATCCTTTTCCCAAACTTAAAGAAAAGAGATTAAACAAACACACAACACAATCCTTTTCCCAAACTTAAGGAAAAGAGATTAAAGCAAACACACGAACACAATCCTTTTTCTAGATTTAAGGAAAAGTGATTAAAACAAATATTTACACAAAAATCAGAATCGATTGGCTAGGTTAGTATTGCTTCCTACTATGTCCGTGCTTTTGCGCCAAAAAGTTAATTACTTTTTGATCCGATCAAGTATCATAAAAGACGAAAATGAAATCAACAATTACACAGACTTCATCTCACGTTCAAACTGGATACATCCGACGACCACAAACAAACACACGAATCCCGTCTCGCTGACAGATAGAACACGGCCAACTCAACACAATTACGACGCTCCTACTACTACCATTATTCTTACCACTTCGTTCTACAATAAGAATCCGTTTAGCAGGTCGTATATACAAACTTGATTCTCATTTCTGTCCACATCTAAACGAACTTTTTCAAACTTAACAAACTTAACATACGGACTTTTAAATTTTGCATTACACATATCATATCTACACTATTTCTTTTGAACATTTCACATATTATTGCAAATTTATTCTCTGAATAAATTTATTTGTTATTTTATAATTATATGCATTTGTTTTATCATTTCTCCGTATTTTCTACCTAACTGTGTCATATTTTTATTCGTCATTTCAAATATTATTGAACACATTCCCATAACCCTCTACAGATGCTGCGTGCAATGAGAAGTCAACAGAAAGGAAGCAGTAAACGGTTTCTTTTGAAGAAAATTTCGACTGGGCGTATCAGCGTAAGTTGGAAAAATATGAAGATCTGCGAGAACAATGCATCAGAAATGGCTGGATAACAAATGTATTTCCTATCGATGTTGGATGCCGAGGTTTCATTATCAACTGAACCTCCGCATTCTAGAATAATCTTGAAATTTCTCCATTAGACAGGAGGAAATTCATAAAAAAGACCCACTGCATCAGCGTGGATATGTAAATCCCACAGAGAAGGGATCACGGTGGGTCGGATAATTGAAAAAAATAACGAGCGCGGGCCACATTATTATAGTGTTCAATACTTGCTTGCCAGAATGAAAGCTCTAAGAAAAACAAATTCACGTACTGATAAAATGCCTTCGCGGGCCGGATCCATTTGGTGACACCTGTAATAGAGTAACGACAGCCAACAAAGTCTGCTAGTATTGTGAGATACTACCAGGGTGCGCTAAGCTAGTGGTAATGATGTCTTCTCCCCGAAACCATGCCTGAACACAGAGTCATCATTTGATGAAGGCTTTGTTGGAAGCAAGGCTGTTGTACAAACATCAGTCATTGTATGAACTTTTAAGGATTTGCTTAGTTATTCATTGTCATTTCATTGGATACGTATCGACCACAAACATTTTTTTACACTTCTTTCATGTCGATGAAAACAAATGTCAACTGTCTATACATATATTAAGGTCAGTTTGTGTGTATGTGTGTGTGTGTATGTATGTCCGGAGGAAACTATGAAAAGAAGACAATTAATGGCAAAGTAAATATATATACACCTTCACTATCACCAGATCTTGCTTGATTTATATTAGTGAAGATAATTAAAGAATAAAATTTATTTGATAACAGCATAGAATTTTTTTTTTTGCATTTAATATTTCAAACAGTAGACATTAATTTTTCTTTTCAGAGTGGCTGGATCAAAGAAAAGTCTTTTTTTTTTACATAGGGATTTTAATGGGGCATACTACGAGGATCCAACTCGCGATTCAATAATAATGGATTTGTGAGACTAACTTTTTTACCCCCCCCCCACTACCTAGCGACGCCGGGTAGCCGCTTCTAGTAAATATATAAAGGGCAGTTGATGTGTATGTATGTATGTATGTATGTATGTCTGGATGAAACTACGAAAATAAAACAATTAATGACAAAGTAAATATATATATATATATATATATATATATATATATATATACATTAAAAACCACCGGTTCTTGGCTTTTGTGCAAAAATTATGAAGATTTGATTATATTCGAAGAAATTTAGAAATTAGAATATACATAGAAGTAGCATTGAAATTCTATTTAAAAAATATCCAGCATTTGTAAATATCAAAAGTAAACAAATCAATACACCAGGGTTTCCTCCCTCTACCCAGTTTGTTTGTTTTGTTTTGTTTTACGGCATATCAAACTGGGAGGGTCACTTAATGCCGACAAAGTTGTGAACTAAATTCATTCTTAATGCATAATACAATTTTGTTTATCAACTCATGTTTTTCTATTTAACCCATAGATGCGACCCTAACACGACACTACCACTCCGGGTTAGAGTGGAGCCGGGAGCAATGGTGATGAAGGGGTGCTCCACATTCCCCAAACCTCCAAAACTGGAACCTCATCATTAGATAGAGTTTAACGTCATTCCCAGGACATGTAGACCTGCAGCCACCGCCTTCTAGCATCCATATGATAAAAAGGGGTTGGGGCTTGCCATAAGGGCAATAGGGTTGGGAAAATCCTATTGGTGCTAGGGCTTGATGTGACCAGCCGATTGATCGGAGGAGGCCTCTCCGACCGCCCGTCCTGCCCAAGATAGGGCCAAAGTGGAGTATTGCATGTCATGAACTGCTCATCCACCTGGGTTCTATCCTTAAGCATCACAGGTCGCCATCCACGGTCAACAGGTGGTCCCATTGGGGAAGTCTTACCCCTCTGCAGAGGTGCAGTCGGTGCATTCTAACGCCCCACCGACAAGGGGGCCCTCTACCCAGGCGATGCTGGGTAGCCGCTTCTATTTAAGAATAAAGGACATTGACTCGCTTTTTTACAGTTTAGCATAATCAACTCTCTTCAAATAACGTTTTGTCTGTTTTTACCATTTTTAGCTCTGTAGTTAGAGCATCCGCAAGGTTCCGGGTTCGATACAGGCCCTTGCCAACTCAGCGCATAAGTAGCACAGTTTGGGTAATCTGATATGTGCAGTAAAGGAGCATCTGGGAGCTGACTGTAGGTGTGGTGCTCTACGTCAACAACGCCCAACCACCCTAAACAAATCTCCTTGGTCTAGCGCTAACGAAAAGGGGATAGACTCCCTCGAAGTTCGGCTGATACCGACTATAAGCCACTCCCCCGACTTTACTTTTTTTCATTAACTGCAGTTTACTACATTATTTACATAGCGTGGCGTATGTATGTATTTACCCAACCCCTCCACTGGAGCAGGATGTGACCCAAGTTCAATCTTTAAGCGGCATTTAACAGCTTTCTTCTAGACTGGTTAACATACCAAGGTTAAACAGCCTAGACTGCCCTACTACTTACTTAGAGGGAGCAATTGGATTCATAGCTTTCCCAAAGGTATTAGAGCAATGTGAAATGCAAAGAGACTCGTCCAGGATTAGAACTCATATCGCTGTGTCTATTTCCTACGATGATAACCATTACACAAGAGATCCTCCCAGTGGTGTACAGAAGACGGCTTGATATCTATTCGGAGATTTCCGTAAGAATCTCAGACGCTCTCGAAAATGACTAAAAATTAATGTTGGAAAGAAATATTTAATTCCTATTATTTTACAAGGGTAATGCCAAAGATAAGGTATCAGAAATATTTAGAAATCACAGAAACGTGTATTGTTTATTCTCAATGATGTTTAAATCATTTTAAAGTTTCAACATGTATCTATTTTTCTACATAATCGCCATTTCGGGCGATGCATTTGTGTAGACACAGTGGCAGTTTTGTATACCCATGTCATACCAGCTCATCGCCATCTCACTGAGGAACCGTTGAACCTCGTCGTCGTTGCCAATTCCCTACACTACTTGCAGGCGTTTTTGAAGTACGACTTGCCATACACTTCCGTTAATTGGCGATGAATTTCAATCGGTTTAATGCCTTTTGTGTAAAAAAAAACAAAAAAACTTGATAATTGCGCGAACTTCACACTTGCTGGTAGCGTCAATCGGGAGCTCCATCAGAAACGACTGACAAGCCATGACTGAGCTTGCCAGCGAGGTTCGCGCTGTTGGTGCTGCTATTGGCAACACTGTTGCCAATAGCAACGCTAACAATTTTCCTGTGTTTCCAAGGTTTTGGAGACCTTATTTTTGGATTACACTCGCACAAACTTAGTGGGTGGTATTAATTTTTTTTTATCTCAAAAGAGAAAATTGGATTTCTAAATCGCCCTTTTTAGGTCAGTTGACCGTTGATATGGAATGACTTCCTCCTTAGTGACACATGCTCGTAAAAGAGAAGGTTTAAGCGATGAGAGAGAGAGAGAGAGAGAGAGAGAGAGAGAGAGAGAGAGGAGGGAGGAGGAGCTCTCAAAGTAATCTTTGACTAACAAGAAGTGAGCCCCTCTGGTTCGAATTCAGAGTTTTCCTTCTCCTAGACCGGTTGCCTTACCAAAGTTAAACAGCCCAGATTGTCCTACTATTTATCCATAGCTAGAGTTGGATTCGTACCTTTCCCAGGGTTATTAGCATTATGTGAAATGCAAACAGACGTGTCCAGGATCTGAACTTGTCTCGCCGTATCCATTTCCTACGATGGTAACCATTACATTACGCGCCTCAACAAGAGAGAGAGAGAGAGAGAGAGAGAGAGAGAGAGAGAGAGAGAGAGAGAGAGAGAGAGAGAGAGAGAGAGAGAGTGTCTTCTGCGTTTCGTAACTATGACCAAGATAGTGAGTGAGCGCAGGAGACTAGACGGACACGCTTTTACGCATCGGGGAACAAGTCTGAACCTGATCTCTGAATATCATTTTAGAAATTTTCAGAGATGTTCCTAACAATTTCTGAAATTTTGATTGAATTCTGACCAAAACTAGCGGGGTCCGTAGAATATCCACGAAACGAAACAAAAATCAAGAGGAGTTATTTAAGCCAGAAATGATGATTTGCAATTTCATTACATATAAATCCTACTGTTTTCTTTGCAATAACTAATACTAAAATAAAAGCGACAAAAACATGTTGGATTGGAAATTCGTCTGACGCTGGCAGGAGACCTAGACGACATAAGATCAAAATTGCCAAAATATGTTCCGTAATTCAAAATTTCAATATTACAAATAAAACATTCATGTAACTTTTTTTAAAAATTAATTTTAATTTTACGTTGGGCACTTAAGCGACACAAGACCATTTAGAATGTTTCAACTTTTAAAATTGGGTAAAATAAAATGTTACAAATAAGAAATCTGCTATTAAGCGACACTAGATAATCTGTATTCACATTTTTGCATAGCATCTAGGACGATTTTGGACGGTCTCATTTTTAACCAGAGGATGTTGCAGGATGATAACGGATGGAAGATTTAGGAACAACCGTATTAATATATAGATTAGGAATTACCAATAAGAGACCTTGTGTCAATTCCATTGTTTATTGTAGCTTTGTAGCTTAAACCAACATCTGGTTGGTTTGCAGATGCAGCTTCTTAGATCATCGCTCGTGGCTGGACACTGAATCAGATGAAATGGCCGAAATCGTCTAGAAAACACACATTGTGAAGAAAATGTCTCTGACGATAAATTATAGCAAATATAGTTTTATTACCAGCAACAGTTCCGAGTTAACACAGAATAGGCGTAGAGGTAGAGAGGAGTAGTGAATTGCTTCAGCAGGGATCCTGGCTTGTTTGTACGCTTTGGCTGGTGGTCCGACTCGAATGAAAATGCGAGTTGCTTTTATCATTACACTATCTAACCGCATTCTTCCGGTAAGTGTGGTAAGTGACATAGTTTAACATTGTGTTCCATATATGAACAAAACAAACATTGTCACTGTGGCGTTGGACCATATCGACCCTCACACGTGGCGCAACAGAAAAGGTGATGCTGTAGGATTGGAATCTCTGAGACCAATCCCTCTCCAAGTTTTGTGGTATACTGTTAAAAAAAAAAGAGGATGAAATAACATCCAAAAACAAGAACTTTTGATAGACTATTTATTAACAAAAACTAGCTTGTTTTTAATTATTACTTATAGTTTTTAGACTGACAAATAATCCGCCGTCTAAACTTTTGCTTCATTCTTTCGTTAGGCTCTACAATACAAAGAACAATATAATCTTCGATATTCAGCTTTCTGTTGTTTTATGGCATTCACCGCCAACACCGTCCCTTCGAGATTTGAATAATGCAAAGCGAAAAAAATGTACATATCAATTTTCACCTAAATGTCCTTCGAGTCTCGCAACTACGCAAGTCCTGTTTCTCATTCCGCGCGCTTTTTTTTTGCAGATAGAAAGAAAGCGCTCAGAACAGCTTGCTTGCCTGATGATGCCTTGTTTTGCTTTACTTCATCTTTGTACGTTAACTCTCTCATCTACTTGTTTCTACATCACTGTTTGGTATTTTTAGTACAGAAAAGAAAATGATATCACTATGTTGGCAAAGTGCAAGATCGCCGACTGAGAATTTATTCATTACCGTGGGTGCCATTTTTTACTGTCAAATTTGTAATAATAATAATAATAATAATAATAATAATAATAAATAATACATGCTTACAATTGAGGAACATGGGCATATTTTGCATTACAATGGTGAGATTTTATCGAGGCCTACACGTCATAAGATCCGTTTACGTATTTTTAAAAGTCTGAAAGAAAAGCGTTAAGGAATATTTTAAAGGTTACAAGTAAGGTAAGCTGAGCGCCCCATGTTAGTGTAATGGTTCACAAGCTAGGCTAGAGGGCCGTTGCTAGTGGGTTCGATTCTCCATAGGCGCCCTAAAATGCTAGCCTTGTGTCAAGTTTAATGAATGGCCAGTTGAACGGTACATTTATTTCATTCCAGTACATTTGGGAACACGGAGGTACTTCTCGCCATTACTATAATACTCATTATATATCATCATCAAGTCGTGTAAGTAGTAAGTTAGTCGGCGGAGCGGCCTATTGTCGGTATCAGCCGAACCGCGAGGGAGTCTATCCCCTGTTCGCCAGCGCTAGACCAGAGAGATTGTTTTGCTGAGGTGGCGTGTCATACCTTCCCGTCAGCTCCCCACTTTACTACACAGATCAGATTACCCAAGCTGTGCCACGCATGCGTGTTAGCGGGGCGGGGGGGGGGTCAATATCGAATCCGGAACCTTGCGATTCTTAGGCCAATACTCTACCGACTGAGTTAAACCGGCCCTTTATCTGATCTAAACCGGCCCCTTTCGTGTAGTCTAGTATATTTTAAAATGATTTCTAATTTAACATATTTCAATAACAGTCACCACCACCACCACCATCATCATCATCATCCTGCCACGCTGACAGTACGGATTCCCACGACTCTCTGGCCACCCGTCACTACTATCGATCATCACTCCTGGAAGGTCCTCAGCACAGCATCAAGTACATAGCTGTTGTAAAAGTAAGAATCATCATCATCATCATCATCATCATCATCATCATCATCATCAAGTCGTGCTGATAGCGCGGATTCCCATGTTTCTCTCTCTTACCAACCGTCCATATCGGTCATTACTTCTGGCAAGTCCTCGGCAGAGCATCCAGTGTCCATTCATAGCTGTTGTATGTAGGTCGATCAACACTGGTGTGTCCATGTGGAGGTATCCACGAGAGAACGTCGCCTATGAGTTCGTTCTTACTTCTCCAGCAGTTCCCAGCATGTCTTGTTCGTCGTACTTGGATGGTTTGTGTGATAGGAGGTAAATGAGCGTACAGCTGATGTTTGGGGGGACTGTTGCTTCCAGGATTTGTTCTAGATAATACGCAGCATTCTTGCGTAGTTCCCATCTAGCATTTTCTTCAAGCGTTTCGTTAAAGTACAAGTTGTTTGGTTTGGTTTGGTTTGTTTTGTTTTACGGAATATCAACCTCAGTGGGTCATTTAATGCCGACAAAGTTTTGAAATAAATCAATTCTTAATGGATAATACAATTTTTTTATAAATACATTTTTCTATTTAACCCATAGATGGGACCCTAACAGGTACTACCACTCCGGGTCAGAGTGGACCAGGGAGCAATGGTGATGAAGGGGTGCTCCACATTCCCCAAACCTCCAAAACTGGAACCTCACCATCAGATAGAGTTTAACGTCATTCCCAGGACATGTAGACCCGCAGCCACCACCTTCTAGCTCCCATATGATAAAAAGGGGTTGGGGCTTGCCATAAGGGCAATAGGGTTGGGGAAATCATATCGGTGCTAGGGCTTGATGTGACCAGCCGATTGATCGGAGAGGGCCTCTCCGACCGCCCGTCTAGCCCAAGATAGGGCCAAAGTGGAGTATTGCATGTCATGAACTGCTCATCCACCTGGGCTCTATCCTTAAGCATCACGGGTCGCCACCCACGGCCAACAGGTGGTACCATTGGGGGAGTCTTACCCCTCTGCAGAGATGCAGTCGGTGCATTCTAACGCCCCAGCCGACAGGGCGGAAAGTACAAGTTGTACAGCCATACAGTAGTACTGACACGGCTTCACCTTACCCAAAGAATTCAGTTAGAATGCTATAACTTAGATAATACAGCAATTTACAGCCTAATTTGCCAGTGAATGACAAATTTTGTGGAATTTTCGTTCACACTGAACTTCATGATTTTATCATCCCAATTTTTCGTCCACTAAGGACGATGGCGTAGTGTCCAAAAGAAGAAGAAAAAGAAGTTTTTATCTGCATCTGTGCAAGTGGCTGAGCAGGTCAACCCTTTGGTGACAGTCTTTAGTGCACTGACTGCACACAAACAGTGATGCTTGCTGGGCGGGGGTGGGGGGGGGGTGTTTCTCTCTCTCTTTCAGGATCTCTTTGCTGTGATGGCTACTCTCTCTACGCCTCACTCCTCTTCGTACCTTGTTTATATTGAGACGCCAGTCTGCTCGATTTTCTGCTTTACTTCCCACATGTTTGTGTCAATGTGTCATATCCTCATGTCTCTCCCGCAGACATCTTTGAAGCGTAGATATGGTCTACCTACCGATCTTTTACTAGTTCGTCATACAAAAGGTATTTGGGGATGCGGTCATTTTCTTTCCATCCTTTTGATATAATAGAGATAACTAGATTAGGATTCTTAACTCCTCCCTAAATAGAAGCATAAATATAATCATGGACCGTTTGGTCATGAGTGAAATTCACTTAATTTACGTACCGTAATTTTGTCGAAAAACTTTAAAAAAATATCTAATGCGGTGATTGAAAACGACTTTGTAGAATTTTTCATCTTAAAAACCACCCGGGCGGCTGGAGTTGTAGAATACGTCGACTGCACCTCTGCATAGGGGAAGGAGCACCCCCACCTAATCAAATAGGTCCATATTTCTATTTAAAACTATGTATAAGCTCTTTGTATCTTCTGTCATGTTTTGTATTCTCATCAATTAAATTTGATCAGGCAATAAGATATTCTTGTTATCCCTTCGTTGTGAATTGTTCTTATATCTGTATTATTTATATGGTGGTGCGTGGTGTAAGGGTTAGAGTCGTAAGAAGTGGACTCGTCGACCCGAGTTCAATTACTGGACGACGCTGTTTGCATTTCACATGGCGCTAATACCCTTGGAAAAGGTATAAATCCAATTCTCCCACCAGCTATGGATAAATAGCAGGGCAGACTGGGCTCTTTAACCATGGCTAGGTAACCAGTCTAGGAGAAAGAAACTTTGAATTCAAACCTGTTAAAGTCCGCCTAAGAAATTGACATTGGATCACATCCTGCTCGTGCGGAGAGGTTTGTATATATATATATATATATATATATATATATATATATATATATATATATATTATTTATTCACAACGAATTGATAACAAGGACACGATACTCAATCAACTATCGTACATCTGCAACGGTAAATGAATTATTCGCATCGTCATATTCTACACTCTTCTCCGCCTCTCACCCATGAACTTGAAACTTATCTCCCTTTGACCTCTTTTTGGTAACCTCCCTTGTTACCGCTCTTCTATGTAGAAGTCATGTAAACATCTATTCGCCATTAAAGCCTTCTTAACACGTCTCTCGTTTTCTTCTGAATACTGCGTGAATCATGACCGTTGCAAAATTCATATTTTTTTTTTGCACTTTGATGGATCACTTCTCTTGCTTGAAAAGAAAAAAACAAAAACAAAACAAAACAAAATAAAAACAAAAAAAAAGATATATATAGAACAAATTGTAGCACCTGGTTGAGCGTTTCTTATTGTTGTTGTTGTTGTTGTTGTTGATAAGTCAGATGTTACACATATTACGCATATTACACATAAATAAAAGAAAAAAAGAAGAAAACGACCTTTTTTTTAAAAAATAAAAAAAACAGTAATCGATATAATTTTTATTTAATTAGCTTTTATGATTATTTTCAGTTTTCAGCTCGAGTAAAATCTAGATTTGCTTTTGTGCCAAAAAAATGCACATAATCTTTTAAATAACACGCTTAAGTGTTATCGCTTTCTTATGTACGCCACTACGTCAATTCTAAGGGGAGCAATTATTTAATCTATATTAATAACCGAGAAGTGTTTGTCTGTCTGTCATTTATTGACAGAACAACCAAATTTGGTATACATGCTTATTGGACTCAGACGACAGCTTTAATGTAAACAAAAGTTTTGGGGCTAAACTTGCAAATCGCCTCAAAATTAAAATGGAAACTTTTTGGGTGGTGCTCCATGACAGTTTAACTACAGTGTATGAATTAACTTTTTGCGAATTGGTTTACGGTTTAGGGGGTTGGGGATTAAGTTTCTAATTACGTATTGCTTAAAAAAGAATTACTATACATTTAATTAACCATTGAAATTAATTATTGAATTCAACGGTAGACACATTTGTCTCAGTTGTTTGTGTTAGTATTGCAATGTATAATTTCAATTAAACTTGGTTTAAAAAAATATTTTTCAATGTATAGTAATTTGTTTTTTGTTGTTGTTTTTTTTTAAGCAATACGTAATTAAAAACAACCTTAATCCCAAACCCCTAAACCGTAACCCAATTCACAGAAAAATTCATTCATACACTGTAGTTAAACTGTCATGGAGCACCACCAAAAAAGTTTACGTTTTAATTTTGAGGCCGATTTGCAAGTTTAGCCAGTTTTTGTTCCTCATAGAGAAAGAGTTGCTCGCATTATAAACATTGATTTCAAACAATAAACAATAACCAATGAGAAGACATTTTTCCTGTGACGTACCTGGCACAAGTGCCGCCCAGGGAGGATGTTTATTAGGCTGCTTCTAAAAAGTTCTAGTAACAGTTTTAAAAAAAGCCGAAAACAGAATAATACATATATATATAATTTTGAAAGTTAATTAGTTAATAATTAATGAATTTAGGCGGGCATATATGTTCAAATGTAAGGCTAAACAAATCGAGAAAATGTCAATCCCTGAATGTACATTTCAACCTATTAGGTACATTCAGGGATTGACATTTTCTCGATTTGTTTAGCCTTGCATTTGAACATATATGCCCGCCTAAATTCATTAATTATTAACTAATTAACTTTCAAAATTAGATATGACTTCAATTAAGCATATATCCTCCAAAAAATTGTCGGCTTAAAGCCATATAAAAAATAAACACATGTGTTTGTTTACTTAACCTCATATGTATATAAGTAAGAAAAAGCAAGCTGGATGCGACGCAAGGTCAACTATTAAGTAGAGTTTAACAGGTTTTAAATTTAGAGTTTTCCTTGAAATTTGACCATTCTGACTAGTGGATAATTGGGTTGTATAAAATGGTTGTATAAGTACAAACCAGAATCTGTCCCAGAAAATGAGATGCATAAAATTCTAAGCCTGAAGACCAAAATTTTTGATCAACATAAAAATAACTTGGTCTCTAGTGGCAATTCTAGCGGATCAAAGAGTAAAAGTGAAGGAAGGCGAAAAGCTGGACAAATACACGGACCTTCCTCGAGAAATGAAAAAAGTTTTAAAACATGAAAGTGACGGTGATACCTATCGTAGATGCAACCCTTAGAACTGCCTCCAAGAACCTAAAAAAGACACCGGGTTAAACTGGTGCCTAGAGGAAGAATCGAGACCATCCAAGACCACAGCACTGGTGAAATCAGCTAGAATGTTTAGAAGAGTCTTGAGATCTGAAGTGACTTGTTGTCACCCCGACTTCAATGACCCCCCCCCCCCCAAAAAAAACAAAAAAAAAACAACAACAACGTTAGAGCTGATGTAAAAAAAAAAACCCAAAAATCGCTATGAGTGTGATAATAATGATACATATATATATACTGTACTGACCACTGACTTTCTACTCCCACGTTCACACCGTCCACTTCCAGATTGATTTTTTTATCTCTTTATCTTTTTCTGAAGCCTTGATGATTGGTATCTTAGATACGGCACTCCAGTGACTGCTGGCCTTTCTCTTGCTTCTCTTTCTTCCTTTGACCCATTTTATCAGTATCTATAAGGTGCACACACACACACACACACCCACACACACACACACACACACACACACACACACACACACACACACACACACTGTAAAGCGAGTGCAAACAGACAAGTGCGCATTTATATATATTATATATATATATATATATATAGAGAGAGAGAGAGAGAGAGAGAGAGAGAGAGAGACAGACAGACAGAGACAGAGACACACACAGAGAGAGAGAGAGAGAGAGAGAGAGAGAGAGAGAGAGAGAGAGAGAAGAGAGAGAAAGAGAGAATGTATATATTGATACAGTCATATATATATATATATATATATATATATATATATATACTCACACATACACACACACACATATATATATATATATATATATATATATATATATAGAGAGAGAGAGAGAGAGAGAGAGAGAGAGAGTGAGAGAGAGTAAGAAAAAAGAAAGAAAGAGGAAGAGAATGAGAAGATAGAGAGAGAGAGAGAGAGAGAGAGAGAGAAGAGAGAGAGAGAGAGAGAGAGAGAAAGGGATATGTATATATTGATACAGTCATATATATATATATATATACTCACATTACACATACACACACACACACACACATATATATATATAATATATATATATATATATATATAGAGAGAGAGAGAGAGTAAGAGAGAGAGAGAGAGAGACAGAGACAGAGACAGAGAAGAGAAAGGATATGTATATATTGATACAGTCATATATTATATATATATATAATATATATATACTCACACATACACATACACACACACACACACACATATATATATATATATATATACATATTATATATATATAATAGAGAGAGAGAGAGAGAGAGAGAGAGAGAAAGAGAGAGAGAGAGTAAGAGAGAAAAAGAAAGAAAGAGGAAGAGAGTGAGATAGATAGACTGTACAGAGAGAGAGAGAGAGAGAGAGAGAGAGGAGAGAGAGAAGAGAGAGAGAGGGGGGGGAGAAAGAGAGAGATAGATGTATATATTGATACAGTCATATATATTATATATATATATACTCACACATACACACATATATAGAGAGTGAGGGAGAGAGAGAGAATGAAAGAAAGAGTGAAAGGGAGAGTGAGAAAGATATAGAGAGAATGTGAGAGAGAAAGACACAGAGGGATATATATATATATGTATATATATAATTAGATACCACAAAAATAGGTCACGTGATCAGTTTAGGCCATATTGAAAGAAGAAACGTAAATATTTTTGTACTTTATATTTTTTAATTTCGCAAAAAAGAAATAACGGACATAAAGAGTTGTTACAAAGAAAAACAGTTCAATTCAAAGATCAAATTATCCGATTGGGAAAAAATTACTCACCGTTATTTTGAAAAATATGTAAAACAGTCCGGTTTTTTTTTACATCAGGGTCCATTTCTTTATTGATATTTTTTAGGAGAATTCTGTATTCATTGTTCTTTTAATAAAAAGCTCTCGCATCGAAACTCATAGAAATATTCTGATATAATTATTCAGACTCTTATCTTTATAGAAAATAAGTAAAAATCGTTTTTTTTTGTGGGTTCATTTTTTCATATTTCATAAAATAAAATAGGTGTGTGTGGGGAGTAAACCTCGTAAAAAATATTTCCTCTAATATATTTTAGGAAAAAACTATTTCTGACATATTTTCATCAAAAGGTAAATAATTATGGAAATTTTCGTAAAAATCGGACCATTAATTGATTTTTCTTATAGAATTTTTTAAAAAACCGGTAGTCATAGCTTGTTTTTGGCTACGTTCAATTTCAACTTCGGTGCAAAAATGTAAACATTGTTTCTCGTTCATAATTTTCATTATTTTTGTGAGCTGCAAAGTTTGTTAAAAATCATCAGTTTTTTTTTATGTTTCTTCTTTCAAATGGACAAAAAATTTTCAAAGATAATATAAAACTTTATGCAAATTTCATTGTGTTGAATATGGGGGGGGAATTTCACAGGGAAAATTGGTGGTACCTAATACATATATATATATAAAATTTTGGGATGTTGTTTATTTTTTTTAGAAGCATTGGTGAATATATTAAATTTATTTATTTTTTGCTTGAAGGCAATTACAATGCGCATATCGCATAAAATTCGATAATTATAGAAGATAAATGATATTGACAAGTGAATCTCGCAAAGAATTACTCGGCGTGTAGAACATCGTACAGCAGCTGTTTCGACTTTATTAAGTCTCATCAGCGATGTATACTAACGATCTCCCTCCGACAGAAATCCTGCTGAAGTCCCGGTTTCGCATTGTAATTGCCTTCAAGCAAAAATATCAATATCAATATCAATATATATATATATATATATATATATATATATATAATATATATATTATTGATATGATATTGATATATATATATATATATGTGGAGAAAAGTAGACAAACACGGGTTTCGAAACGTTGCACCGTCGACAATAAACATCAAGTTTCCACAACATCCCGTGTTTGTCTACTTTTTCTCCACATACTGTCGGATTAACCTCTCACATTTCTACCATATATATATATATATATATATATATATATATATATATATATATAGAGAGAGAGAGAGAGAGGGAGATAGAGAGAATGAGAGAGGGAGAGATAGAGTGTACGTGTGTGAGAGAGAGAGAGGGGGGGAGAGAGTAGGACAGAGAGTATGTGTGAGTATGTGTTTGAGTGAGTGAGTAAACGAGAGAGAGAGAGAGAGAGAGAGAGAGAGAGAGAGAGAGAGAGAGAGAGAGAGAGAGAGAAGAGGAGAGACGTCCGTAACAGATGTGTTACATCGAGCTTTGACCCATTTTATCAGCATAAACGTTTCTGCAACACACACACACACACACACACACACACACACACACATATATATATATATATATATATATATAATATATAAATATAAATATATATATATATATATGATAGAATCCGTGAGCAGATGTCTTACATCAAGCACTCATACATAAAACACCGTAAAAGTCTAATTTTTTTTTTAAATTAGGAAAATAGAAATCTATTTTCTAAGATCGCTTACACTTGAAAAAAAAAAAAAAAAAAAGAAAATGAAAAAGAAAAAAAAGAAAAAAAGAGGAAAAAAAAAAGGAAGGAATTTTTCTTTAGGTTGTTTACAACAGCCAGCTATTTATCAGCCCTTACCCCCACACACTCTTCCCCCATTATGTTCACAAAAAAACAAACAGTATACACTTGTGTCCGGATCAGGTGGGTTTTTCTCCCTTCTCAGCAGGTCAGAAACCTAGGCCAATGATAACCTTGTTTATTCCTTTCTCTTATTCTAGCCTTTGTTTCACCAATGTGAAACTAGCGCTGCTCACCGTGTTATGTTGTCTGGCGATCACCCCCCATACCAATGGCGCTGCCATTTATTCTCGAAGGAACCGTTTCGTGAGGGATTGTAAACAGACAGTGACGGAGTACATGGTACATTTCAGTTCTGTTTACTTCCTAGTGCTTCTTACTCTTAGATTATGACTACTATAGATTTAGCTCAGTCGGTAGAGCATTTGTCTAGGAAATCGTAAGGTCTCGGGTTTGAATACCCAACAAGAATGAATAAAACAAAATGTATTCGGCGTAGAATAGCCCAAGGGGATTGACATGTCGTAAAATCTAACCAGCCTACCAACTTCTACTTTGGCTCTTACTTATGTCAAGCCCTAGCACCTTTATGATTGTCCCGGCCGTATGGCTCTTATGACTTATCGCATGACCGATAGCAGATCTGTTTTATTCAACTCTTCCTACTGTATTCCCGGTCGGTGAGAAAAATAAAAACCGATATTGTTATATATTTGTTGAATCTCTATTCCGTGAAATCTCTACTCTGAAAAATCTTCGTGTTTGCTCGCAATCACCTCGTTCGACGGTCTGTTCGCAATCACCTCGTTCGCCGACTGCCAAGAAATTCGGCTCATTTATTTCTCCACTCCTCTCCCATAAACCACCTCACTTCCGGTCTGTACTCTTTTATAAGAGACCTTCGGACGCCATTTCTTTTCCTAGACCGAGGTAAGAGGAGTTTCATTTGTTTTTCTTTATATCACAATATTAAATATATTTAACTGTTTTTGTTATACTATACTATTATACTATTTCTCTGAATGTTTTATCTGCGTTATTCGGACTATTGAAGGCCGGAGGGTATATCGGCCGAAACGTTGTACAAATAACAATGAAGATGGGGACAATAGTCCGAATAACGCAGATAATACTGTTTTTGTTATATTTTGTTATTCCTGCATCAAGGATGAGATTGATAAAAACAATTCAGCTATCAGTCATGCGGTGTGTTCATCAAGCAGGCATGTTCTTTACTGTCCTGTCTCTCATTTGCGACTGCGCTTACCAGTGTCAACTTCGTTAGGAAGAGTTATCTCCCCTAACAATTACAAACTTGTGAGACCTTTTTTCTTACTAATTTTAAAGATTTTGTTTTATTTCTTGTTTTTTTTTGCGGGGGGGGGGGGTATATATTTTTTCCGAGTGCCAAGAGTCCGGAATTTGAATTCGGACACTACACTTAAATGACACAAGGCATTCCATAGGTTGCAGCACTTGAGGGTAAGCGATAAAAGTCAGTATTTTTCAAGTAGTTGCTCATGTGGAAATCTAATACGATAAAAAGAGCTGAGTGACCACCGGTCATCTAGTTTCATCGTTTCTTTCATTTCAGTTTTCTGGGTTGGTTACGTATTAGAGATTTTGAATGATTTTTCGACGTACTTGCATCGATTTTGGGGGGGGGCAGTTGTTTAATTTAGTATAGTTTGGTTTGTTTTACGGCATATCAACCTCAGTGGGTCATTTAATGCCGATAAAGTTTTGAAATAAATCAATTCTTAATGGATAATACAATTTTTTTATAAATACATTTTTCTATTTAACCCATAGATGGGACCCTAACAGGTATTACCACTCCGGGTCAAAGTGGACCAGGGAGCAATGGTGATGAAGGGGTGCTCCACATTCCCCAAACCTCCAGAACTGGAACCTCACCATCAGATAGAGTTTAACGTCATTCCCAGGACATGTAGACCCGCAGCCACCGCCTTCTAGCACCCATATGATAAAAAGGGGTTGGGGCTTGCCATAAGCGCAATAGGGTTGGGGCAATCATATAGGTGCTAGGGCTTGATGTGACCAGCCGATTGATCGGAGGGGGCCTCTCCGACCGCCCGTCTAGCCCAAGATAAGGCCAAAGTGGAGTATTGCATGTCATGAACTGCTCATCCACCTGGGTTCTATGCTTAAGCATCACGGGTCGCCACCCACGGCCAACAGGTGGCCCTATTGGGGGAGTCTTACCCCTCTGCAGAGGTGCAGTCGGTGCATTCTAACGCCCCACCGACAGGGCGGGGGCCAGTTGTGTAACGGTTGTGAAATGGGCACGGCAACACGAGTTCAGATCTTAAACGGAGCTGGTTGCATTTCACATGGCGCTAATACCCTTGAAAAAGGTATGCATCCAACAATTCTCCATCTAGCTATGGGTAAATCGTAGGGCAGACTGTGCTCTTTAACCTTGATATGGCAACCAGGCTACGAGAAGGAAAACTTAAAATTTGACCATGTGGTCGCATTCTGCTCGTGTGGAGGGGTTGTGTATATATGCACATTCGAATCCTTACCGCCGTATAATTTTGTTGCTGTAGAAGTTTAGGTAAGAAGAGAAATAGTGCTCAATCTATTTTCTTTATCTTATGGTTTTATGTAAGTTAATTCCGTTTGGGCTGTTTAGTTTGTTCTGCCAAATAAAAAGTTCTATTGAGCTGTCTATACATTTGTAAAACCATCGATTATATTCTGGGAATACCTTGGGCACTTTGAATATAAGCTCCTTACTACATTTGGGGCGCTGGTAGGTGTAGTCAGTGATTTAATTTACTTGGGTCACAGG
Source organism: Doryteuthis pealeii (assembly GCA_023376005.1). Lineage (NCBI taxonomy): Eukaryota > Metazoa > Mollusca > Cephalopoda > Myopsida > Loliginidae > Doryteuthis > Doryteuthis pealeii. The sequence continues at coordinate 68,755,328 of CM042137.1, read as the reverse complement.
TAGGTTTCGGATCTTTCAACATCATACTCCTCTTGCCAGGCTGACCCTATCAGAGGTGATCAAACTCTGATCCATTTCCATTTGTGCTGTTTAGTTTGTTCTACCAAATAAAAGGACTATTGAGCTGTATATATACATTAGTAAAAACTGTGGATTATATTCTGAGGAATACCTTTAGACACTTTAAATATACGCTCTTTACTACATTTGGGGTGGTGGAAGGTGTCGTCAGTGATGTAATTAATCTTGGGTCACTGGGAAGTTTCGGGTCTTTCAACATCAAACTGATCCACTCACTACTTTTGAAACGCTAAAAGACATTTGGCTTTTATTGATTTTGGACGAGCTGTTACAAACAACCAGTCAAACAAGTTGCAAACAACCAGTCAAATACGTGACACAGTCTATCTAAGTGGTCTACGGGGACATTGGCACTTTTCTTTTCTTCGTCGAAACGGATTAAGAGACTTGGAAAAGAAAATGTAATGTAACCCTACATTAATACAAAATTTGAGAGGCATATTTTCTTATTAATTTTAACATTTTTGTTTTATTTCTATTTTATCTTCTTTTCTTCTTTCCTTTTAAGTATTTAAAAAAATGAAACCATCGATTATATTCTGGGGAATACTTTTGGACAATTACCAGTTTGACATATTTCTTATAGTAGGGCAGATTATAAGTCCCCGTAGTGTAGTGGCTAACATGCTGGACTGCAACATCATAGTAAGTTCAAACTCCAGTCACATTATTACTTTCTTTGTTGGACTAATACCCTTGGGAAAGGTATGAACCCCCAAATCTCTCCAGCTATAAGTTAAATAGTACCACTACTCTTCTTCTACAAGGATGGCTTTGTAGGGGTGCCTGTTGTGTAATGGTTATCATTGTAGGAAATGGATATGGGATACAAGTTCAAATCCTGGACAAGGTTAGTTGCATTTCATATAGCGCTAATACCCTTAGGAAAGATATGAATCTATTCTCCCTCCAGCTATGTGTAAATAGCAGGGCAGACTGGGCTCTTTAACTATGGTACAGCAACTGGTCTAGGAGAAGAAAAACTCTGAATTCAAACCTGTTAAACTCCACTTAAAAAATGACCTTGTCACATCCTGCTAATGCAGAAAGGTTAGTAAATATTATACAAGAATGTTTTTTGCATTAATTAACCCACAAAGATTAATATGTTATTAAGCAATGAAACATAGTGCTAATACTCTTGGGAAAGGTATGCACCCAAATGCTCTCCTTCCAGCTATAGGTAAATAGTAGGGCAGACTGGACTCTTTAACCGTGGCTAGGTAACCAATCTAGGAGAAGGAAAACTGAATTCAAACCTGGAGTTGGTAAATATATATATATATATATATATATATATATATAGACTATTATAAGGGGAAGTCCCCGTAGTGTAGTGGCTAACATGCTGGACTGCAACATCATAGTAAGTTCAAACTCCAGTCACATTATTACTTTTTTTTGTTGGACTAATACCCTTGGGAAAGGTATGAACCCGCAAATACAGTGCTAATACCCTTAGAAAAGATATAAATTTAACTATTCTCCCTCCAGATATGGGTAAATAGCAGGGCAGACTGGGCTCTTTAACCTTGGTATGACAACCTTTATAGGAGAACGAACACTCTGAATTCAAACCTGTTAAAATCGCACTTAGAAGAAATCGAGCATGCGTCATAGCGTGCTCCTGTGGAGGGGTTGGTAAATACATACTTTCATCGATTTTCTTCCATCTGTCTGTCTCGCTGTCTGTCATTCTCTCTCTCTCTCTCTTCTGTCTCTGTCTCTGTCTCTCTCTCTCCCGACGCCGAGTCATTAAACTCTATCTTCAAATGATCCCAGGTCACATTTCTCACCAAAGCCCCCCCCCTCACTCGTCGCATAAAACGAATGAAATCGAGTTTGTAATTGTTTTGCTGGAGTTTTGTTCCCTGCACGATAATTTTAAAGCTTTAACAATTCGTGTCGGCTAACTTAACAGCCAAGAAAATTAACGGGACTGCCTCACAGCGTGGAAAGGAATAAACCGGTCTCGTCGTCGACCTCACTGGGACGTACTATCATGACGAAGAAGACAGAGTGGTTAGCCGGGCTGGGAGAGAGGTTGTGGGTGATTAAGTCTATTAAGATTATTGACTTGCAACAATCACATGACTCGTTTCGTTACTACCAACACTGAAGCTGACAGTTCGAATGATGAATAAGACATTTTATCGTAACGATAGTGATTCATTTTCATGTGTCATTGATAATTACTTTCTCTTGCAAGACGAGTGATAGACATATCTCGATAAATAAGAGATTAGTCTAACTTGTTGCATATTGTTCAAAAGATTAGGTGACTTATCGAATTCTGTGGTGAGCTGGTTTGGTTTGGTTTGGTTTGGTTTGGTTTACGGTATATCAATCTCAGTGGGTCATTTAATGCCGATAAAGTTTTGAAATAAATTCATTCTTAATGGATACACAATTTTTTTTTTATGAATACATTTTTCTATTCAACCCATAGATGTGACCCGAACAGGTACTACCACTCCGGGTCAGAGTGGACCAGGGAGCAATGGTAATGAAGGGGTGCTCCACATTCCCCAAACCTCCAAAACTGGAACCTCACTATGAAATAGAGTTTAACGTCATTCCCAAGACATGTAGACCCTGAGCCACCGCCTTCTAGCACCCATATGATAAAAGGGTTGGGTCTTGCCATAAGGGCAATAGGATGGGGGCAATCATATAGGTGCTAGGGCTCGACGTGACCAGCCGATTGTAAGGGTCTAAGTGGAGTGTTGTATGTCATGGACTGCTCATCCACCAAGACTCTGTCCTTAAGCATCATGGGTCGCCATCCACGGCCAACAGATGGCCCCATTTCGGGGAGTCTTACCCCTCTGCAGAGGTGCAGTCGGAACGTTCTAACGCCCGACCGATAGGGCGGCGTGGTGAGCTGGTTCGTGTATCTGCTAACAATGTAACAAACACAACAATGAGAATGGCTTTCATGATTAAATTTAAGCTATTATCTAACATTAAAAACGTGCATTTTTTATTCTAGCTTTATAGATTATTGGAAGCGGCTACTCGGCATCGCCAGGGTAGAAGGGGGGAGGCAAAAGGGTTAGTCTCGCAGATCCATCATTACTGAATCAGGGGTTGGATACTCACAGTAGGCCCCATTAAAATCTCTATGTAAAAAAGACCTTGCATCAAGAAAAACACAGACACTCTGAAAAGAAAGATTAATGTCTCCTCTTCTATTTATTAATTATCTTTATGAATATAAATCAAATCTTCATTATTTTTGCTCAAAAAGCAAGATCTGGTGATAGAGAATATATATATATATATATATATATATATATATATATATATATATATATAAAGAAAATTTGAAAAAACAAGTATTCCGAAATTGGGATGAATTTAATAATCGATGTTTAAAACATTTCGGTTACATTGAACCTTCATCAGGATGTCTCTTGGGGTGAAGAAAATGATGGATGTTTTTATATGTGACAGGAGATTAAAATCTTTTTAGTTATGTAACTGTATTTGATCAGCGTTTTATTTTTGAAAGGCAAGTCGCGACGACTGGCGTCACGCGTCATGACACCTTCGCGTGAGTAGATCGCAACTTGCCTTTCAAAATTAAAACGCTGATCAAATACAGTTACATAACTAAAAAGATTTTCATCTCCTGTCACATATAAAAACATCCATCATTTTCTTCACCCCAAGAGACATCCTGATGAAGGTTCAATGTAACCGAAATGTTTTAAACATCGATTATTAAATTCATCCCAATTTCGGAATACTTGTTTTTTCAAATTTTCTTTCTATTGTCGGATTTAATTTCCATATTTACTCCCATATATATATATATATATATATACTTTGTCATTAATTGTTGTATTTTTTAAATTTCCTCCAGATATACATACATACATACATACACACACATACCCTATATATATATATATATATATATATATATATATATATATAGAAGGTCTGGTTTCTTTGTTTAATGGCATATCAACCTTCATGGATTATTCAATGCCAAATACATCCTTGAAGAAGAAGTAGTACAATTAGTACTATTAGTGGTGCTATCTAACCCATAACTAGGGGGGGGGGTGATGGGGTTAATACCTTTCCCAAGAGTATTAGTCTGGAAGTGAATGCAATAGACACGAAAGGAGTTAGAACTCGTAATTTATTATTCAACAAAACAATGACTAACAATATAAATGCCCTTCCTATATATCGAATCAAGTTTGAGAGACCTACCAGTCTGATGTAGAGGGAAATTAATTATACCTGGTATCTTCTATTAGAGTCAGCCCTCTCGGGGATAAATTCTAATCGTCTTGTTGTGGAACTGGTCCGTAGGTGTTGAATATGGGTGCCAAAACTAGTGATTTTCTGTCCAATCTTGGAAAAGCTCTCCCTCACTTAACTCCATATACAGAAGAATACATTTTATTAACCCAACAGATGTATCATTCATTCAGATGTGTCTGAAAAAGAGTGAAGATTTATTTGATTTGATTTAGTTTTGCAAAACTTTTAAATAAACGACCCAGAAATATCCCAACATTCAGACTAACAATTATTCTATCGTTGCATAGCCTTATACTTATTATTATTATACTTATATTTACTAGCAAATATAAGCACCCTCCGGCTGCAAGTATTTAAGTGTTAATGTAATTAAATATTATATTACATAAGAAAGGCTAATGAAACTAAATAAGAATGCAGATAAAAAAGATTTGAAACACAGGAGGGTATAATCGAAAAATAGAACAATTGAAACTTACTTCTCCATCACTCCCGACTTTCATTGCTAAAGTTTCCTAATTTAAATATTTAGTTAAAATAGGAAGTAAAGAATAAAATTACAGTTATTTCTTCTTGTGAATGGATTTCTTTTAAGATTTATCCCCGAAATCTTTACTCATATTCATTAAGATAAAACCGAACAATTAGAAATCCATAATACTAAGCACATATTTATTAAAATCAATTTTTAAATATCAATATGCAAATTAGCCTTCCCATTCACACTGTAAACCTCTATTTTCTTGTATATATAAATACATGTTATATGTTATTAGTATGTAGACCCGCCCAACAGGGTGGGGGTCCAGTCGCTTCGGCCCTGGATCTTTACAAGTTAATAGCGTCGATCCCAGGGGGCTATCCCCCCAGGCAATACCTACCCCCTTGATTTAAAGGGGCAGGGCTGGGCTTATTACCCAGCGCCTGAGGCGCCCCCTTGTGGGGGAATGTCGAATTTTTGTTCTTTCCCACCCATGAGCTTCGGCTCGATCCCAGGGGGCCATCCCCCAGGCAACACCTGCCCCCTCGATTTAAAGGGGCAGGGCTGGGTAATAAACTTGAGGCGCCCCCTTGAGGGGGAATGCCGACGGGATTGACGCAATTTTTCCACCTGCCACCCATGAGTCTTGGCTTGTGGGTGGTCCCACATAAAAACGAGACCTTGTGTCCAACCCATACAAATGGGGTATGCGGTAAATAAATGTAGATAAGGCCAACAGTATTAATAATGTAAAACAATTTTATTAATAATTGAGGTTTAAATAAAAAATAAAATCATGGAGAATGTGACGTTAATAACTATGGGAATTATGACTAAAGTAGTGATATAGTTTCGGTTACAGACAGAAAAATACACAATCTCCATTATAATAAGATACTTATCTTCTTTTTATCATCTGTGTTGCTATCTGCTATGCTGGACTGAATTCTCTCTGTGATCTTCTGATCTTCTTGGGTGTTTCTTGGATTGACTTGGGAATTTCTTGGGATTCTTTTGGGTGATAATTCATCTCTTTGTCCATCACTTGTTATCATACATGACCACAAAGACTTTGCCCATTTTTAGACATCATTAATACCCAAGTTCCCAAAGGTAACCAACACGCGTGGAGAGATAGCCATTTACGCGCCCGTTCATCAGGACGTCTGGGACTACTCTGATCTCTAACTCTGGACTGACCAATCAGCTAAAAATGGTGGCAACCTGCCTATCGTATTGCTGATTATTTTCCATGACTCTAATGAATTACAAGTTAACAGCTACTCCCTCTCTCCAGTTGTGGGTAAATAGTAGGACAGGCTGGGCTCTTTAACCTTGGTTAGTTAATCAGTCTAGGAGAAGGAAAACTCTGAATTCAAACCTGTTAAATTCCGCTTAAGAAATTGACCTTGTGTCGCATCCTGCTCGGGCAGTGAAGCTTGTATATATATATATATATATATATATATATATATATATATATATATAATATTATAGGAGAATATGTGCTTAATTGAAGTCGTACCTAATTTTGAAAGTTAATTAATTAATAATTAATTAATTAATTATTAATTAATTAATTTCAAAATTAGGTACGACTTCAATTAAGCACATATTCTCCCAAAAATTGTCGGCTAAAAAAAGCCATATCATAAACACATCGCTTGTGTATCTACTTCTCATATATATATATATATATATATATTATTTATATAATCAGAGATTAAATATAATGGATTTAATATTCCGTAACTGCAGCTTCATGCGTACTTGCAATCGTCAGACGGTCAAATTAATCCATAATGTTTAATCTCTGATTTTTAAACCTTACACTATCTATCTAATCTTTCTATCTATCTGTGGTGAAGTCAAACATAGTTGTCTCCCTCTAAATCAGTTCATCATAAATACTAAAGAATCTTCACCTTAAACCGGACCACAGTTAAATTATATTAAATAAAATCTGAGTAAGCCATTTACCTTTTTTCGACTTTTATTACAAAAGTAATCACATGAAAAAATGTTAGAAAAAAAAAAAAAAAAAGAACTGAACGAGAGAAAAGAAGGTAATTTATGAGGAAGTGCGTCCCGGTCTCCTGCCTCAAGAGTTGCTGCTCGGTGACTATTAAAATAACGCCCCAGCCCAGTCTATTCAAAACTATCCATCTATCTAACTATCTCAATTTGTTCATATTTATCTATATTACTTTAAAGATTTTTTTATTCATGTTGTTTAATGTCTTGTTTTTAGTTTAAATAAACAAGAATTACGACAAAAAAAGAAGCGACCCCCCCTCCAAATACATTTACTTGTCGAAAATATCTATCAATCTATCTCTATTTCTTTGTATATATCTATATCATTTTGTTTGTTTATCTATCTATCTATCTCAGTCTATTCAAAACTATATATCCATCTTCATATCTAAACAAGAATTACGACAAATTACGATAAATAAACAAGAATTACGACGAGCTGGGGTTGTTATTTTGATAGTCACCGGGTAGCGGTTTTTGAGGCGGGAGACCAGGACGCACTTCCTCATAAATTACCGAAAAGAAGATAAAAGAAAAAAGAAAAGAAAGAAAGAGTAATGTTAAGTTGAGTTACTTGCTTAAGAGTTGGCAGTCGATAGCCAAGTAAACTTGTTAGGTTTTTAAAAATAGGTCAATTTACACGTTTGTATTTTTCTTGCATCACAACCTTTCGAGGTTTTTTTTATTATTTTTTTACGGGAGGTGTCAAAATGAGGCAGTAAGAGTTGTTTATGTCGACTATCACAAAGTAAGCAAACAGCAACTATAAAAAAAAACAACAGAGAGAGAGAGAGGAGAGAGAGAGAGAGAGAGAGAGAGAGAGAGAGACAGACAGACAGACAGACAGACAGAGAGAGAGACAGACAGACAAACAGACAGAGAGGGAGAGAGAGGGAGAGAGAAACGGGGGGGGGACAAAATAGTGATTAAACATTACTAGAAAGAAAGAAGTGATGAAAATGGTGAGAAAAAGCAACAAAAAAAAAAACAGAACGTAGAAATGAAAAACTAAACAAAGGACAACTGAGAAAGAGAGAGACAGAGAGATAGAGAGGGACAGACAGATAGACAGAGATTGAGAGAGGGAGAGAAACAGACAGAGACAGAGACAGAGAGAGACAGACAAACAGACAGAGAGGGAGAGAGAGGGAGAGAGAAACAGGGGGGGGACAAAATAATGATTAAACATTTACAAGAAAGAAAGAAGTGATGAAAATGGTGAAAAAAAACAAAAAAACAAACGTAGAAATGAAAAACTAAACAAAAGACTGGAGAAAGAGAGGACAGAGTAAAGAGAGGGACAGACAGACAGACAGAGATGGAGAGAGGGAGAGAAACAGACAGGACAGAGACAAGACGGAGAGGGAGAGAGAGAGAAGAGAGAGAGAGAGAGAGAGAGAGAGAGAGAGAGAGAGAGAAGAGAGAGAGAGAGAGAGAGAGAGAACAAAATAATAGATTAACAATTAAACATAGCAAGAAGAAGTGATGAAACGGTGAAAAAGAACCCAAAAGTAAACAGAACGTAGAAATGAAAATAAACAAAAAAACAACTGAGAGAGAGAGAGAGAGAGAGAGAGAGAGAGAGAGAGACAGACAGACAGACAGAACAGACAGACAGACAGACAGACAGAAGAAAAAAGGTCATGAAAATGATGAAAAAAAAAACCAGAACGTAGAAATGAAAAACAAAATAAATAAAAAGAAAAAAAGTAAAGAGAAGAAAGGAAAAAAAGAAACTTCTATCTTCAGACAAAGAAATGATGTAAGTTGTAGTAAATTATAACGCAGATGGTATTATACAGACGGAGATACAAACAGAGAGAATGAAATAGACTCTCATGTTAAGCGAGATCGATAAAAAAGAATAGATAGATAGTAGCAATTAAGAAGAAAGAAGAAGAAGAAGAAAAGAAGGGAGAGAGAGAGGGGGGAAAGAAAGAGAGAGAGAAATCTAACAGAAGAGATGACAGAGAGAGAGAAAGAAAAAAGAGAAAAGAAGAGAAAAGAGGAATACAGTATCGAAAAACGAGAGAGAGAGAGAGAGAAGAGAGAGAAGAGAGAGAGAGAGAGAGAGAGAGAGAGAAGAGAGAGTGTGTGTTGTGTGTGTGTGTGAGAGAGAGAAGAGAGAGAGTGTGGTGTGTGAGAGAGAGAGAGAAAGAGAGAAGAGGGAAAAAGAGAGAGAAATGGAAGGATATATAAATGGGAAGAGAACGGAGTGAAATGGGAAGAGGAGAGTGTAAAGGGAAGTATGTGTGTGTGTGTGTGTGTGTGTGTTGTGTGTGTTGTGGTGTGAGAGAGAGAGAGAGAAGAGAGAGAGAGAGAGAGAGAGAATGAGAGAGAGAGAAAATATAGAAACAAGTCAGTTTGATAAAGAAAAGGACCTGTTGCTTACAGTAACCTGCTGTTGCCTATATGCTCACCCATCAACGTATTGAACAGGTGCATCGCTGCTTAAATTTGGTGCTAGTAACGGGAACAGGTGCTTTCAACGTGTCTTGACCGTAAAAAAAATAAAGAAGGGTGAGAAAAGAAAAGAATTAGAGAGACGGGTGGCTAATAGGTAAATAAATAAATAAATAAATAAATAAATAATAATAATAAATTTAAAAAAATAAAAACAAATAAATAAAAATAGATAAATAAATACATATTAAAATAAATAAATTTAAAAAAATAAAAAATAAAAAATATATAAAAAATAAATAAAAATAAATTAATTAAAAAAAAAAAAAATAAATGAAATAAAAAATAAATAAAAAAATAAATAAATAAATAATAAAAATTCAAAATAAAATAAATAATAAATGATAAATAAATAAATAAATAAAAATAAATAAATAAATATAATAAATAAATAAAAATAAAGTAAATAAAATAATAAATAAATAATAAATGAATAAAAATGATAAATGAATAATAAAAAGACAAAGCAGGCGAAATGGTGGTTGAACGACTGGACGTTAGTCTCAAAGATTGATTATGTAATAAAAGTGAAATTAGGTTTATCACGTTCGATATGAATCGAATAACTCGGCAATATTATTAGACAAGTATTTGTTGTAACAGCCACCAATGTGGTGTTAGGGAAAAAAAGTTACGAATTTAAAAAGAACAAAGAAAGAAAAATGCGTGAATAAAATCACGATAAATAATCCAATCCCAAAGTGTTATGGGAATGGTTGAATTATAAGGAATTATAAAACAAGTCTTTCCATTTAACAAAATAATGAGTGGATTTAATTATTGGTTGGTTTTGGATTTTACGGCGTGTCAATCCTTGGGTTATTTTACGCCGAAAACGTTTTTTGTTTTATTCATTCTTCTGGGCAGGGATCACCAAACTTTTTTTCACGGTTGGCCAGTTAATTAAAAAAACAAAAAAACGAGCGCTGACCATTATTATTGTGTTCAATACTTGCTAGCCAGAATAAAAGCTCAGAGAAAAAGATGTAAACAAAATTTACTTTCCATGTTATATTCATGGATGATGGCATAAGATGCACAAAAACAAATTTAACCAACATATTTATTTTCAAAGTTTGTCTTCAAGATATCGTCAATGTTTGTTTGGAATTACTACATCCAATCAAGAGAATTGCTTTCAAATGTTTATCAGTCGATTTTGTTATTGGGTTGATTTCACATATTTCAATTTTGATTATGGCAAGCCCCAACCCTTTTTATCATATGGGTGCTAGAAGGTGGTGGCTGAGGGTCTACATGTCCTGAGAATGACGTTAAACTCTATCTGATGATGAGGTTCCATTTATTTCAAAACTTTATCGGCATTAAATGACCCACTGAGGTTGATATGCCAAAAACAAAACAAACCAAACCAAACTAAACCAAATCCATGTTATATTCATGGATGAGTGGCGTAAGATGCACAAAAACAAATTTAACCAACATATTTATTTTCAAAACATTATCAAAGAATGCAACATTAGCAGAAGGATTTAGTGAGATTTGTGAAACTGAAGTTTGCCTTTCAAGATATCGTCAATGTTTGGTTTGGAATTGCTACATCCAATCAAGAGAATTGCTTTCAAATGTTTATCAGTCAATTTCGTTCGATGGGTTGATTTCATATATTTCAATTTTGAAGGTCTCGCGTTCCGTACGTTTTAACAAACCTTCAGTACCATAAGCGGGCCTGATAAAATGCCTTCTCAGGCTGTCCGTCAGCGGGCCGGATCCGATCCGCGGGTCGTAGTTTAGTGACCCCTGTTCTAGGGTATTCAAAACTTTTTTAAACTCATTTTTTAAACCCATAACCCTAACAGGTATTACCACGTTGATCAGAGTGGACCTGGGAGTAATAGAACTCACCACTACAAGCAGTTTAACACAACATTGAGAATTATCAATATTCTATCAATATTCACTTAATTTGTTTACAACAACAATGGGTTGGTTTGTTGGTTGGTTGGTTGATTGGTCGGGTTTTGGCGCATGAACAACCATTTGGGTATTTTATGCTGAATATATTTTTGTCTTATTCATTCTTGCTGGTTATTCAAATCTTTTAAATTCATTTTTTTGAACACATTTTCAAAACTCATTTTTCAATTCCTTTACTTAGCCAGACTACATTGCTGTAATAGGGCAGTTCATATTGTTAATATATGCATGATAATACAAGGGAGGAGACAAAGAGAAGGTTGGTTGGTTGAATTTTTATGCCAAAAGATGTTTTATTATTTATTCATTCTTAATGTGTATTCAATTTTTAAACCACATTTTTAAAAAACTCATTTTCTTTTTCTATCTAACCAAGATCAGAACCCTAACAGGTACTACCCACTCCGGGTCAGAGTGGACCTGGGAGTAATGGTTGGTGAAGAGGTACTCCAACACTTCCCAGAGCTCTAGAATTGGATCATCACCACTAGATGCAGTTTCAGGTCATACTCAGGACACTAAAACCTCAGACACTGACACTAAAACAGATATTTTATTTATTCATTCTTTAATTGTGTAATGTTGGATTATTGTTATCTGCACAATATGTGCAAATTATGTGCAGATAACAATAAAGATGAGACAACAGTCCCGATAAATCCAAAATAAATCCAAATAATCAAGCCTCATCTAAAAAAATTCAGAGAAATAACATTCTTAATGTGTATCATTCTTTAAAAACATTTTTAAACTCATTTCTTTTCTTTTACCCATAGATGGACCCTAAACAGTTACTGACCCAGGTCAGAATGGACCGTGGAGTAATGTGTGAAGGGTACTCCAACTCCCCAGATGCTCGGAATTGGAACAAACGCTACTAGATTGCAGTTTAACGTCAATGACTAAGAATTCCAGGCACTGCCCTTCCAGTCATGTAATGATAAAAATGGTTGGGGTTTACCACCCAACCCTTGCTGGCTACAGCCCTAAATTAGGTGCATAATTTATAAATTAGGACCAAATAACCTTAGGATTATAATTCCAACCCATGATTGGATGCTTCAGCATCACCCTACAAAAAAAATCAGCTGTACGGCAACTTCCCCTCTCAACACACCAAATCGTTCAAAGTAAGACGAACATAGGCATGATGGACTCCAATGCCGTTCTCCTGTGGACACCTACGAATGGACACACCAGTGTGGTCCGACCAGCAAAACACTTACATCAATCATCACTGTGGGAGGGGGGTTGATGCCGTGGCGAAGACTTGCCAAGGAGTGAATGCCCGATAGGATTGTTTGAAGTGTGTGGTGGTGTGTGTGTGTGTGTGTGTGAAGAGAGAGAGAGAGAAGAGAGACGAGAGAGAGAGAGAGAGAGGAGAGAGAGAGAGAGGGGGGCAGATAGTTGAAATAGAGTATAGACAGGTAATGAAATAGAGAGAGATAGATAGATTGATAGATTAGATACAGAAAGAGAGACGAGAGAGGAGAGAGAGAGAGAGAACAGAGAGAGAAAGAGAGAGAGAGAGAGAGAGAGAGAGAGAGAGAGAGAGAGAAAAATGGAAGAGAAAAGAGAAGGCAGATATGTGAATAGGGTAAGTAAGACAGGTAATGAAATAAGGAGAGAGAAGAGAGAGAGAGAGAGAGAGAGAGAGAGAGAGAGAGAGAGAGAGAGAGAGTAATTGTGTATGCGAACAGGTCGGCGGGCGTGATGATGATGATACTGATGAGATTGTAATATATGATGATGATGATGATGAATGTATGTGGGTAAATTGAAACGAGTTGAAGACGTGTTTTTAAATTGGCATGTTTGGGTTGTTTTTGTTTTACGGCATATCAACGTCAAACAGTGGGTCTTTAATGTCGGCAAAAGGTTTTGGAATTAAATTCATTTTTCAATGATACACATTTTTTTTCTTTATAACATTTTTTTCTTTTAACCCATAGATGGGACCCTCAAGGTATCTACCACTCCGGAGCAGAGTGGGTCCAGGGAGCAATGTAATGAGGTCCTCGCGACATTCCCCCACCTCCAGAACTGGAACCTCACCATCTAGATAGAGTTTGTCATTCCAAGACATAAGGCACCGCTTCTAGCACCCATTAGATGATAAAAGGGTTTGGCTTGCCATAATGGTCATCAGATTGAGAAATCATTAGGTGCTAGGGCTTGACATTGAACAGTCGTTGAAGAGAGGAGGCCTCTTCGACCGCCCATCTATGCCTAAGTAGGACCAAAGTGGAGTGTTGCAATGTTCATGGACTGCTCATCCCCCAGTATTTTTTCGTCCTTAAACGTCACAGGTCCGCCATCCACAGCATTGGGTGTGGGGAGTGCTTACCCCTCTGCAGTGATGCAGTCGTATTTCTATAGCCGACCGACAGGGCTGGTTGTTTTTCATGTAAATGTTCAGCAAAAGAATATAAGAAATGAAATGAATACTTACACTCTTATCCTAGTATGGCAATGTAACGATAACACACAACACATACACACAC
>CM042137.1:68734617-68741443 GCA_023376005.1 Doryteuthis pealeii | reverse complement strand
CGTTACTCTTTCCAATTCGCTCTCTCCTCTTCTCTAGTTCAATCTAACTGTTCTACCTTTCCCTAATTCACTAGCAGCCCGCCATTCAATCTAATATCCCCTCTCTCTCTCTCCCTCACACACACACACACACTTTCTTCTCTTCTCTCTCTCTCTACACACACCACACCCACCTCCTCTCTCTCTCTCTCTCTCCTCTCTCACACACACACACACACACACACTCGTCTCTCTCCTCCTCTCTCTCTCACACACACACACACACACACTCTCTCTCTCTCTCTCTCTCTCTCTCTCTTCTCTCTCTCTCCACACACACACACCACACACACCCACACTCTCTCTCTCTCCTCTCCTCTCTCTCTCCTCTCTCTCGTCTTTCTCTTTCTCCTCTCTCTCTGTTTTAATACCTGCCTTATTCTTTTCCCAATTCGCTCTCTCCTCTTTCTATTTCATTTAACGGTCTTACTTTCCTAATTTTCACTACGCAGCCATTTCAAATAATATATTCCCCCCCCCCCCCTCTCTCTCTCTCCTTTTCACACACACACCACCAACACACTTTTCTTCTCTCTTCTCTCTGCTCTCTCTCTCCCTCTCCCTCTTGTCTCTCTCTCTGTGTTAATTACCTGCCTTACTCTTTCCAATTCTTCTTCTCTCTCTATTTCATTAACTGTCTTACTTTCCCTATTTTCAATAGCAGCCATCAATATCCTCCCCCTCTCCTCTCTCTCTCTCTCACACAACACACACACACACACACACACACTCTCCTCTCTCTCTTCTCTCTCTCTACTCTCTCTCTCTCTCTTCTCTTCTGTTTAATTACCTGCCTTACTCTTGTTCCAATTCGCTCTGTCTCTATTTCATTAACTGTCTTACTTCCCTATTCACTAGCAAGCCATTTTCAATATCTCACCCGTCTCCTCTCTCTCTCTCTCACACACACACACACACACTCTCTCCCTCTCTTCTCTCTCTCTCTCTCTCTCTCTCTCTCTCTCTCTCCTCCCCTCTCTTCTCTCTCTTATTCATTAATGTTCTTACTTTTCCCTATTATTTCACTAGCAGCCATTTCAATTAATATTTCTCCCCCTCTCCTCTCTCTCTCACACAACAACACACACTTTTCTCTCTCTCTCCCTCTCTCTTCTCTCCTCTCTCTCTCTCTCTCTCTCTCTCTCTCCTTTCTCATTCTCCCTATTTCAATTAACTGTCTTACTTTCCCATTTCACTAGCAGCCATTCCAATATCTCCCCCCTCTCTCTCTCACACACTTCTCTCTCTCTTCTCTCTCTCTCTCTCTCTCTCTCTCTCTCTCTCTCTCTCTCTTCTCACCATCTATTGTTCGTTCTTTCTCTTTAACTCGTACATTTAGATTGACCTTCTAAACCATGAAAATGTTCAACTTGATAGAATACAATTAGCTGACCGTAAACAAGTCAAACGCACGTAAATTTGAATAATAAACAAGTCAAGTCAATGTGTGGTCAGATGAGGAAGTTAATATTGACTGTAAAATCCATAGCGAATAACTAGCAAAAATGAAAACAATCACACAAATGCTTATTTAATTTTTTGATATAAAACGAGAAGAGCAAGGTAGAAAGAGACAGAGAGAGAGGAAGTGGGAGATAGGAAATAGGGAGGAGTGAGGCATAAATGAACAGAGATACACAGAGAGAGAGAAGAGGAGAGAGAGAGAGAGAGAGGGAGAGAGGGAGAGAGCGAGGGGAGAGGAGAGGGGCACATAGCGAAATAGGGAAAGTAAGACAGGTAATGAAAGAGAGAGAGAGAGAGAGGGAGAAAAGAGAGAGAGAGAGAAGAGAGGGTGCAGATAGTGAAATAGGGAAAGTAAGACAGGTAATGAAATAAAGAGAGAGAGAGAGAGAGAGAGAGAGAGAGAGAGAGCGAAGTGCGGAGAGTAAGGCCGATAATAAAAGAGAGAGACACAGAGAGGGTGGTGGAAAAATAGGGAAAATATAGAGGGAAAGCCATGTTATGAAACACAGGGAGACAGAGGGGGAGAGAAATAGGAGAGAGAGAGAGAGAGAGAGAGAGAGAGAGAGAATGGGCGGAGAAATGACTTGCCAAAAAAGCAAAAAATGAAATAATCAGAAAATGCTTATTATTTAAAAAAATTAATAAAAGAGCAAGTGGGGACAGAGAGAAGGGGGGAAATATTGAAATAGGAGAGTAAAGCATGAATGAAACAAAATACACAGAGAAAGGGAGAGAGAGAGGCAGATAGTAAATAGGGTAAGTAAGACAGGTAATGAAATAGAGAAAGAAAGAGAGAGCGAAGCCCGGAGAGTAAGGTAGGTAATGAAACAGAGGAGAGAGAGAGAGATAAACAGACAGATAGACAGACAGAGAGACAGAGAGAGGGAGAGGAAAGAGAGACAGAGACATAGTGGGGGGAAATTGTGAAATAAGGAACTCGGAAAATGAAACAGAAATATAAAGAATGGGATAGAAAGAGAAAGAAAAGGGCAGATAATGAAATAAGGAAAGTAAGGCAGGTGGAATAAAGAGAGAGAAGAGGAGAGAGAGAGAGAGAGAGAAGAGAGAGAGAGAGAGAGAGAGAGAATTGGGGAGAGTAAGGCAGGTAATGAAACAGAGTGAGGGAGTGAGAGGAAGAGAGAGAAAAAATATGTGTTTGGTGTAGCGCAAAATAGTGAAAGGGCATTAGTCCTTATGTGAAATACAAACAGCCGTGTTCAGGATTTGAACTCGTCTCACCGTGTCCATTTCCTAGACGGTAACCACTACACCACACGCCTCCAACAATAGTTATAGCGCCTTTGGAATATGGACACGATTTAGTGCATCCAAGTGGTCTCTCCCCATGAAGACCAGTGTTTAAAAAGTAGGGTCTCCCCTTAGAAATGTAGGTGTTAATTGTGATTTGATATAGAAGGTTGTGAACCTTTCCTAAGCAGATGTTGACCCAACCTAGGTTAAGTCTGTGCGTATAGAGCCATTAATCTGCCAACACACTTTATGCTTTCTGAGGACATCACATCTCAGAAGAGACATTATGGGTCTCTTGTGTTCCGAGGTTGTGTGAGGTAAGTTTTTTTTTTAAATGGTGAGGTTTTGTTGGGGTTTTTTTTAATGCCTTTTTGGTTGGACTACTGGACCTATAATCAGGTATTTTCTTGCATTCAACCCGTTCCAGTGGTGGGAAGCTGAGCTGCTAATCTATGGACTTTACTTGAAAGCCTCTCACTCTTCTTCCTACAGTCTGTAACATTCAGGTGTGGCTCTGCTTATCGATAGTGGTGTGAGTCTTCACCACCTCATATGGCTGACCCGTGGGATAGATAATAATGAGACTGGTCTCAGTGCACGATTTTCATGAACCTGAATGTATTGTAAAATCACTCCAGATCATATTGGGGTGTTCTCTCCCCACGTGTCGCAGTCCGTGGTCTAAGGTGGTGTCCCTGTGTGGAGGGATGTGTTATTTTCCTCGCTGCTACTTTCGTCACACACAGTGTTTTCTCTGTGGTATCTTGCTATGTGTGGATCAGGGTCAGCTGGTGTAGAGTTGAATCTCGGATCACTGCAACTGCGTCGGCTGTTCAACCTGTCAACAACTGCTTTCTGGACCTCAGCTTCGGCTATGGCAGCAGCTGTCTCTCTTTCGAGCTGCAGTTTATCCAGTTCCATTTTTAACTCCCAACTCCTTGTCGATAAGAACGAGACGTGCCTTGGCCGCCTCAGCTTTTGCATGGGCGGCGGCAGCAACGGCCTTAGACGCCCTGCTTGAAGACCGGGAGTGGTGGGAGGCGTGAGACCCGTGTTCTGCCATAGCCGAAAAGTATTAGTAACAGTTTGTTCAAGCTGTTTTTACTGTACCTCACTTCGACACGCTGAAGTAGGTAGCTTCACGTAAATTAACTGCATGGTATCCATACCGTTAGTATTAATATCACGTTCCGACTAAGGACCACAAGGTTCCTGGTACGATATTGACCCTCACCAACTCAGCGTATGAGTAACACAGGGATCTGTGCGGTAAAGTGAAGAGTTGGTAGGTGTAGCGCTCCACCTCAGAAACTAGAAATAATATCCTTGGTCTAGCGCTAGTGAAAAGGGAATAGACTACCTCGCTGTCTGGCTGATCCGACTTTAGGCCACCCCGACAACTTTACTTACTTACTTCAAAATACCCAACTACCAAGGAAATTGGGGTATTTTTCGCACAAATCCGTCCTCGCCACCTGCCCTAAAATTCGCTATGCGGTGCATGCTGAAAAAACAACCCACGCTACGATTGAAGTCCCTAGCTGTTTGAAGGCGTTTTAATTTTTTAGTATTTTTTTAGTGGTTTTTAGGTTTAGGGTTAGGGTTTAGGGTTAGGGTTAAGGTTGGGGTTTTTAATTTTCGAAACTCGGTCATATTATTTTTAAAATACACGACAGTTGTTTGGTTTGATAATATTTTTTTTTATTTTTGGAACTCGGTCGTATTTATTTTAAAATTTGTGACATTTGTTTTGAATTAAAATAAAATGAAAATACCTAAAAAAATTATCGATAAAAAACCTGGGTGGTGGCTTACTTTTAACGCCTTCAAACCACTAAAAAAATATTTTAAAGAGAGGGGGGTTAAAATATTTACATTTACTTGTCAAGAGAAAATTGGGGAAAAACGCCTTAAGCGCGGGTTGTTTTTTTAGATGGCACCGCTTAGCTTTTTATGGCAGGAGGCCAGGACGCATTTATGCGAAGGGCCCCGCAAATTGCATGCTAGTTTTAAGAAAAGCTTGTTTAATAATTGCATGGTGTTGTTGATTTCTAGTATATTGTTTTCTGTTTTTTTTTTTCCTCAAACGTATTGAACCTGTATCATTTATGTATATATTAATACTGTTGGTATTACCAACATGCAAATAACGTTCAATTTTATTTATATATACAACCAAATTGTCGAAAATATTTCGACCGTGAGGGGTAAGAAAAAGAAAAAGAAAAAGGGACAAGGCATAGAGTCCGTGGTCAGTTATCCGGCTCCGTGCGAAACAATGCCATTTTCGCGACCCTCTGGAATAATCAAGGGTTAATTAACCATCCTTTCTAGGGGGTAACATGGCTTCTTTCTGTATAATGTATATCAATCTCAAGAAGACTGATCAGATAACAAACGATCAGTACGAAGAGAAAACGATGAATGGCGTGAAACAATGGCAGCACTCTCTATCTGGTGAAGTCCATTTATACCAAAGGCAGACCTGCGCACACCCCAGTAGAAACTCCCGCTGCAGATCTCGCCTTCGGTATTTCGTACCAGACACTCCCACTCCAGCCGACGCCATACGTGAGTAGAGGGCCTACCTCAAATATTTTTTCCACAAAATACCAGTTTACAATGTGAACGGAAATGCTTATTTACATATTGATCTTAAAGAAATTATATTAATAAATATTTACTTCGTATTATTGATTTCTATTTGTTTGGTTTCGTTTTAATAATATGAGCAAATATCCCATCGATAATCTTAAAAGAAATCAATTAACATTCGAATTAACTGTAATTTTATTCTTTATTGTTTAATTTAGTTAAATAGCTACATTAATAAAATTTGGCAATGAAAGCCGGAAGTGATGGGAAGAGCTGGAGTTCAAGCTGTTCTATTCTTCGATTATACCCCTGTGTTTCAAATATGTTTGGCGCGATAATTTAATTTCAAATAATATTAAATGCTATTTTTATCTTATTAATTCATATATTTGCTTTTCCCAAAATTACACGCACATACGTAAAAAAAAATTGTTGATATAAAGAAATAACTGTTGAATGTATGTCTATTTGTATCAAACCTACGTCACCACTGAAGTCATGATTCCCTTAGTTATTTACGTTATATTCTTAATGATTATTGAATCATCATTATTTTATTTTGATGAGCATCTTATTTACTAACGACTAGAAGCGGCTAACCGGTGTTGAGTAAGTAGAGAGAGGAGTGAATAATAAAAAGTTAGTCTCGCAGATCCATTGATTGTTTTGGTTTCACATAATTGATTTGTTTTAATCATGAATGCGACTAAATGACTTTCCCTTCTTTTACTATTAAAATCCTAATTTTTAAATAGATTCCCAGATATAGATAAAATCTTCATTATTTTTACACAAAAAGCAAACTCTGGAGATAGTGAATGTATATATTATATATATATATATATGGGATAAATGTGAGGAAGTTAATCCGACAGTATGTGGAGAAAGGTAGACAAACACTGGATGTTATAGAAAATGGATGTTTATTGTAGGTAGGGATGTCGACGATGCAACGTTTCGATCTGTTAGACCTTTATCAGGATTTGCATATTGAAGCAAGAACTATATCCAAGTCCTGAAGAAGGTCTCACAATAAACATCCATTTTCTATAACATCCCGTGTTTGTCTACATTTCTCCACACACACACACACACACACACACACACACACATATATATATATATATATTAAATTTTTACTTGAAGGCACTTACAACGCATGTATCGCATAAAATTCGATACTTTTCTTATAGAAAATAACTTGACAAGTGTAATCCCAGTAAGGATGGCTCGATGTGCAGAATACCGTACAGACTGTTTCGACTTTATTAAGTCTCATCAGCGGTATATACTAACGATTTCCCTCCGACAGAAATCGAAACCGGGACTTCAGCAGACGCAGTGAAACACTAGTGAAACACTTTTATCGCCTCGGCCACAGTACACAGCTGACCATCCTAGCGGAATTAAGCTTGTCAAGCGATATATATATATATATATACTTTGTCATTAATTGTTTATTTTCAGAGTTTCCTCT
>CM042137.1:68714617-68729617 GCA_023376005.1 Doryteuthis pealeii | reverse complement strand
TATATAGGGTTAATGCATCCACATAGATTTAGAGACACATACTAAATACATATCTATTTCAAATATGCTTCAATATTTTTCTTATATTTCACTCTTACTCATTATCATAACACACACACATACACACACACAGAGACACACACACACACACACGCACGTACACGCACACACACGCACACACACACACATATTATTATTATTATTTACTCCTTTTGAGTTTTCACATCAGCATTAGCTGATGGTCTTTCACTGTAATCTAAGTGACACCAAGTTTTCTCAGGTCTCCAGGACTCTTCTGAATATTCTGGCAGATTGCAGCAGTGCAGTGTTCTGAATGGTTTCAATCCTTCCTCTGATTCCCAAACTTTCCAGACCCTTTTCCAATCCTTTTGGGACTGTTCCAAGTGCACCAACTACAATTGGTGTTACTTTCACTTTCATATTCCATAAGTTTTTCAGTTCTCTGCCAAGGTCCAGATATTTGTCCACTTTTTTCATTTTCCTTTAGCTTCACCCTGTGATCTGCTGGCACTGCAAAATCCACCATTTGACAAGTTCTTTCTTTTTTGTTTATCAACACTAGGTCTGGCCTTCTTGCTGGGATAAGGTGGTCCGTTTTTATTTCAAAGTCCCAGAGAATTTTATGCGTTTCGTTCTCAAGAACAGATTCTGATTATTATTATTAATTACTATACAATTAAAGAGTTTGTTACCATTGGTTTCAAAGCAGCGAATTAGCCTTATCTCTTTGACGAGCGATGGCTAATGCGCTGGTCTTGTTTTAATTGTTTTGTTTTTGTTTTGTTTAGTTGCCATGGCAACGCATCAACTTTTGAATTTTAAATTTTAAATGTAAACAAATTTCTTTGTCAAACATGGATATTGCCTGATATTATAAAAAGAAGCCTATTCTGCATCCGTGTTTTTCCATGTCAAAAATCACGTTCAGCATTTAACAACATCTGTGTTTAATATTTCACGTTAGCAATCACGTTCTGCATTTGACAACATTGTGTTTGACATTTAACTTTTGAATGACACAATCAATTACATAGCATTCAACTTTACTGCGAAACGGTTTTCAACGGTCATAATTGCATTCTTCACTTCCGCAATTGCCTATAATTAATCAATATCTTGATTAATTCATTGCAATTGTCCCTGAAGATCCTTTATAGTGAAACTTGAGTAGGTTATTTCTTTATACACTTTAATACTATATATATATATATATATATATATATATATATATATTAACTAAGATCAATATCTATAAAATTCATTTTATCTTTTGAAGATTACTTCTCTAATAATAACAGGGAAAGTTATATATATATATATATATATATATATATATATATATATATATATAGACCAAGATAATCGTACCAACCAAAATAATCTATTGGTACAATATTTGGCCAAAAGAAAAAACAATTTATATGTATACATATATAAAGACATATATATTCATACTAAACCGCCAGGAAACTAAAGCTAATAAGTAAAAAGTGCTCAATACCTAAGTAGAGTAAATAATAAAGATAAATCTAATGAGTCAGATGAACCTACTAAAAGTTTCGCTTAATGCTCTTCAGGGTCGGATCTTAGCCCTGAAGAGCATTAAGCGAAACTTTT
This sequence comes from Doryteuthis pealeii, assembly GCA_023376005.1. Taxonomy (NCBI): domain Eukaryota; kingdom Metazoa; phylum Mollusca; class Cephalopoda; order Myopsida; family Loliginidae; genus Doryteuthis; species Doryteuthis pealeii. Next base: position 68,727,979 of record CM042137.1, on the reverse strand, counting down.
AGTAGATTTATCTGACTCATTAGATTTATCTTTATATATATATATATATATATATATATATATATATATATATATATATATATGCCTTGACACATACTTTATACATTCGTACATATCCGCCTACATATAAATAATTTTGCGTGTTTGTTCCTTTTGTTACATTAAACATTTGTTCCCATGAATATATCCGCATTATTTCAGACCATACAATAAAATTCTTTCATCTTTTTTCTTTTCTTCAGACGACACTTTCACTTAGTTAACTTTCTTTCTACGCGGCGTTCGTGCTATAATAACCAACCTCAGTCAACAGAAGATTTAAGGCTACTCCATTCAAAATTACATTAGAAAAAATACTTTCCTTTTAGAAGTCCGTCACAGACGACGATGGCGTCACACCATGTCTTCAAAAGTTGTGAACCCTCTGGTGGCCAGTTAGTCCAATTCTGGAGTTGCAGATGCGGTCACACACATTGCAAGGGAAATGCCCATCTGCATTTGGTGGTTCATGGCGACAAATTAACTAAGATCAATATCTATAAAGTTCATTTGTTCTTTTGAAGATTACTTCTCTAATAATAACAGGGAAAAGTTATATATATATATATATATATATATATATATATATATGCCTTAACACATACTTTATACATTCGTACATATCCGCCTACATATAAATAATTTTGTGTGTTTGTTCCTTTTGTTACATTAAACATTTGTTCCCATGAATATATCCGCATTATTTCAGACTATACAATAGTTTATATCGATATTGAGCCACTTAGCTCCTGTGCGGCTCGCTGCTCGACAACCCTGTCTGTTGGAGGTCAGATCTTCCAGGCTTGATGGTGTGATTATGCATTTCTTCCGCGTCATCTTTTAGAGGCATCCTTGTCCTCCGCGTGGCATCTGCGAGTTCACCATAAAGTATTTTACGGGGAAGTCGGTCTTATAACATAAACCCAAGAACAGATTACATGGCTTAGTGACTATCGTGCTGGACTGCGACATCGAAGAAAGCATGTTCGAACTCCGGTTGCACTATTGCATTCACTTTCGGACTTGAGAAAAGTATGAATCTCTTCATCCTCCCCAACCATGTGATCAATGCAATAACTGCTTCTATTCTATAAGGATAGTTTTAGTAAAGGTTGATTTCTATTATATATTGATTCTATTAATAATGGAGATTCGCTTCCGGTTTTTGTCAGTAACAAAAATTATGTCACTGCTTACGTCACATTACCCAACACACAATCCAACGTCATAAATATACTCAAAATGTGAGCATGCAACGTTAGACAATCCTCATTGTTTCAATAAATAGATGCCCGGCGTTATATATTCATATATAGATTGTTTTCTTCTAATATAATATTTAAAGTTATCGGAACTGTTTCCATTTCAAATTGTCTTTCTTTCTTTCTTTTTCTTTACTCCTTTAATAAATTTGACGATTTTATATACTTATGGTACACACTCTATGACATTGAATTTTCAGCTCCCATCCCCTCAGGCAATATATTTTTTAAAATTTATTTTTACATCGCCCCGAGGGTGTATTTATATTTTGCTAGTATTAATAATGGAGATTCGCTTACGTCACACAACCTAAAATCGTCATAACAGAATAAATTCACTCAAAATTTGAGCATGAAATGTTAGACAGTCTTCATTGTTTTTTTAAACAAGTTTTAATAAATATATACCTGGTATTATCTATCTATATATAATTTATTTTATTTTAATATATATTTAAAGTTATCAGAACTAAGTTTCCATTTCAAATTTTTCATTTTTTCCTACTTTAATAAATTTATTTTATTTTTTACTCTTTTAATAAATTTGATGATTTTACTTTACTTATGATACAAACTCTCTGATATTAAATTTTCAACTCCCATCCCCACAGGCAATATTTATTTTACGTCACCCAGAGGGCGTTTTTTTATTTTGCTGGTATTAGTAATGGAGATTCGCTTCCAGTTTTTGTCTGTAACAAAAACTACGTCACTGCTTACATCACACAACCTAAAATCGTCATAACAGAATAAATACACTCAAAATTTGAGCATGCAATGTTAGACAGTCCTCATTGTTTTTTTAAACAAGTTTTAATAAATACATACCTGGTATTATCTATCTATATATAGTTTGTTTTATTTTAATATATATTTAAAGTTAAAAGTTTCCATTTCAATTCTTTATATTTTTTCCTACTTTAATAAATTTATTTTATTTTTTACTCCTTTGATGATTTTACTTTACTTATGATACAAACTCTCTGATATTAAATTTTCAACTTCCATCCCCTCAGGCAATATTTATTTTACGTCGCCCAGAGGGCGTTTTTTTATTTTGCTAGTACCCTTAGAGAAAAAAACAACAAAACAGATTACAAATACTAGGAGCAAAAATGTATCTTTTTAAACTGTAATTAATAAATGTCTAACATAACCAAATATTATATTCCTATTGAATACAAACAATTTAAGAGATCTGTATGATCCAATTGGGTCGGTTTAGCACAGTCGGTAAAGCGTCTGCCTCGGAACCACAAGTTTCCGTGTTCGATATCGGGCCTTCGCCCACTTAGCGTATAAGTAGCACAGCTTTTGTGCGGTAAAGTGGGGAGCTGACACTAGGTATGGCGCCCAGATGCATAAAATAATCTCCCTAGTCTAGAGCGAGCGAAAGGGGATAGACTCCCTCACTGTCTGGCTGATATCGACAATAGGCCACTCCGCATACTTTTTTATTTGATCCATAGATGGGGCACTAAAAATTATTACCACTGGGGTCGAAGTGGACTTGGGAGTAATGGAAATAAAGGGGTACTGAACACCCCCAGATCTCTAGAACAGGAGCCTCACCATCAGATGAATCTTAGTGTCCCACCCGGACATCCATTTTAGGGGTTGGAAAGAGGGTTTAAAACCTCTGTAAGGGATACAGGCAGTGTATTCGAAGCCCCACCGAGAGGGCGGGGAACGTGGAAGAGATGTGGGCCATATACGAGGTATATCACAAAAGTTCCAAGACTAGCGTCACCAAAGATCTATTTCAAACACAAACTACAAACTACTAGTTTTTTTTACTTCAAACTATCAACCAGCATGTCTACAAAGAAATACTGCAGCGTCTGCTTCGTTCAGTGCGCAAGAAGAGGCGAGAGATGTGGCAAGACAATTCGTGGGTGCTTCACCATGACAACGCGCCTGTCCACACTGCCCTGAGTATCCGAGAGTTCCTGGTCCAGAAGAACATCACTGTGCTAGAGCAACCTCCCTAATCCCCGACCTGGCTCTATGTGATTTTTTCCTCTTCCCCAAGCTCAAGGGGGTCATCAAGGGAATCTGTTTTGAGGATGTGCACGACATCAAAAAGGCCGTGACGACAGAGCTATGGAGAATCGCAGAAAAGTAATTCCAGGAGTGCATGCAAGCATGGCAGAGAATGTTGGGAAAGTGCAGTAAACCCCAGGGGGATAACTTTGAAGGGGATAACTTGTAGTTTGTAGTTTGGATTTGAAATACATTTTTTGTGACACCAGTCTTGGAACTTCCTCGTACTTCTAGTCTACGGAATACATAAATATTCAGAATCATTCTACACTGGAGGCAGAAAGTATATCAGATATTAAAAACAAATGTTTCACGGGATCTTAAACAACTGACCGCTCTCATTCATTGCACTCGAATGAGTTCGTTTTCTTTTTTCTTTTTTCTCTCTTTTTTTTTTTTTTCTTATTCATATTCTACACTGACCAGTTTGTTGAATGTTTGCCAAAAGAAAAAAATAGGAAATACTTGTCTTTTTCTGTCTCAAGGGCATGATCGGCACTTGGTTTGAGTGTTCCAGATAATTGTTTTCTCATACGATTTAACCAATCTATATCGTTATTTCTACTGTTTGACTGGCTGAATTTGCAAATCGGTCGGAAAATTAAAACATATTACAAGGTGACCCCCCAAAAAAACAGAACCCAAATTATTTATTTATTTTCCCATTAAACTAACCCTAAACCCTAACCCTAACCCTAAACCCCCTAGTTAAAATTAACAGTTTTATTACGAAATTTGCGGGTTCTGTTTTTTCTGGGCCACCCTAATTTTCCGACCGATTTGCAAGTTTAGCCGTTTGACTAAGCGTAAAAGAGTGTTTTCATAAGTGCAATCAACCGAGAAAAAAAGAAAGTTCAAATGAAATGATTATATTTCGAAACCCAGTATTAAACTGTAAGGATCACCTAACGAAAAATATAGAGTTGCTCATCTTGATTGTTAAGGCAGGGGTAATACATTTGAGAGGTGCATAGAGAAGGTCACGCACCTGAAGGACAGATTCCGTTATAAACACATGGACTGATCCTGCACGGTATATTTTGTTATGCACAACAAACATGGGCAACTTTCACCTTTAGTTGTCAAAATTCCTAGCAAATAAGGCAATTAGAGTAACCTCCTTTGAACAAAGCCGGTAGCTATTATGTAGCTTTTTTCAAACATCTTTTTAAACAAATCTTAGAAACTTTTTCGAAAACAATACAACTGCATGCTTTAACACAAAAATAGCATAAAATGTGTTCTTGATAACAATTAAGTCCATTTCAGATAATTTTATGCCAGGAATTTAGCCAACTGACTTTCACTTTGAAACAAGACGGTAGCCATTTTGAATGTGTCCGTGCGAAATATACAAATCTTAGAATCGTTTCGAAAACAATACAACTGCCTGCTTTAACACAAAAATATCATAAAGTGTGTTCTTAATAACAATTAAGTTCATTTCAGATAATGCGCACGCATAATTTTATGCTAGAAATTTTAACAACTAAAGGTATAAATTACCTAAAAATGAGGACAACAGTCCGAAATATCATAATTATTCAATACAAATTATCTTTTTTTAGCATTTTTTTGGCCAAATAAAAAGAATTCGTTCGAGAAAAAAAGAATGATTTAAAAAAAAGTTTTTCACTGAACTTATTGATTTTTATTATCCAAATTCATTTCAGTTTAACTTTATCCAGCAAAGGATGAGAAAGAGGCAAAGTTTTTTTTTCTTTCTTTTAATAAGGAATTTCACTGAAGTCGATGTGAATGAGAGAAGGAAGGAAGGAAGAAAGAAAAAAAGGTGAAGATTTTCAAAGTACTGAACTGACTTCCAATCAAACATTTACTTTGCATCTCTTTCCGCTCGCTGAACTTGTCATAACGAATATCATTTACCAGGCAATAACATAAAATCCTATGCACTATCAATGGCCATCAGCCACTAATGAAATGAAAAAAAAATCGCGCTTTTGGTTGGGATAGAATAATACACCGACTTCACCTGTTCAGAGGAATAAGAACCCCCTCCCAGTCTGTTGGCTGTACGTGGTGACCCGTGATGCTTAAGGACGGAATCCTGGTGGCTGACCAGTCCATGACATGCAACAAACCACTTTAGCCTTTACTTAGGCGAGACGGACGGTCAGTGATCCCCCCTCCGATCAATCGGTTCGTCACATCAGGCTCTAGCACCTATATTATTGTCTCTACTCAATTGCCCTTATGGCAAACCCACAATCGTTTTTATCATATATGCGTTAGAAGGCGGTGGCTGAGGGTCTTAGTGTCCTGGGTATGACGTTTAACTGCCTCTAATGGTGAAGTTTCAGTTCTGGAGCTTTGTGGAGTGTGAGTACCCCCTCATCACCATTACTCCCTGGTCCACTCTAACCTGGAGTGGTAGCACCTGTTAAGGTCCCATTTATTGGTTAAATAGATACAAAATCTGTTTAAAAATCTGTTTAAAGAATTGAGTTTTTTTAATTAATACATATGAAAAATGATTAATTTACGTCTTCAGTATAAAATAACCCAAAGGTTGACATGCCGTAAAACCCAACCAAACAATCAAAAATAAAGAAAAACAAAACGAAAACAAATCAAGTATCATCGCTTCTAACGTCCGTAATGTGCGAAAATGGAAGCTAGATTCGTATTTACTTTCCCTATCCCTACTCACGGCCACTATGGTCCGGTCCTCAACAGACTAACTCCCTGTTTGAGTTAGTCGATATACAACAGCTTGGTGCCTAAAGACGAGCCCCCAACAGAATAAATGAAGTATAGTAATAAACATAATAGGTAAAGCACATATACAAATTACCATGTTTATTACATGTAACAAATCTAACGATTCAACAGTGTACAAAGCCCTACTTAAATTCAATAAGTCAATTGAGGGTGGCTGACAGTTCAAGTGGACTATTGCTCCCTCACTGATGGATTGCTACGCGGCCCCTTAGCGGCTGGCATGAGAGGTCAAAAGCTCGAAATTGTTCACTGTCCAATCGATTCGATCAAAGTAGCCGAATTTTTCCTCCATCTAAAGGGGGTTAATTCCTAACTTCTTGTGTCCCTTGACATAGGAGAGTTCCTATTTAAGGATCCCTACATCTCTAAAATAACGAAAAAAATCAAAGAAAACAAAAGAAACTCATGGCTAAGGCTAATGCTAGCACACATCATAGGTTCTCTTAGTTAAGTGGCTGAATGTTTCATTTTCCATAGAATTTTTTTTTTTATACTTAGGACGTATCCAGGACTCCCAGTCCCGTCAAAGTTTTCTTGTTTTATCCCCACACATTTGAATTAAGTTCCTGGAGAGTCCAAACCTATCCGTCCCACAACCAATTCATTTTTCTTTAACCAGGCCCTACATTAAGGACATCCACTCCCGACTTAGAGGAACTGATCGGCTTGCTTTTGGTCCCCAGAAAACCGAAAGACAGTCGGCTGTCTTTATATATTAGCATAGGAAAAGTAGAAAACTAAATAATCCAAATTTTGATTAGTTTCTTTTGAGGTGGGATTTTTTTTCTTCCATCCACTCCCACCTTTTTCATCCGAATTGTTTTTGTAAATAAAGGTTTTAAGTCTCTTTGTTAGTTTTATTTCCCTCATACGTTGAGATTTTAAGTGGGCCAACAATTAAACACATATATTGAACAAATCCCAACAAAAGTGATTACAAAAAGACTTTATTGTCCGAGCAAACAATACAAAACAGAATAGATGAATGTCCTATAGAAAAAGAGTCTTTATAGATAATATTGAGGCTACTAAAATAATAGAGAATAGAATTCATCACTTAGTTTGGAAAAACCATCGCGTAACAGATACGCAGAAAAGCCGCAACTGGTATGTGTGACTGTAGCGTAATTATTATGGTCTACGGAGAATTTGGACTGAAAAGAAAACGGTAATCGGATTTCTGGAGAAAGAGAAGAAAAGGAAATAAGAAGAAAAAGGAAATAAAGCTTAGAATTCTAAACATCCAACGTATCTCAGCCAATGACCTGTCTATGACCCCTGAACTAGATTTAAAAAAAAAAGATTTTCTGCAGAAGAGCGGAAATGGATATGCCTCTTCCCCCATCCCGGGACCATAAACGGAAGTAAAGGGAACTCGGTCTCTTTTTCTCTGAGATCCCATAAGGGACGGATATGGACTTTTGGGGGTCCTTTGGGGTGTGTTTCGGCTGTCAACGAACAGCGCGTATATAGTAGTAGCGAACGTGGTTTATGAACAGTTTGACCTTACTCTCCCTCTCTCTGAAAAAAAACCCATGAGCCAATAAATAAATAAACAATCCCTATTTGGCTCTGCGACTTTCGTATGTTGTTTCGTGTTGGAACGCATGGTCTAAGTGAATGTTGTTGTCTGTCTGTGACCCATGAGTTAACGACTACTACTACTACTCACTTGAGCCTTTGCGCTACAGTGACCACTGTGAAGCCGGGGGTGATGAAGGGCCTGTGTAACAGGTAAATGGAATGCGTGTGGGGGATGACCCCTCCAGTCTTAAAGGACAGGGACAACTTGGTTAGTTCTGACGACTGGAGAGTCTAAGAGAAAGAGAATTTGATTTTGGCTATACTGCCTTTATATACTACCGGTTGCCACGCCACCTAGCTGCCTAACCCAAAACCATGACAAGTAAGGGAAATAATCCTAACTTGTTTACGGTGCATCTAGGCTAGGCCATCTCTCGTGTTTGGATTACATCTCTCGACTAATAGGAGACACGAGAGGTAATTACTTCCCGTGTCTACCAGTAGGCGCTAGATGGCGTAGCGAGCATCAATATAAAAGGTGGAATCACCAAAGTCAAATTGTCTTAAACCTCCAGCCTTCACGGAGGTAACACGCACCAGTTACGTCTTCTATCTACAGGACAATGGTGGTTTGTGTCTCCAGCATTTCGTATCGTATGGCACACGAGAACACGCTCAACATGTACATATTTACCAACCCCTCCGCACGAGCAGAATGTGACACAAGGTCAATTTATTAAGCGAAGTTTAACAGCTTTGAATTCAGAGTTTTCCTTCCCCTAGGCCGGTTGCTTAATCAAAGTTAAAGAGCTCAGTTTGCCCTACTATTTACCCATAGCTAGAGAGAGAGTAAGATTCATACCTTTCCCAAGGGTATTAGCGCTAAGTGAAAACGCAATTTCCTCGTCCAGGATTTGAACTCGGGGCGACGAGTCCATTTCCCATGACTTTAACCATTACACCACGCACTTAACATGTAAGTGCTTATACTTTCCTCTTATACCAACAGCTTCAAGACTTCTCCCACTAAAAATATTATATGCGAGCAGCATTATAAAACCAAGGAGACAAAGTCAAAGTTTACCTCCTAGCCTCAAGAGAAGTAATACGCACCAATTGCTTTTCCTGACTACAGACAGGAGGCTTTTCGCCCCAGCATTTTCGTGTCAAATGTCACACTATAATATTCTTGGTATATATATATATATATATATATATATATATATATATATATATATATGTACGACAAAGGTCAATTTCTTAAGCGGAGTTCAACAGGTTTGAATTCAGAGTTTTCCTTCTCCTGACTGGTTACCTAGCCATGGTTAAAGAACCCAGTCTGCCCTGCTATTTACCCATAGCTGAGGGAGAGTAGGGTTCATACCTTTCCCAAGGGTATTAGCGCTAAGTGAAATGCAATAACCACGTCCATGACTTTAACCATTACACCACGCGCTTCCTTATAGGATATATATATATATATATATATATATATATATATATATATATATATATATATATATGGGATTTAAATAAAATTAAATTAAATCAAAATTAAATAAATAAAAAGTTCTGAGCGTCTGGACTCTCGCGTCCAGACTTAACGGTCTTATCAATAAAGTCTCCATCTATGCGGCTAACCAGTTGTGTTTGTTATTCTCTCTTCATTTCATTTCATACCGTAATACACAAATCCTATATATATATGACTAGAAGCGGCTACCCGGCAACGCGTGAGTAGAGGGGGAGGATTAAAAAAGTTAGTCTCGCAGATCCATTATTACTAATCACGAGTTGGATTCTGGCTGGATGCTCCATAAAAATCCCTATGTAAAAAAAACCTGAAGGGATGTCAGGATTTTTTCCCAAATTAGATAAAATCTTCATGATTTTTACACAAAAAGCAAGTTCTGATGATAGTGAATGTGTATATATATTTACTTTGTCATTAATTGTTTTATTTTCATAGTTTCCTCCGGACATACGTACATACACACAACTACCTTTTATATATGTATAGATAGCATTTCTATACTTTTCTTTTCTATCATCTATATAGCAAGGACTCAAGACTTTATCTACTAAAACACTCCTTTTCCTATTAGGACATTTCTCTTATACAACTATGATAAGCCCTTTCTTGTATCTCCTGTAATGTGTGTATTCGCTTCTATTAAGTTTACCCAGGCAATAAGATAACCTTGGTATCACTTCGTAGTTCTTATATTTATATCATACGGGAAATGATGTTCAATCAACTATCATTCTTTTACAAGAGTATTCATCGACCCTTTGACAGATTTTATTTCCCATCCCGCTGGATATCTAGCCCTCCTCCTCCTCATTGAGTAAACCCTGTAGAGGAGCCAGTTTAGTTGCCAATCAACTAAACAATGGGACCGTTAGTACTGAGTTACACGGTACCTGTAGTAATCTTTTAACAACATGGTAGAACTGGAACTGCAACACATGTACAAACGAATTAAAATACTTGGTGTAAGATGGCTTTTGTGCAGCCCAACACTGAGGTATGTGAAGAACCCAACTACATTTAATCAACATACCAGTGGAATAGATATTTTTTAGTTATTTGTTTAGAACTATAAGAGTAGTGGGTTCCTTTCAGGAATGTGCATAAAATACATGACGTCATCAGTGCTGGTGTAATCGTCTACCCTGACATTTCTTCAATGACGATATATATATATTATATATATATATATATATATATATTATTATTATTATTATTATTATTAGGTCAAACGTCCCCTTCCTTAGAAATCTTTCAAAATGATTTTAGTGCTTTTTTATTATTGTCAGGCTGTATTTATTTATTTTTAAAAGATTTAATTCGCTTTGCAAACTCACTTTTCCCTAATCCTAATTATATACCCACATCATTTCCTCGTATGATATAAATATAAGAACTACGAAGTGATACTAAGGATATCTTATTGCCTGGGAAAACTTAATAGAAGCGAATACACACATTACAGGAGATACAAGAAAGGGTGACCCAACGGGTTACGTTTTTCTAAATAGATGAAGACAACAGTCCAAAATGTCTAAATAATCTATTTATCTATCTATCCATATATAAAGGGCAATTGTATGTATGTTGTATGTATGTATGTATGTCTGGAGGAAACTATGAAAATAAAACAATGACAAAGTAAATATACATATACATTCTCTATGCCCAAGTCTTGCTTTTTGAGCAAAAATAATGAACATTTTATTTATATCTGGAAAGATATTTAAAAATTAGGATTTGAATAGTAAGAGAAGGGAAAGTCATTGGTTGTATTTGAGATAAAAAAAAACAACATAAATCAATTATGTAAGAACAAAACAATCAATGGATCTGCGAGAATAACTTTTTATTATACCCCTCTACCCAGGCAACGCCGGTTAGCCGATTCTAGTATACATTTAAGTGAATCCGAAATTCTTACAGTTTTAGATTGATATTTAAATGTCTTTGATTTAATAATTTATAATGCTGTTAAGCGAGAGGGAAAAATTAACTGTTGATTTTCATAGTTAGTTTTTTTCTCGGTAATCTTAACTATTTCCTCGTAAATTCCTATCATAAAATCAACTGAACCCTCATTTTATGTCCGTGTTTTAGCAATAAATGTTTTATTTTTCTTGCACCCGTTATTTTACAATACTGAATATATTTTATTTATTTATTTTAATATTCACTTCAATGTGTATATTCTAAAAGTTTTTATTTTGTGAAAATGGTTATTTTTAAAGTGGGGGCTCGTTTTACAATTTAGACATAAATTGGATATTCCTTTTATGACCGTAATTTTGTTTTTTCGTCGACGATGGGTAATCTTTTTACTCGTAAATTCCTACCATAAATTAGGCTTGGGCATTATCTGAGCCAAGCCTAATTTTATGGTAGGAATTTACGAGTAAAAAGTTGAAGTGTAAAACGAACTCCCACTTCAAAACTAACCATTCTCACAAAATAAAAACTTTTAGAATATAAACATTGAAGTGAATACTAAAATAAATAAAGAAAATATATTTAGTATTGTAAAATAACGGGTGCAAGAAAAATAAAACATTTATTGCAAAAACACGGACATAAAATGAGGGTTCAGTTTATTTTATAGTAGGAATTTACGAGGAACAAGTTGAAGATTACCTATTTTTCTTGGTATAATTATTATCGTATACCATTATTATTATTATTATTATTATTATTTTCACTCCTTTTGAGTTTTCACACCAGTGTTAGCTGATGATATTTCACTGGAGTCTGAGTGACAGCAAGTCTCCTCAGGTCTCCAGGACTCTTCTGAGTATTCTGGCAGATTGCAGCAGTGCAGTGTTCTGAATGGTTTCAATCCTTCCTTTGATATCCAAACTTTCCAAACCCTTTTCTAATCCTTCTGGGACTGTTCCAAGTGCACCAATCATAATTCGTATCACTTTCACTTTCATCTAAACTATTGTTGTTGTTTTTTTAATATACCACCATTGCTAAAATACCTATTTTCAAATTTTCCTCAATTTCAGAAGTAGATTTCTAGAATAGGAGGATCAGGAGGAGGGAAGATGTGGAGCTCTCAAAGTAGTTTTGACTAACCAGTTTGAATATAGAGTTTTCTTTTTTCTAGACCAGTCTTCAGTTAAAGAGACCAGTCTTCCCTACTATTTCCCCATAAGGGATAATAGTTGGATTCGTACATTTTCCAATGGTATTAACGCTATGTGAAATGCCAACAGTCGTCTCCGGTTACCACTGGGTTAAAGAGACCAGTCTTCCCTACTATTTCCCCATAACTGGAGGGATAATAGTTGGATTCGTATATTTTCCAATGGTATTAACGCTATGTGAAATGCCAACAGACGTCTCCGGTTACCACTGGGTTAAAGAGACCAGTCTTCCCTACTATTTCCCCATAACTGGAGGGATAATAGTTGGATTCGTACATTTTCCAATGGTATTAACGCTATGTGAAATGCCAACAGTCGTCTCCAGGATTCGAACTCGTCTCACCGTCTTCCTTTCCTATAGACGGTAACCATTACACCACGTGATCTGGGAGGAAATAACTAAACTATCACAGGAGACGTTGCACAGTATATGTATACATTCCTCACATTCCAACGGGTATTAATGTATAATGAAATGCAAAAATGCCTCGTCCAGTCCATTTCCTACAACGATTACTATTAAACTTCAAGTAAGTAATTGGTAATACAAATTTATTACGAGAATAAAAAAAAACGAAGGAAATTGTGGTTACATCAGCAACAGCACTGAAATCTTAACATTAAAAAAAATATACTAGTAAAAAAAATATTTACTTAATAGGACAGTCCTGGGAGCTGTAAAATACGCCGACTGCACCTTTGCAGAGGGGTACGACCCCCTCCCAATAGTGCCAATTGTTGGCCATGGGTGGTGACTTATAATGCTTAAGGAAGCGCGTGGTGTAATGGTTAAAGTCATAGGAAATGGGGTCGTCGCCCCGAGTTCAAATCATGGACGTGCTAATTGCATTTCACTTAGCGCTAATACCCTTGGGAAAGGTATGAATCCTATTCTCCTTCCAGCTATGGATAAATAGTAGGGCAGACTGGGCTCTTTAACCTTGGTTAGGCAACCGGTCTAGGAGAAGGAAAACTCTGAATTCAAACCTGTTGAACTCCGCTAAAGAAATTGACCTTTTGTCGCATCCTGCTCGTGCGGAGGGGTTGGTAAATATATATATATATGCTTAAGGAT
>CM042137.1:68698413-68714517 GCA_023376005.1 Doryteuthis pealeii | reverse complement strand
ACAAAAAAAAAAGAGAGAGATAAAATAACCTAATTTTCAAATTTCCCCAATATATAGATAGATATATAGATAGGCAGGATGAGGAGGAGGGAAGAGTGGAGCTCTCCAAAGTAGTTTTGCCTAACCACGTTTGAATACTAGAGTTCTCTTTTTTCTAGAAACCAGTCTTCAGTTAAAGAGACAGTCTTCCCTACTATTTCGCCATAACTGGAGGATAAAGTTGACTTGTACATTTTCCAATGGTATTACACGCTATGTGAACATGCCAACAGTCGTCCGCGGTAACGAATGGGTTAAGAGACCAGTCTTCCCTACCTATTTCCCATACACCTCGGAGGGATACATAGTCTGGATTCGTATATTTTCCAATGGGTATTGACACCGCTCATGTGAAATGCCAACACGACGTCTCCGGTTACCAACTGGGTTAAAGAGACCAAGTTTCCCTACTATTCTCCATAACCTGGAGGGATACATAGTCTCGGATTCGTCAATTTCCAATGGTATTAAGCTATGTGAAATGCCACAGAACGTCTCCGGCTACCACTGGTTAAAAACGACAGTCTCCCTATATTTCCATAACTGGAGGCGATAAATAGTCTGGATTCCGTCACACTTTTCCAATGGTACTTCACGCTACTGTGAAATGCCAACAGTGCCGTCTCCAGGATTCGAACTCGTCTCATCATCTTCCTTTCCTATGACGGTAACCATTACATCCACATGATCTAGGAGGAAATAACTAAACTATCACAGGAGACGTTGCACAGTATATGTATACATTCCTCACATTCCAACGGGTATTAATGTATAATGAAATGCAAAAATGCCTCGTCCAGTCCATTTCCTCAAACGATTACTATTAAACTTAAGTAAGTAATTGGTAATACAATTTATTACGAGAATAAAAAAAACGAAGGAAATTGTGGTTACATCAGCAACAGCACTGAAATCTTAACATTAAAAAAATATACTAGTAAAAAAAAATATTTACTTAATAGGACAGTCCTGGGAGCTGTAAAATACGCCGACTGCACCTTTGGCAGAGGGGTATGACCCCTCCCAATAGTGCCAATTGTTGGCAGTGACTTATAAATGCTTAAGGAAGCGCGTGGTGTAATGGTTAAAGTCATAGGAAATGGGGGTCGTCCGCCCGAGTTCAAATCATGGACGTGCTAATTGCATTTCACTTAGCGCTAATACCCTTGGGAAAGGTATGAATCCTATTCTCCTTCCAGCTATGGATAAATAGTAGGACAGACTGGGCTCTTTAACCTTGGTTAGGCAACCGGTCTAGGAGAAGGAAAACTCTGAATTCAAACCTGTTGAACTCCGCTAAAGAAATTGACCTTGTGTCGCATCCTGCTCGTGCGGAGGGGTTGGTTAAATATATATATATAATGCTTAAGGATGGAATCCTGGTGGTTGAGCAGTCCATGGTATGCAACACTCCACTTTGGCTCTTACTTGGGCTAGATGGGTGGTCGAAGAGGCCCCCACCGATCAATCAGCTGGTCACGCCAAGCCTTAGCACCTATACGAATATCCTGACCCTATTGGCCCTTATGGAAAACTCCAACGCTGTTTATCATATATGTGCAAGAAAGTGGTGGTTGAAGGTCTTATTGTTCTGAGTATGGCGTTAAACTGCGTCTAATGGTTGAAGTTCCAATTCTGGAGCTCTGGAGAATGTGGGGTATCATTTCATTGCCATTACTTCCAGGTCGACTATGACCCGGAGCGATAGTTCTTGTTAGAGTTCCATCTACGAGTTAAATCGATAAAAAAAAAATCAGTTTTATAATTGTGCTTGAAAAATGTGTTTAAAAAAAATTGAGGACCAAGTTACCTTTAAGCACCCCAGGGGTGACCTGGATTCTGAGGGACATGTTTCGCTTTGCACCGTCAACATCCGGTTGTTTATTACCAGACGATTTTTAGACGCATTTTTTTTAATTATAAAACTAACTGCTAACCCTAACCCTAACCCCTAACCCTAACAAACAACTGGATGTTGACGGTGTAACTCTATTAACTCTAGATACAATTCAACCCATCTTGTTACTTTTTTTACCAATATCTAAAACTATTTTTTTTTCTTTTAAACCGTGAAAGATCATTTCACTTTCGCATCACACGCACCATTTGGCCCCTGTTCCCCCCAACTATTTTCTCTCCCTCCTCCCTATTCTCTCTCTCTCTCTCTCTCTCTCTCTCTCTCTCTCTCTCTCTCTCTCTCTCTCTCTCATGAGGAAAATAAAACACTAGATATAAAATCTCATTTGGCATAAGATTTGAGTTCTTAAATGATAATCAACTACAGTGATGCTGATAGATTTTTGATTTAGTACATCCTGGGATGCACATATTTGCTTTGAATGAGTCACCGAGAAATTCGATGGGTCCCAATTAAGGGTTCTTAATAGATTGGAGGGTTTTTTTATCCCTTAAAAGTAACTTGTTCCAAAATTAAATACCCAACAAGAATGAATAAAATAAAACGTCTCGTCCACAAAACTATCAACAAAAATACAACTGTAAAGCAAATTGATTACCAACTGTTGTCTCTCACTCGAACAATTTGTTTAAAAATAAAATATTTACCTAATTATATTCGGTGCCGTTATAGTATGTGGCCTACCTTTTTGATTCTATTATAGTATGTGGCCTACCCGGTTTGAATGTGTCCTACCTCAGTAAGAGTATATCTATAAATATAAGTAGTAGGCAATTTATTGAAACTAATTATTTTTCACATATATTCAAGTTCAAGAAATGCAATTCAGTCATAAGCTATATATAGTAATTAAGAATAATTAAAAAAAAGAATTTATCCATAATTTACATGAATCAGAGATCTATTTAATTCTAAAATATTCTAAAATTCTAAAATTCTGAAATATGGTTAGGGTTAGCAGTTATTATATAACCTTATATGCTTTTTATGGTAGGTCACATACTATAAGAGAGACATTATTTCATAGGCCACATACAAATAATGGTACCATGCTTACAAATCCTATATGCCAAAAAAGAAAAAAATGGCATTAAATAACCCACTTGGTGGATATGCCGTTAAACAAAACAAACGAACAATAGGAATTGCTGAAAACTTGACTAAATGTCATCCCAGAACGGAAAAAAAACTGACTTGAGAGGAAATGTGTAAACTATCACAGGAGACGTTACACAATTTAGATACATTCCTCACATTCCTACAGAGAGTCCACTATTCTTAAAATACCGTTTTGTTTTTGTTTTTTTGTTTTTGTTTTTTTTGGGGGTACTCATTTCTTTTTTTCTTTATTTCTATTTTCTTATTTTTCTTTTTCTTTCTTTTTTTTTTTTTTTTTTTTTTTTTTTTCTTTTTTTCTTTTTGCTTTACAAAGTCCAAGTCTTATTGTTTGACAAACTTTGAAGTACGTTGCATTTTTTTATAGAAAAAAATGCGTGATCGGAATATCAGGCAAGGTTTAAAAAATTAGAAAACAAGAAAGAAACAAAGAAAATATAAGAGAGGAAATTCAATATTTAGAATGCAAAATTTATTTTGAATTCTAAAAGTGTCGATACCCAACAAAAATACATTTTTCAAATACCGTGAGAAGAAAAAAAATCTTGTTTTATATAAGAGGTAGCAATAAAAAAATTACTTCTACAAAAAGAAATTTCCTTCTATGATATACCCTACAAAAATATATTCTAATACCGTAAGAAAAAAAGAAACTTGTTTTAAATAAGAAAAGTTCTTCTACAAAATGAAAGTTTCCTTCTAAAAAATATCAACAAAATATACATTTTTCAAATACCGTAAGAAGAGAAAGAAATTTGTCTTATATAAGAGGTTGCACAAAAAAAGTTACTTTAACAAAAAGAAAGCAATTTCCTTCTAAAAAATGCCCAACAAATATATATTTTTCAAATACCGTAAGAAGAGAAAGAAACTTGTCTTATATAAGAGGTTGCACAAAAAAAAGTTACTTTAACAAAAAGAAAGCAATTTCCTTCTAAAAAATGACCAACAAATATATATTTTTCAAATACCATAAGAAGAGAAAGAAACTTGTCTAATGTAAGAGGTTGCACAAGAAAAAGTTACTTTAACAAAAGAAATCAATTTCTTTCTAAAAATACCCAACAAATATATATTTTTCAATACCATAAGAGAGAAAGAAACTTGTCTAATGTAAGAGGTTGCACAAGAAAAAGTTTCTTTAACAAAAAGGAAGCAATTTCTTCTAAAATATAGCCAACAAAAATACATGTTCAAATACAGAGAGAAGAGAAAGAAACTTGTCTTATATAAGAGGTTGCACAAGAAAAAGTTTCTTTAACAAAAGGAAGCAATTTCCTTCTAAAATATAGCCAACAAAAATACATGTTCAAATACAGAGAGAAGAGAAAGAAACTTGTCTTATATAAGAGGTTGCACAAGAAAAAGTTTCTTTAACAAAAAGGAAGCAATTTCCTTCTAAAAGATAGCCAACAAAAAAATACATGTTCAAATACAGAGAGAAGAGAAAGAAAGTTGTCTTATAAAGAGGTTGCACAAGAAAAGTTTCTTTAACAAAAAGGAAGCAATTTCCTTCTAAAAGATACCAACAAAAATACATGTTCAAATACAGAGAGAAGAGAAAGAGTTGTCTTATATAAGAGGTTGCACAGAAAAAGTTTCTTTAACAAAAAGGAAGCAATTTCCTTCTAAAAGATAGCCAACAAAAATACATGTTCAAATACAGAGAGAAGAGAAAGAAATGTTTTAAATAAAAGGTAGCACTTCAACAAGAAGAAAGTAATTTTCTTCTTCTGTAAAATACCATTTAACTGTCATCATTCGTTAAATTTCTGTGAATCAAATCACTTCGAATTACTTGGTGTGGTGTCTAATGTAACACAAAATCAACGTTGGAATAAATTCCTATTACCTCACTTTCTGACCCAAGCCACCGACGTGCTGAAACCCGCCACGCGTCATTGAAGAGTAAAATTATAAAAACAGTCAGACACGAACGCCCCCATCATTAATTGTCAATCCGTCATACTTGCCTCTTGTGGTTTACACTACCAAGAAGAGTAAAACCGTCGTGGGTGTGAGTTATTTTGGACTGTTTTTTCACCCAGCGGGAGAGAAAAGAACCACACACCTAGTTGGAAAGGAAGCACGACTAAATAAATAGTACATATACAGCACATTTCACTAGTAATCGAGTGGACTGACTAAATGTTGGAGGCGAAATGATCAAATAACAAGAAGCCAGGGTGTGGATTTAAAACACAAAGCCAGGGCGTGTGTGCTTAAAAACACAGCCAATTGTAGAATTTTCGAATTGAATATTTAAATAGCGCCAGTTGATATTTATACATATCTATCCAATATTATATATAACCTGGCCCACTTACCTGAAGAAAGCCGGAGGGCACATCGACAGAAACGGTGTGTAGATAACAATAAAATGAGTACAATAGTCCGAACAATCCAAATAATACATAATATGAAATAAAATAATAACAAAATAACAAGAAACACCTGAAGAAGGCCAGAGTGCACATTGGCCAAAACATTGTGTAAGATAACAATAAAGATGAGGATAATAGTCCGAATAATCTAAATATTTCCAAAATATTAAGCGTCACCTCAAAAAATCCAAAGAAATAAAAATGAACTTGCTCTCATTTGTGAATTCATTGAACATTGATCTGAGAATGAAGTCCATTGTTTATTTATGACTTGAATTTATTTGTATCTTTTAGGGGGAGATAACTCTTCTCTAACAAAGGATAACTCTTTAGTAAAAGGGTAGTACAAAACAACATCAAAGACAGAGCATGATCACCAAGCAAGATAAACAAGATGACTGCATGAACACGTACGTGTGGACAGTTAATGACCAAATCCTATCAATCCTTCTGTTTGTTTGTTTGTCTTCCCGTTTCTTTGTTTTGTTTTACGGCATATCAACCTCGGTGGGTTATTTTGTTGGAATATTTTGGTAATATAAGGTGTGCTACAATACACCACTTAAATTCATAGACTAAGCCGAGTCATGTGGTTTATACCTCAGCCAATCAACTGCCAGAATAACTACTTAATCGCTGATACTGAGAGATGTCCATTTGAAATCATTGACGAAGGACCTGCAAGACTGAGGAGCACCAAACAACAACCAAAGATTCTTCACTAAGGATCGCACTCTGCTTAACACCAAGGATCTCCGCTGGGCAGCACGATTGCTTGAAGCCTAAAGGATGGCCACAACAATTGTAACACTTTTAATGCCGATAAGTTTTGAAAAAAATCATTCATAATGCATACTCATTTTTATATAAATACATTTTTCTATTTAACCCAGAGATGGGACCCTAACAAGTGCTACCACTCCTGGTCAGAGTAGACCTGGTAGCAATGGTGATGAAGGGGTGCTCCACATTCCTCAAACCTGGAACCTCACCATCAGATAAAGTTTAACGTCATTCTCAGGACATGAAGACCCTCAAGCACCGCCTTCTAGCACCCATATGATAAAAAGGGTTTGGGGATTGCCATCAGAGCAATAGGGTTGGGGCAATCATATAGGTGCTAGGGATTGACGATTGATCGGAGGGGGGCTCTCCGACCGTCCATCTAGCTTAAGTAAGGGCCAAAGTGGAGTGTTGAATGTCATGAACTGCTCAGCCACCTAGGTTCGATCCTTGATCATCACGGGTCGCCACCCACGGCCAACAGGTGGCCCAATTGGGGAGTCTTACGCCTCTGCAGAGTGTAGTCGTGTATTCTAAGCCCCAGGCGACAGGGCGGAGTAGCAAAGGAAATACGACTAAATAAATAGTACATATACAGCAAATTTCACTAGTTACTCAAGTGGACAGACTAAATGTTGGGGGCGAAATTATCAAATAACAAGAAGCCAGGGTGGGAACTTGAACACAAAGCCAGGGCGTGTGCTTAAACACGGCCAATTGTAGAATTTTCCAATTGAATATATAAATAGCGCCAGTTGATATTTATACATATCTATCCAACCCACTTACCTGGCCCAACCGGGGGTTCGGTGGCTTCGGCCCTGGACCGTTGAAGTAATTAACAGTGTTGATCCCAGGGGCTATCCCGCCCCCCTCTCATCCCACTTATAAGGGCGTGACACAAGGACATTTTTATGTGGGCCCACTCACAAGCCGATGCTCATTGTTGGTAGGCACAAAAAATGTGTCAATCCCGTCGGCATTTCCCCTCAAGAGGGGCGCATCAGGCGAAGGGCAATAAACCTAGCCCTGCCCCTTTAAATCAAGGGGGCAGGTATTGCCTGGGGGATAGCCCCTGGGATTGACGCTATTAATTTAACATACCGGTCCAGAGGCCGAAGCACACCGGACCCCCGTCCCGAATGACGGGTTGGCAATCTCCCCCAAGCAATACCTGTCCCCTTTGATTTAAAGGGACAGTGCTGGGTTTATTGCCAAGTGCCTGAGTTCTCCCCCACCCCAACGGGATCAACGCATTTTTTGCACCCACCACCCATCAGTCTCTGCTCGTGGGTAGGCCCACATAAACATGTCATTGTGTCACACCCGTATACGTGGGGTACGTCGTAAATACCTACATATCTATCCAAACCTCTGCGCAAGTACGATGCGACACGAGGTCAATTTCTTAAGCAGAGTTTAACTAGTTTTGAATTCAAAGGTTTCCTTCTCCTAGACCGGTTGCCTAACCAAGGTTACAGAGCCCAGTCTGCCCTACTATTTATCCATAGCTAGAAGGAGAATTGTTGATGATAATGATTTACTGAGTCCTTCCTCAGTAGTAGTTTGGAACATCCTGCAGCAGCATTCATTCCTCTGTCCTTTTTCTGGTCGATTTAGCCTAGAAAATAGGTATACCGGGTAAAAAAGTTACCAAGGCATATTTAATATCATTGGAAGCGTAATTTTATGCTCTAACAGAAAATAAAAACTCCTTTCTTATACATAATGGGGGACTTGTTTTTATAGCCATTCTTCTGAGCATATACGCCGTAAAACAAAACAACCAACCATCACCGAAGTTAAGCAGCGATGAGCCTGTTCAATATTTAATTAGGTGATCACTTAAGCAACAGCAGATACTGTAAGCAACCTGGCTCCCTTGTTCGGCAAAAATGACTTGATTCGCGCTTTGCCTTCCTTCCTCCCTTTTATTGTTTGTATACCTTTACGTGATCACAATGTTCTTTTCTTTCTTTCTTTCTTTTTTCGTTTTTCTTTCCTTTTCTCTTTCTTGATTATTCTTTTTCATTCATTCATTATTTATTTCTTCGTTAATTTTATCCATTCAGTGGTTTATTTATTTATTTCTCAATTAATCTCTTTCGTTCATTCATTCATTATTTATTTCTTTCTTCAATCCATTCATTCAGCTGTTCTCTCTCTCTCTCTCTCTCTCTCTCTCTCTCTCTCTCTCTCTCTCTCTCTCTCTCTCTCTCTCTCTCTCTTTTGATTAATCTCTTTCATTAATTCATTATTTTTTTCTTCGTTCATTTAATCCATTCAGTAGTTTTTTTTCCTTCTGGCTTGCTTGCTTTTTTTCTAAATTGATGTTTCATTTATTCATTCATTATTTCTTTCTTTGTTCATTTCATTCTTTCTTTATTTCTTTCGTTCTTTCTTTCTTTATTTCTTACATTACTGGTTTCTTTCTTTTTTTCTTTCATTTTATTCATTCAATTATTATTTCTTTCTTTCTTTCTTTCTCAATTAATCTCTTTCATTCATTCATTCATTCATTATTTCTTTCTTCGTTCATTTTATTCATTCATTTGTTTTTTCTTTCTTACATTACTGAATTCTTTTTTTTTTCTTTCATTTTATTCATTTGATTATTATTTCTTTATTTCTTTCTCAGTTAATCTCTTTCATTCATTATTTCTTTTTTCGTTAATTTTCTTCGTTCAGTTGTTTTTCTTCTTCTTTCTTTCTTTTTCTTTCTTTCTTACAATACTGAATTCTTTCTTTTTTCTTTCATCTTAATCATTCAGGTATTATTTCTTTCTTTCTTTTGCTTTCTTGTTCGTTTTACTTTACCGGGTTTACTCTTGTGGAAAAGCTTCCCTTTGAACAACAACAACAACAACAACAACAACAACAATAATAATAATAATAATAATAATAATAATAATAATAATAATTATGAGACTTGTTGTCACTCAGACTCCAGTGAAATACCATCAGTTAACGCTGATGTGAAACACTCAAAAGAAGTGAAAATAATAATTTGTATCCTTTGAATTTTCTTTATATCTTGTTTTATGGTTCTATTTGTAAATAATTTTCTTTTTTTTTCTTTTCTCTCGCTTTCTTACCTCTTACCTTCTTCCCTCACACATATTTTCTTCCTCCCCTTCCTCCTCTTCCTCCTCCCATTCTCCCAATGTAATATTTTCGGGTGACTCAGACGTGGGTGTCACTTGTTCCCGGACAAACCTCAAAAAACATTGGCCGTCGTTTTACGTTCGGGTGATGAAAAGAAGTTGACAAACGGGTTTTAGATTCCTACGTGGCTAACGTTCCCACGTGACTGATGTTCCCACATGAATGAGGTTCCCACCGCGGTTTTAGAGGAAAGATATATTCTTTAGCAAAGTAATTTCACAATAACCCTCGAAGTAGACCCCCCACCCACCGGTGGAGGGGAATCGAATTGTCTAGGTCGAAACTGTATGTCACATGTCAGCTACACAAATAAAACAAAAACATAAACAAACCCGAAAATACAATCGTATTGTTGTCTTTATTTACTCTTCGAGCAATTCTAGTGGCGATAATGGGACGTGTGACACTTCCCTGTCCGGCCTAAATGAGTAGACCGTAACTATCATGCTATGAACGGCGGGATAGAGCGCTAGTTATTTTCCATCTTATTCTGTTTAACGGCCAATAGCTAACTACTTTCTCAGGCTGCTATGGCTGGCTACCCTTTGCTGGTCTCTCAAAATGCTATTGCTTTGTCTAACTCAAATATAAGAGGTTCCGACTTCCGGAAAAGAAAATCTCCCGCCCGCACAGACCTCCCAGAACCAAAATACATTTAAAATATATCCTTGTCTACTAACTTCTTACTGTACAAGCACCAAATACCTCGGTTTATTACGGACATTAATGAAAAATAACCCTTTCATTCCCACCAAGAAATCCATCTCTTTCTATTTTATTATCTATTAAAATCTACCGACCTCCTTAACCGTTTGATACGACTATACACACACATTCCATGTACATATATACATACATACATACATGGCAATATGGCAACATGGTAATCACATCATTTTTACAAATCACTATCGTCCCTCATAATCTTACAACATCCCTGCCAAAAATGAACCACCGTTGGCCGCAGGAAAACAACTTGTGTTGAGTTCACAGGCAACGTTTAGTGCACCTTTTCAGGTACCATCCCATTAGTTTGGGTGAACAATGCTGTCCCTGTAGCGCTATGGCTCTCATTTGAAATGGAGTGATGATGTGTTAATAACAATAATCGTCATATACTTATCTCTGGACCTGTACTACTTTGAGAGGCTCGAATCTGGTTGCTGGGCTGGTATTGAGCTGGCTGGTGATTCTTTGATGTTTTGGGTCTGGAAACCAACTTGTGTTTGCTGGAGTATACCGTGCCTTTTGTCATTTATACTTTTTAGTAATAACACAAGGCGAAACTTTTTTCTCATGTGTTATTTTCACACACAAGTCAAACTGCTCTGGGTGAGGGACATGTCTCAACCAGTCACTGTTTCGTTCTAAACTAACCCCGCACTCTAACCTCTCACTCTTAGTTAATTATGTCTTATTTTTATATAGTTATTTTTGTTTATGAAAATTAACTCCAATCACAGTATTCAATTTAGAGTAGTTTAATGGGTTTATTAATACCGTTTTATGCCGACCGCTAGTTTCTGGGGTCTATGAACCCTAAGTGGGAAAGGGGAAGGGGAAGTCACGTACAAACTTTAGAGTTTACGCCACTGGTCGGATAGGCGACAACGGTTAGCGCTTTCAAATTTCTTTGATGATATTCTATTTCTTTTAAAAAGTATTCGCTGTTATCCGTCATTAAATATTATTTGTTTTTCCTTGTACAGTTTCACAATGTTTATTAAATAAACTTAATGACATCAGTAAAGAATCGTCATGCCATCCCTTTCTTCAAAACCAGTAGGCAATAAAAGTACGTCTGTGAAAGAATGGAAGTGTTGAATGAAACATTTTGATATTTAAGCAATGCTATCGTGTGCTATGCAACACGAGGTTGCTGGAGCCCCATGGTGAAGGACTGAAACGTTTGTTTCACGGTATTGTCGAGGTCGAAAGGGGGATATGACTTTAGCACGCCCTCCTTTTATATGCTATTTTGACCACGCTATTTAGTGGCCATTCGCAGTATTATTTGCCCGAGGCACCATTGTTCTTTGCAATTAAGTTAATATTTGCCTAGATACTTTTAAGGCAGACCTCGCGAACAAATAGATTGACCGCCATCTATGTATTTCTTTGGTATCAGTATTCAGTATACTAACACACAACTTTCGCATAGATGGTTAATTTGATATTTCAAAAAAGTGAAAAATCTACCTACCCTAATGGCCAGTATTATTTTGCAGACACGGGAGGTAATAACCTTTTGCATCACCTAGCGCCTAAATAAAAGAATTATCGGTTGACAAGGGATGTAATCCTACAGGTCCAAAGACTAATACGTTAAAGGAGATCGAGGCACCATTGTTCTTGGCAATTCGTTAATATTTCCGTTTCCATTTAATTTGATGTATCGTCAAGTGTGATATATATGCAAAATCAATTAATGACAAATTAACAAGAACTTTCTTTCCCTGAATAAACTTAAAACCGAATGAATACAAGAACGATAAGAAAAAGTTGATAAAAAGTTTTATAAAGTAATGTCCTAATGGTAATGAAAGTGTCTTTAGTAAGTTGTAAAGTCCTTGATATATATATATATTTACCAACCCCTCCGCAGGATGTGACACAAGGTCAATTTCTTAAGCGGAGTTTAATAGGTTTGAATTAAAAGTTTCCCATCTCCTCTACTTCTTACCTAGCTATGGTTAAAGAGCCCAGTATGCCCTGCTATTTACCCATAGCTGGAGGGAGAATTGGACATACCTTTCTCAAGAGTATTAGCGCTTCATTTGCATGCTACTTGACCACGCCACCTTGTGGCCATTAGCAGACACTGAAGGTAACGGCCTACTGTGCCCCCTAGCGTCTAAATAGCAGAACCATCGTCAGGTAAGGGATATAATCTATACAATGGGTTAATGGTATCGACTATGTGTTGGATTATTTTGTGTTATAAACCGTGCTGCAATCCTACACTTTAATTTATAGACTAAGCGAAGTCACGTGGTTTAAAAACTAGCCAATTAACAACCCGAATACGTGGTTAGTTAACTATTTAATCGCTGATATTGACAGCCGTTTATTTGCACTTTATTTGACATTGACGAACGGATCTGCAACACTAGGACAACCGAAGGCTCATATTCAACATTAAGGAACACTAACATTAAGGATCATACCCAATATTAAGGGACACCAAGGAGCAACCAATCTTTCTTCACTAAGGATCGTGCTCTGCTTAACACAAGGGATCTCCGTTGGACAGTGCTCTTGCTTGAAGCCTAAGATGGCCACAAAAATCGTAACACTATGAATACCTGTAATAAACTTTAAATATTTCTGTTCAAAACTGTCTATTTCTTTTGAAGACATCGTATACGTGGACTGAAAAAAAAATAAGATGTATTGAAATTCAATCTGTCCACCACAGTAAGTAATCCTTCAAGGCGTGTATGATGTTTTTAGTTCGAATGCAAGATAAGAGTCAAATGTTTTTAGAGTCAGAACGGTTGTACTGATTATTTATCATGAAAATAAAAATAGTGTCCTTGGCCAAAATATCCCTGTGTCTATATATATATACGTTAATGTATGAGTAGTGGCTTACCGGTAGGTACGGGTACAATCGTTGGGAGCGCACAGCATCCAGGGGTCAAGACCGTGAAAAAATAAATACAAAGTGCTCAATACAATGTAGAGTAAAATTTATTTAAGAAATGGATATAAAGTAACCTACTCGAGTTTCATGATCTGAATCGTCAGGGTTACATCCGCTGAATTAACCGAGTTTTCGATTAATATCAGTTGATACCACGTATGTCTGTTGAAACGGGTCTTAGTGGATATAACCCTGACGATTCAGATGATGAAACTCGAGTAGGTTACTTTATATCCATTTCTTATATATATATATATATATATATATATATATATATAATAAATCATCCACACGCCTCTTCAGTGTGGCTAGACACAACAAGTATCCTTGGCTAGGGTCGAACTCAGACTGACTGTTTGCCAGCCTGATATCTTATCCCCTTGGTCACTGACAGCTGCTGTAGAGGGAGTGGTGTTTTTAATCTAATAAATAGGTTTGTTTGAATATTGTTTGAATTTCCGGGGAAACGATCATTGCTTATATGCTTAGTAGTGAAAGTTAATTTAAATCACCAATTAGAGGGATCATACCAAATTTATTGGAGCATATATATATATATATATATATATATTATATATATATATGTGTGTGTGTGTGTGTGTGTGTGTGTGTGTGTGTGTGTGTGTGTATGTGTGTGTTATCGTTACATTTGCCATCCAGATAAGAGTAAGTTTCAATTCATTTCTTTTATTCTTTGCTGAACATTTACATCAAAAACACCAGCCCTGTCGGTGCGGCTATAGAATATACCGACTGCATCACTGCAGAGGGGTAAGACTCCCCACACCCCAATGGCTGTGGATGGCGACCTGTGACGTTTAAGGACGAAATACTGGTGGATGAGCAGTCCATGACATGCAACACTCCACTTTGGTCCTTACTTAGGCTAGATGGGCGGTCGAAGAGGCCTCCTCTCTCAATCGACTGGTCATGTCAAGCCCTAGCACCTATATGATTACTCCAATCCTATGACCATTATGGCAAGACCAACCCTTTTTATCATATGGGTGCTAGAAGGCGGTGGCCTTATGTCTTGGGAATGACAAACTCTATCTGATGGTGAGGTTCCAGTTCTGGAGGTTTGGGGAATGTGGAGGACCCCTTCATTCACCATTGCTCCCTGGCCCACTCTGACTCGGAGTGGTAGTACCTGTTAGGGTCCCATCTATGGGTTAAATAGAAAAAATGTTTATAAAGAAAAAAATGTGTATCCATTAAAAATGAATTTAATTCAAAACTTTGCCGACATTAAATGACCCACTGTGGTTGATATGCCGTAAAACAAAACAACCCAAACATGCCAATTAAAAAACACGTCTTCAACTCGTTTCAATTTACCCACATACATCATCATCATCATCATCATTATTATCATCATCATCAGTATCATCATCATCACGCCCGCCGACTGTTCGATACACATGACTCTCTCTCTCTCTCTCTCTCTCTCTCTCTCTCTCTCTCTCTCTCTCTCTCTCTCTCTCTATTTCATTACCTGTCTTACTTACCCTATTTCACTATCTGCCTCTCTCTCTCTCTCTCTCTCTCTCTCTCTCTCTCTCTCTCTCTCTCTCTCTCTCTCACTCACACACACACACACACACACACACACACACACTCAAACAATCCCTATCGGCCATCACTCCTGGCAAGTCTTCCGCACGGCATCCAACCCCCCTCCAACAGTGATGATTGATGTAAGTGTTTGCTGGTCGGACCACACTGGTGTGTCCATGCGTAGGTGTCCACAGGAGAACGGCATTTGGAGTCCATCGTGTTTTGTTCGTCTTACTTTGACGATTTGTGTGTTGGAGGGGGGGAGTTTTTTTGTGGGGTGATGCTGAAAGCTCAATAATGGGTTGGATAAATACCTAAGTGTATTTGGCCTAATTATAAATTATGCACCTAATTTAGGGCTATAGCCAGCGAGGGGGTGGGGTGGTAAACCCCAACCATTTTTATCATATACATGCTGGAAGGCAGTGCTGAGATTCTTAGGTATGACGTTAAACTGCATCTAGTAGCGTTGTTCCAATTCCGGAGCTCTGGGGAGTGTGGAGTACCCCTTCATCACCATTACTCCACGGTCCATTCTGACCGTGGTAGTAACTGTTAGGGTCCCATCTATGGGTTAAATAGAAAAGAAATGAGTTTAAAATTTTTAAAGAATTGAATACACATTAAGAATGTTATTTCTCTGAATTTTTTAGATGAGGCTTGATTATTTGGATTCTTTGGATTATTCGGACTGTTGTCCTCATCTTTATTGTTATCTGCACATAATTTGCACATATTGTGCAGATAACAATAATCCAACATTACACATTAAGAATGAATAAATAAAACATCTGTTTTAGTGTCAGTGTCTGAGGGTTTTAGTGTCCTGAGTATGACCTGAAACTGCATCTAGTGGTGATGATCCAATTCTAGAGCTCTGGGAAGTGTGGAGTACCTCTTCACCACCATTACTCCAGGTCCACTCTGAGCCGGAGTGGTAGTACCTGTTAGGGTCCGATCTTGGTTAGATAGAAAAAGAAAATGAGTTTTAAAAAAAGTGTTTTAAAAAAATTGAATACACATTAAGAATGAATAAATGAATAAAACATCTTTGGCATAAAATAATTCAACCAACCGACCTTCTCTTTGTCTCCTCTCTTGTATTATCATGCATATATTATTACAACATGAACTGCCTTATTACAGCAATGTAGTCTGGCTAAGTAAAGGAATTGAAAAATGAGTTTTGAAAATGTGTTCAAAAAATGAATTTAAAAAGATTTGAATAACCAGCAAGAATGAATAAGACAAAAATATATTCAGCATAAAATAACCCAAATGGTTGTCATGCCGCAAAACCCGACCAATCAACCAACCAACCAACCAACCAACCCATGTTGTTGTAAACAAATTAAGTGAATATTGATAGGAATATTGATAATTCTCAATGTTGTGTTAAACTGCTTGTAGTGGTGAGGTTCTATTACTCCCAGGTCCACTCTGATCCAACGTGGTAATACCTGTTAGGGTTATGGGTTTAAAAAATGAGTTTTAAA
>CM042137.1:68683413-68693413 GCA_023376005.1 Doryteuthis pealeii | reverse complement strand
TAGTCCCAGACGTCCTGATGAACGGGCGCGTAAATGGCCATCTCTCCACGCGTGTTGGTTACCTTTGGGAACTTGGGTATTAATGACGTCTAAAAATGGGCAAAGTCTTTGTGATGGACAAAGAGATGAATTATCACCCAAAGAATCCCAAGAAATTCCCAAGTCAATCCAAGAAACACCCAAGAAGATCAGAAGATCACAGAGAGAATTCAGTCCAGCGGAGCAGATAGCAACACAGACGATAACAAGAAGATAAGTATCTTATTATAATGGAGATTGTGTGTTTTTCTGTCTGTAACCAAAACTATATCACTACTTTAGTCATAATTCCCTTAGTTATTAACGTCACATTCTCCATGATTTTATTTTTTATTTAAACCTCAATTATTAATAAAATTGTTTTACATTATTAATACTGTTGGCCTTATCTACATTTATTTACCGCATACCCCACTTGTATGGGTTGGACACAAGGTCTCGTTTTTATGTGGGACCACCCACAAGCCAAGACTCATGGGTGGCAGGTGGAAAAATTGCGTCAATCCCGTCGGCATTCCCCCTCAAGGGGGCGCCTCAGGCGCTGGACAATAAACCCAGTCCTGCCCCTTTAAATCGAGGGGGCAGGTGCTGCCTGGGGGATGGCCCCCTGGGATCGACGCCGTTAATTATAGCAATCCCCACTCGTTGGCCGGGTCTACAGGTATTTGCCTCATACCCCACTTGTATGGGCTGGGCACAAGGCCTCGTTTTAACGTGGGCCCACCCACAAGCCGAAGCTCATGGGTGGGAAAGAACAAAAATTGCGTCGATCCCTTCGGCATTCCCCCACAAGGGGGCGCCTCAGGCGCTGGGCAATAAGCCCAGCCCTGCCCCTTTAAATCAAGGGGGTGGGTATTGCCTGGGGGGATAGCCCCCTGGGATCGACGCTATTAACTTGTAAAGATCCAGGGCCGAAGCCACTGGACCCCACCCTGTTGGGCGGGTCTACATTCTATTTACCTCGTACCCTACTTGTACGAGTTAGGCACAAGGCCCTATTAACGTGGGACCACCCACAAACCGAAGCTCATGGGTG
Source organism: Doryteuthis pealeii (assembly GCA_023376005.1). NCBI lineage: Eukaryota > Metazoa > Mollusca > Cephalopoda > Myopsida > Loliginidae > Doryteuthis > Doryteuthis pealeii. The sequence goes on along the minus strand of CM042137.1, from coordinate 68,692,338 downwards.
GCGGGTGAAAAATTGCGTCGATCCCGTCAGCATTCCCCCCCAAGGGGGCGCCTCAGGCACTGAGCAATAAACCCAGCCCTGCCCCTTTAAATCGAGGTGGCAGGTGTTGCCTGGGGGGATGGCCCCCTGGGATCGACGCCATTAATTATAGCAATCCCCACCCGTTGGGCGGGGCTGCATACTAATAACATATAACATGTATTTATATATACAAGAAAATAGAGGTTTACAGTGTGAATGGGAAGGCTAATTTGCATATTGATATTAAAAAATTGATTTTAATAAATATATGCTTAGTATTATGGATTTCTAATTGTTTCGGTTTTATCTTAATGAATATGAGTAAAGATTTCGGGGAGAAATCTTAAAAGAAATCCATTAACAAGAAGAAATAACTGTAATTCTATTCTTTACTTCCTATTTTAACTAAATATTTAAATTAGGAAACTTTAGCAATGAAATTCGGGAGTGATGGAGAAGTAAGTTTCAGTTGTTCTATTTTTCGATTATACCCTCCTGTGTTTCAAATCTTTTTTATCTGCATTCTTATTTAGTTTCATTAGCCTTTCTCATGTAATATAATATTTAATTACATTAACACTTAAATACTTGCAGCCGGAGGGTGCTTATATTTGTTAGTAAATATAAGTATAATAATGATAAGTATAAGGCTATGCAATGATAGAATAATTGTTATTCTGAATGTTGGGATATTTCTGGGTCGTTTATTTAAAAGTTTTGCAAAACTAAATCAAATAAAATAAATCTTCACTCTTTTTCAGACACATCTGAATGAATGATACATCTGTTGGGTTAATAAAATGTATTCTTCTGTATATGGAGTTTATAACACCGTAGTGATGTTATGGATTGACTGGCGATATTTCATTAGATACTTTAAAAAACAATTTTGGTTAACTTTTGGATATAAAAATAACAGTTGTGTCGTACAGGCGACTTATATCAGAGTACAAGTCAGTGGTGGGGTAAGTCAACACAAGATGAGAAAAATTACTCGAACAAAAGAAAGTTTAAAGGCTAAAAGTCGGTTGATATGAAACGAATGGCTGTTTTATACATATGTTGTCATATACATATATATTGTCATTCTTGTGAAGACTGCACAAGATAAGAACATTTACTCAACAAAGACAGTTTAAAGATTAAATCTTAAAAATGTTGATTTAGTTAAGAATAACAATTCGGCAGGTAATCACAGACCAATTCCTGGGAATTATCATAGCAAGTGACAGATAAGTCTGGCACAATAATAAAAATATTATCAGGTGCCTCACCAATCAGGAAACTGAGGCGGAGACTAGTTGCCCCCACTCCAAGATGTGTAACCCAAGGCTATGATGCTGATTGGCCGTCCAATTAGATGCGACCGCGTGGGTGGTTTTTTGTACGCCTCTTGATGTTTACACTGTATGGGCATTGGTCTGGCGTTTCTATTGGCTGGCCAATCAGAGCCCTGGATTCAGGGGTTTGTAACCCATAAAAGAGGTCCCAAAAGGGTTCCAAGTCAGATTGGACAGCTGGTTCTTGAGCAGATTGGACAGCTGCTTCCATAGCAGATTGATAGCTCCGTCTCAGTGCCCTTGTCGCCGTCTTTGTTTTGTCATCTTGCTACTCAAAGTCTTGAATTTGAATCAGAACTCTACATATATCGCCAATCAGTCCACAAAATTCCGACTTCACTTCAACTTCAACATCGATACCCCTTTGTGTTTGTACCTGATTTTTATCACCGTATAACTAATAAAGGTCTTTTATTATTAAAAACGCGTCCGTTGTAATTGTGGAACAACATTGGTGAATTTGGTCACTTTCAGGTACAGCCCGAAAAAAGCTCTTCAAGTTTCCTGTGGGTCAAATAACACCCATCGTGTTAGATTCGGCGCCGAGACAGCATATTGGTACATTTGGTGCCTTCCCGCAGGACGGCATAGTATTACATTTGTTGCCGCGACCACCGTAGTATTACATTTGGTTCCCGTGACCAGGGTAGTATTACAAGTTAAGTGAGGGAGAGCTTTTCCAAGATTGGACAGAAAATCACTAGTTTTGGCACCCATATTCAACACCTACGGACCAGTTCCACAACAAGACGAATAGAATTTATCCCCGAGAGGGCTGACTCTCATAGAAGATACCAGATATAATTAATTTCCCTCTACATCAGACTGGTATTTCTCTCAAACTTGACTCGATATATAGGAAGGGCATTTATATTGTCAGTCATTGTTTTGTTGAATAATAAATTACGAGTTCTAACTCCTGTCGTGTCTATTGCATTCACTTCCAGACTAATACTCTTGGGAAAGGGATTAACCCCATCACCCCCCCAGTTATGGGTTAGATAGCACCACTAATAGTACTAATTGTACTACTTATTATATATATATATATATATATGTGTGTGTGTGTGTGTGTGTGTGTGTGTGTGTGAAATAAAATTTGAACTTAATCCGACAGTGTAAATATGATATATTGAAAAAACAAAGGATGTTTACAAATGAATGGGCTCATCAGGAGAGAATGTGCAAACCGTTTCGGGGCCTTTCTCTCTACGGTTTATATAGGAACATCAGTGAGGAGGGCCGGTGTTGCTATATAAACCGTAGAGAGATAGGCCCCGAAACGGTTTGCACATTCTCTCCTGATGAGCCCATGCATTTGTAAACATCCATTGTTTTTTCAATATATCATATATATATATATATATATATATATATATATATATACATTCTCAATCACCAGATCTTGCTGTTGAGCAAAAATAATGAAGATTTGATTTATATTCATAAGATAATTAATAGATAGAAGAGGAGACATTAATCTTTCTTTTTCAGAGTGTCTGTGTTTTCTTGACGCAAGGTCTTTTTACATAGAGATTTTAATGGGGCCTACTGTGAGGATCCAACTCATGATTCAGTAATAAATGGATCTGCGAGACTAACCTCCCCCCCTCTACCCTGGCGATGCCGTGTAGCCGCTTCCAATAATCTATAAAGCTAGAATCAAAAATGTACGTTTTTAATGTTAGATAATAACTTAAATTTAATCATGAAAGCCATTCTCATTGTTGTGTTTGTTACATTGTTAGCAGATACATGAACCAGCTCACCACGCCGCCCTGTCAGCTGGGGCGTTAGAATGCACCGACTGCACCTCTGCAGAGGGGTAAGACTCCCCGAAATGGGGCCATCTGTTGGCCGTGGATGGCGACCCATGATGCTTAAGGACAGAGTCTTGGTGGATGAGCAGTCCATGACATACAACACTCCACTTAGACCCTTACAATCGGCTGGTCACGTCGAGCCCTAGCACCTATATGATTGCCCCCATCCTATTGCCCTTATGGCAAGACCCAACCCTTTTATCATATGGGTGCTAGAAGGCTTGTAGCTGAGGGTCTACATGTCTTGAGAATGAGGTTAAACTCTATTTCATAGTGGAGGTTCCAGTTTTGGGAGGTTTGGGGAATGTGGAGCACTCCCTTCATCACCATTGCTCCCTGGTCCACTCTGACCCGAGTGGTAGTACCTGTTCGGGTCACATCTATGGGTTGAATAGAAAAAATGTATTCATAAAAAAAAATTGTGGTATCCATTAAGAATGAATTTATTTCAACTTTATCGGCATTAAATGACCACTGAGATTGATATACCGTCCAAACCAAACCAAACCAAACCAAACCAAACCAGCTCACCACAGAATTCGATAAGTCACCTAATCTTTGAACAATATGCAACAAGTTAGACTAATCTCTTATTTATCGAGATATGTCTATCACTCGTTCTGTGCAAAGAAAGTAATTATCAATGACACATGAAAATGAATCACTATCGTTACGATAAAATGTCTTTTCATCATTCGAACTGTCAGCTTCAATGTTGGTAGTAACGAAACGAGTCATGTGATTGTTGCAAGTCAAATATCTTAATAGATTAATCACCCACAACCTCTCTCCCAGCACCCCGGCTAACCACTCTGTCTCTTCGTCATGATAGTACGTCCCAGTGAGGTCGACGACGAGACCGGGTTTATCCCTTTCCAACCTGTGAGGCAGTCCGTTAATTTTCTTGGCTGTAAGTTAGCCGACACGAATTGTTAAAGCTTTAAAATTATCGTGCAGGGAACAAAACTCCAGCAAAACAATTACAAACTCGATTTCATTGTCGGTTTTATGCGACGAGTGAGGGGTGGGCTTTGGTGAGAAATTGACCTGGGATCATTGTGAAGATTGAGGTAATGATGGCGTCGAGGAGAGAGAGAGACAGAGGAGAGACAGAAACAGAATGACAGAGCGAGACAGACAGATGGAAGAAAATCGATGAAAGTATTATTTACCAACCCCTCCACAGGAGCACGCTATGACGCATGCTCGATTTCTCTAAGTGCGATTTAAGCAGGTTTGAATCAGAAGTGTTCGTTTCTCTATAAAGGTTGTATACCACAGGTTAAAGAGCCCAGTCTGCCTGCCTATTTACCCATAGCTGCGAGGGAGAATCAGTTAAATTATAATATTTTCTAAAGGGTATCTAGCATGTATTGCGGGTTCACTTTCTCCAAGGGTATTAGTCACATAAGAGAAGTAATAATGTGACTGGAGTTTGAACTTATATGATTTGCAGTCCGCAATGTTACCCTACAGCTACGGGGTCTTCCCCTTATAGATAGTCTATATATATATTATATTATATATTATATTATACCGCTGTCGGCTGGGGTGTAGAATGCAACGACTGCACCCTGCAGAGGGGTAAGACTCCCCCAATGGGCCACACTGTGTATGCTTAAGGATAGAGCCCAGGTGGATAGCAGTTCATGACATGGCAATACTCACTTTGCCCTATCTTGGCTAACGGGCAGTCGGGAGAGGCCCCGATCAATCGGCTGTTCACGTCAAGCCTAAGTACCTATAGATTTTCAATCCTATTGCCCTTATGGGCAAACCCCCAACCCCTTTTTAATCATATGAGTGCTAGAAGGCGGTGGTTGTGGGTCTACATGTCCTGGGAAATGACGTTAAACTATCTGATGGTGAGGTTCCAGTTTTGGAGGTTGGGGAATGTGGAGCACCCTTCATCACCATTGTTCCCTGGTCCACTCTGACCGGAGTGGGTAGTAACTATTAGGGTCCTCTAGGGTTAAATAGAAAAATGTATTTATAAAAAAAATTGTATAAATCCATTAAAATTGAATTTTTTCAAAACTTTATGCGGCATTAAATGACCCACTGAGGTTGATATGCTGTAAAACAAAAAGAAAACAAATATCTAAAATATATATATATATATTATATATATATATATAAATTATATATATAATATAATATTTACCAACTCCAGGTTGATTCAGTTTTCCTTCTCCTAGATTGTTGTTACTAGCAAGGTTAAAGAGTCCAGTCTGCCTACTATTTACCTATAGCTGGAAGGAGTGTGGTTGGATGCATAACCTTTCCCCAAGAGTATTAGCACTATGTTTCATTGCTTAATAACATTAATCTTTGTTGGTTAATTAATGCAAAAAACATTCTTGTATATATTTACTAACCTTTCTGCATTAGCAGGATGTGACAAGGTCATTTTTTAGTGGAGTTTAACAGGTTTGAATTCAGAGTTTTTCTTCTCCTAGACAGTTGCTGTACCAAAGTTAAAGAGCCCAGTCTGCCCTGCTATTCACCAATAGCTGGAGGGAGATAGTTAGATTTTATAATCTTCAAGGGTATTAGCGCTATATGAAGATGCAACTAACCCTTGTCCAGGATTTGAACTGTATCCCATATCCATTTCCTGACAATGATACATTAACACAACAGAGCACCCTACAAAAACCATCCTTGTAGAAGAATAGTAGTGGCACTATTAAACTTATAGCTGGAGAGATTTGGGGGTTCATACCTTCCCAAGGGTATTAGTCAACAAAGAAGTAAAATGTGACTGGAGTTTTGAACTTTACTATGATGTTGCAGTCCAGCATGTTAGCCACACACTACGGGGACTATAATCTGCCCCATCTATAAGATAATTATGTCAAACTGGTAATGTCCAATAAGTATCCCCAGAATATAATCGATGGTTTCATTTTTTTTTAATACATAAAAGAAAGAAGAAGAGATAAAAATAGAATAAAACAAAAATGTTAAAATTAATAAGAAAAATATGCCCTCCTCAAGTTTGTATTGAATGTAAGGTTACATTACATTTTCTTTTCGCAAGTCTCTTAATCCGTTTTCGACGAAGAAAAAAAGTACCAATGTCCCCGTAGATCACTTAGATAGACTGTGTCACGTATTTGACTGGTTGTTTGCACTTGTTTGACTGGTTTTTTGTAAGCAGCCGTCAAAAATCATAAAAGCCAAGTCTTTTAGCGTTTCTAAAAGTAGTGAGTGGATCAGTTTGATGTAAAGAACCCGAAAACTTCCCAGTGACCCAAGATTAATTAACATCACTGACTGACACCTTCCACCCGCCCCATAATGTAGTAAAGAGCGTATATTTAAGTGTCTAAAGGTATTCCTCAGAATTATCGATGGTTTTACTAATGTATAGACAGCTTCACTGGACCTTTTATTGGGTAGAACAAACTAAACCAGCACAAAATTGAAATGGAATCAGATTTGATCCAGCTCTGATAGGGTCAGCCTGGCAAGGAAGGAGTATGATGTTAAGATCCGAAACCTTCCTGTGACCCAAGTAAATTAAATCACGTGACTACACCTACCAGCGCCCCGAGAGATGTAGCTAAGGTGCTTATTCAAAGTGTCCAAAGGTTAATTCACCAGAATATAATCGATTGGTTTTACAAATGTAGATAGACAGCTCAATAGAACTTTTTATTTGGCAGAACTAACTATAACAGCCCAAATGGAATTAACTTACCATGAAACCATAAGATAAGAAATGGAATTGAGCACTATTCTATTCTTAAACTAAACTTCTACAGCAAAAAAATATACGGCGGTAAGGATTCGAATGTTATATATACACAACCCCTCCACAGCGACAGAATTGCGACCACATTGTCAAATTTTTAATTTTCCTTCTCGTACCTGGTTGCCATATCAGGTTAAGAGCACAGTCTGCCCTACGATTACCCATAGCTAGATGGGAATTGTTGGATCATACCTTTTTCAAAAAGTAATTAGCGCCATGTGAAATTGAACCAGCTTCCGTTTAAGATCTGAACTCGTGTTGCCTGTGCCCATTTCAACAACCGTTACCAAACTGGCCGCCCGCCCTAGTCGGTGGCGAATGCGTAGAATGCAATCTTGCACCTCTGCAGAGGGTAAGACTCCCCCAATAGGGCACTTGTTTGGCCGTGGGTGGGCGAGCCGTGATGCTTAAGCATAGAACCTCAGGTGATGAAGCAGTTCATGACATGCAGATATTCTCCACTTTGCCTATCTTGGGCTAGACGGGCGGTCAGAGGGCCTGCCTCCGATCAAATCGGTTACTTGTCATATTTCAAGCCCTAGCACGCTATATGATTGCCCGCAACCATTGCCCTTAATGGCAAGCCCCAACCCCTTTTATCAAATGGGTGCTAGATGAGACAACGGTGTCGTGGGTCTGAGCCATGTCCTGGAATGCGTTATACTCTATCTGATGGTGAGGTCCGAGTTCTTGAGGTTTGGGGAATGGTGAGCACGCCTTCATCACCATTGTCCCTGGTCCACTTTGACCCGAGTGGTAATACTGTTTAGGGGTTCCCATCTATGGGTAAATAGAAAAATGTATTTACTTAAAAAATTGTATTATGAACATTAAGAATTGGATTTTTTTTCAAAAAACTTTATCGGCATTAATGACCCACTGAGGTTGATATGCCGTAAAACAAACCAAACAAACTAAATTAAAACACTGCCCCCCCCACCGAAAATGCGATGCAAGTACGTCGAAAAATCATTCAAGAATCTCTAATACGTAACCAACCCAGAAAACTGAAATGAAAGAAACGATGAAACTTAGATGACCGGTGGTCACTCGCTCTTTTTTATCGTTATTAGAATTTCCAATGAGGCAACTACTTGAAAAATACTGACTTTTATCGCTTACCCTCAAGTGCTGCAACCTATGGAATGCCTCGTGTCATTTAAGTGTAGTGTCCGAATTCAAATTCCGACTCTTGGCACTCGGAAAAAAATATGTACCCCCCACCCGCAAAAAAAAAAACAAGAATAAACAAAATCTTTAAAATTAGTAAGAAAAAGGTCTCACAAGTTTGTAATTGTTAGGGGAGATAACTCTTCCTAACGAAGTTGACACTGGTAAGCGCAGTCGCAAATGAGAGACAGGACAGTAAAGAACATGGCTGCTTGATGAACACACCGCATGACTGATAGCTGAATTGTTTTTTTATCAATCTCATCCTTGATGCAGGAATAACAAAATATAACAAAAACAGTATTATCTGCGTTTATTCGGACTATTGTCCCCATCTACATTGTTATTTGTACAACGTTTCGGCCGATATACCTCCGACCTTCAATAGTCCGAATAACGCAGATAAAACATTCAGAGAAATAGTATAATAGTATAGTATAACAAAAACAGTTAAATAATTTTAATATTGTGATATAAAGAAAAACAAATGAAACTCCTCTTACCTCGGGCTAGGAAAAGAAATGGCGTCCGAAGGTCTTTATAAAAGAGTACAGACCGGAAGTGAGGTGGTTTATGGGAGAGGAGTGGAGAAATAAATGAGCCCAATTTCTTGGCTGTCGGCGAACGAGGTGATTGCGACAGACCGTCGAACGAGTGATTGCGAGCAAACACGAAGATTTTTCAGAGTAGAGATTTCACGGAATAGAGATTCAACAAATATATAACAATATCGGTTTTTATTTTTCTCACCGACCGGAAATACAGTAGAATGAGTTGAATAAAACAAATCTGCTATCGGCCATGCGATAAG
>CM042137.1:68645913-68678413 GCA_023376005.1 Doryteuthis pealeii | reverse complement strand
TAAACTTGCAAATCGGCCTCAAAATTAAAACGGAAACTTTTTTGGTGGTGCTCCATGACAGTTTAACTACTGTGTATGAATGAACTTTTTTGCGAATTGGGTTATGGTTTAGGGGTTTGGGGATTAAGGTTGTTTTTAATTACGTATTGCTTAAAAAAACAACAACAAAAAAAACCAAATTACTATACATTGAAAAATATTTTTTTAACCAAGTTTAATTGAAATTATACATTGCAATACTAACACAAACAACTGAGACAAATGTGTCTACCGTTGAATTCAATAATTAATTTCAATGGTTAATTAAATGTATAGTATTCTTTTTTAAGCAATACGTAATTAAGAAACAACTTAATCCCCAACCCCCTAAACCATAACCCAATTCGCAAAAAGTTAATTCATACACTGTAGTTAAACTGTCATGGAGCACCACCCAAAAAGTTTCCATTTTAATTTTGAGGTCGATTTGCAAGTATAGCCCCAAAACTTTTGTTTACATTAAAGCTGTCGTCTGAGTCCAATAAGCATGCACACCAAATTTGGTTGTTCTGTCAGTAAATGACAGACAGACAAACACTTCTCGGTTATTAATATAGATTAAATAATTGCTCCCCTTAGAATTGACGTAGTGGCGTACATAAGAAAGCGATAACACTTAAGCGTGTTATTTAAAAGATTATGTGAATTTTTTGGCACAAAAGCAAATCTAGATTTTACTCGAACTGAAAACTGAAAATAATCATAAAAGCTAATTAAATAAAAATTATATCGATTACTGTTGTTTTTTTTTTTTTTAAAAGGTCGTTTTCTTCTTTTTTCTTTTATTTATGTGTAATATGCGTAATATGTGTAACATCTGACTTATCAACAACAACAACAATAAGAAACGCTCAACCAGGTGCTACAATTTGTTCTATATATATCCTTTTTTTTGTTTTGTTTTTATTTTGTTTTGTTTTGTTTTTGTTTTTTCTTTTCAAGCAAGAGAAGTGATCCATCAAAGTGCAAACAAAAAATATTGAATTTGCAACGGTCATGATTCACGCAGTATTCAGAAGAAAACGAGAGACGTGTTAAGAAGGTTTTAATGGTGAATAGATGTTTACATGACTTCTACATAGAAGAGCGGTAACAAGGGAGGTTACCAAAAAGAGGTCAAAGGGAGATAAGTTTCAAGTTCATGGGTGAGAGGCGGAGAAGAGTGTAGAATATGACGATGCGAATAATTCATTTACCGTTGCAGATGTACGATAGTTGATTGAGTATCGTGCCCTTGTTATCACTTCGTTGTGAATAAATAATATATATATATATATATATATATATATATATATATATATATATATATATATATATATATACAAACCTCTCCGCACGAGCAGGATGTGATACAAGGTCAATTTCTTATGCGGTGTTTAACAGGTTTGAAGTCAAAGTTTCCTTCTCCTAGACTGGTTACCTAGCCATGGTTAAAGAGCCCAGTCTGCCCTGCTATTTATCCATAGCTAGTGGGAGAATTGGATATATACCTTTTCCAAGGGTATTAGCGTCATGTGAAATGCAAACAGCTTCGCCCAGTAATTGAACTTGGGTCGATGCGTCCATTTCCTACGACTCTAACCCTTACACCACGCCCCTCCATATAAATAATATAGATATAAGAACAATTCACAACGAAGGGATAACAAGAATATCTTATTGCCTGATCAAATTTAATTGATGAGAATACAAAACATGACAGAAGATACAAAGAAGAGCTTATACATAGTTTTAAATAGAAATATGGACTTATTTGATTAGGTGGGGGTGCTCCTTCCCCTATGCAGAGGTGCAGTCGGCGTATTCTACAGCCCCAGCCGCCGAGGTGGTTTTTAAGATGAAAAGTTCTACAAAGTCGTTTTCAATCACCGCATTAGATTTTTTTTTTTAAGTTTTTCGACAAAATTACGGTACGTAAACTAAGTGAATTTCACTCATGACCAAACGGTCCATGATTATATTTATGCTTCTATTTAGGGAGGAGTTAAGAATCCTAATCTAGTTGTCTCTATTATATCAAAAGGATGGAAGGAAAATGACCGCATCCCCAAAGACCTTTTGTATGACGAACTAGTAAAAGGCACACGATCGGTAAGTAGGCCATATCTACGCTTCAAAGGTGTCTGCGGGAGAGACATGAGGATATGACACATTGACACAAACATGTGGGAAGTAAATGCAGAAAATCGAGCAGACTGGCGTCTCAATATTAAACAAGGCACGAAGAGGAGTGAGGAGTAGAGGAGAGTAGCCACTACAAGAAAGAGAGAAGAGAGAGAGAGAGAGAGAGAAGAAGAGAGAAGAGAGAGAGAGAGAGAGAGAGAGAGAGAATCCCCCTCCCGGCCCAGCAAGCGTCACTGTTTGTGTGCAGTCAGTGCACTAAAGACTGTCACCAAAGGATTGGCCTGCTCAGCCACTTGCACAGATGCAGATAAAAAACTTCTTTTTCTTCTTCTTCTTTTGGACACTACGTCATCGTCCTTAGTGGACGGAAAGGTTCCAAAAACAACCACGATATTATATCAAAAATTGGGATGATAAAATCATAAAGTTCAGTGCGAACGAAAACTTGTCATTCACTGGCAAATTAGGCTGTAAATTGCTCTATTATCTAAGTTATAGCATTTTAACCGAATTCTTTGGGTAAGTTGAAGCTGTATCAGTACTACTGTATGGCTGTACAACTTGTACTTTCCGCCCTGTCGGCTGGTGCGTTAGAATGCACCGACTGCACCTCTGCAGAGGGATAAGACATGCAATACTCCACTTTGCCCTATCTTGGGCTGGACGGGCGGTCGGAGAGGTCCCCTCCGATCAATCGGCTGGTCACATCAAGCCCTAGCACCTATATGATTCCCCAACCCTATTGCCCTTATGGCAAGCCCCAACCCCTTTTATCATATGGGTGCTAGAAGGCGGTGGCTGCGGTCTACATGTCCTGCGGGAATGACGTTAACTCTATCTGATGGTAGGTTCCAGTTTTGGAGTTTGGGGAATGTGGAGCACCCCATTCATCACCATTGCTTCCTGGTCCACTCTGACCCGGAGTGGTAGTACCTGTTAGGGTCCCACCTATGGTTAAATAGAAAAATGTATTTATAAAAAAATTGTATTATCCATTAAGAATTGATTTATTTCAAAACTTTATTGGCATTAAATGACCCACTGAGGTTGATATGCCGTAAACCAAACCAAACCAAACCAAACAACTTGTACTTTAACGAAACGCTTGGAGAAAATGCTACACAATAATGCTGCGTATTGTCTTGAACAAATCCTGGAAGCAACGGTCCTCCAAAAAAGCAGCTGTACGGTCATTTACCTCCTATCACACAAACCATCCAAGTACGACGAACAAGACATGCTGGGAACTGCTGGAGAAGTAAGAACGAACTCATAAGTGACGTTCTCTCGTGGATACCTCCACATGGACACACCGAGGACTTGCCAGAAGTGATGACCGATATGGACGGTTGGTAAGAGAGAGAAACATGGGAATCCGCGCTATCAGCACGACTTGATGATGATGATGATGATGATGATGATGATTCTTACTTTTACAACAGCTATGTACTGGATGCTGTGCTGAGGACCTGCCAGGAGTGATGATCGATAGTAGTGACGGGTGGCCAGAGAGAGTCGTGGGAATCCGTACTGTCAGCGTGACAGGATGATGATGATGATGGTGGTGGTGGTGACTGTTATTGAAACATGTTAAATTAGAAATCATTTTAAAATATACTAGACTACACGAAAGGGGCCGGTTTAGATCAGATAAAGGGCCGGTTTAACTCAGTCGGTAGAGTATTGGCCTAAGAATCACAAGGTTCCGGATTCGATATCGCCTGCCCACCCCTCGCCAACACGCATGCGTGGCACAGCTTGGGTAATCTGATTTGTGTAGTAAAGTGGGAGCTGACGGGAAGGTATGACACGCCACCTCAGCAAAACAATCTCTCTGGTCTAGCGCTGGCGAACAGGGGATAGACTCCCCCACGGTTCGGCTGATACCGACAATTGGCCGCTCCGCCGACTAACTTACTACTTACACGACTTGATAATGATATATAATGAGTATTATAGTCCAAATGTACTGGAATGAAATAAATGTACCGTTCAACTAGCCATTCATTAAACTTGACACAAGGCTAGCATTTTAGGGCGCCTATGGAGAATCGAACCCACTAGCAACGGCCCTCTAGCCTAGCTTGTGAACCATTACACTAACATGGGGCGCTCAGCTTACCTTACTTGTAACCTTTAAAATATTCCTTAACGCTTTTCTTTCAGACTTTTAAAAATACGTAAACGGATCTTATGACGTGTAGGCCTCGATAAAATCTCACCATTGTAATGCAAAATATGCCCATGTTCCTCAATTGTAAGCATGTATTATTATTATTATTATTATTATTATTATTACAAATTTGACAGTAAAAAAGATGGCACCCACGGTAATGAATAAATTCTCAGTCGGCGATCTTGCACTTTGCCAACATGGTGATATCGTTGTCTTTCTGTACTAAAATACCAAACAGTGATGTAGAAACGAGCGGCAAGTAGATGAGAGGTTAACGTACAAGATGAAGTAAAGCCAAAACAAGGCATCATCAGGCAAGCAAGCTGTCTGAGCGCTTTCTTTCTATCTGAAAAAAAAAAAAAAGCTCGCGGAATGAGAACCAGGACTTTGCGTAGTTGCGAGACTCGAAGGACATAGGTGAAAATTGATAGGTACATTTTTGCTTTGCATTATTCAAATCTCGAAGGGACGGTGTTGGCGGTGGCATGCCCATAAAAACAGAAGCGAATATCGAAGATTATATTTTCTTGTTTGGAGAGCCTAACGAAAGAATGAAGCAAAAGTTTTAGACGGCGGATTATTTGCAGTCTGAAAACTATAAGTATTAATTAAAAACAAACTAGTTTTGTAATAAATGTCTATCAAAGTTTTGTTTTTGATGTGTTTCATTCTCTTTTTTTTTTAACAGTATACCACAAAACTGGAGAGGGATTGGTCTCTGAGATTCCAATCCTACAGGCATCACCTTTTCTGTTGCGCCACGTGTGATGGTCGATATGGTCCAACGCCACAGTGACATGTTGTTTTGTTCATATATGACACAATGTCTAAACTCTCTCACTTACGGAAGAATGCGGTTAGATAGTGTAATGATAAAAGCAACTCGCATTTTCATTCGAGTCGGACACACAGCCAAGCGTACAAACAAGCCAGGATTCCTGCTGAAGCAATCGCCACCTCCTCTCTACCTCACGCCTATTCTGTGTTAACTCGGAACTGTTGCTGTAATAAACTATATTTCTAATTATCGCAGAGACATTTTCTTCACAATGTGTGTTTTCTAGACGATTTGCCATTTCATCTGATTCAGTGTCCAGCCACGAGCGATGATCTAAGAGCTGCATCTGCAAACCAACCAGATGTTGTTTAAGCCACAAAGCTACAATAAACATGAATTGACACAAGGTCTCTTATGTAATCCTATTATATTTAATACGTTGCTCCTAAATCTTCACCGTTATCATCCTGCAACATCCTCTGGTTAAAAATGAGACCGTCCAAAATCGTCCTAGATGCTATGCAAAATGTGAATACAGATTATCTTAGTGTCGCTTATAGCAGATTTCTATTTGTAACATTTTATTTACCCAATTTTAAGTGAAACATTCTAAATGGTCTTGTGTCGCTTAAGGCCCAACGTAAAATTAAAAATTAATTTAAAAAAACGTTACATGATTGTTTATTTGTAATATTGAAATTTTGAATTACGAACATATTTTGGCATTTTGATCTTATGTCGTCTAGGTCTCCTGCCAGCGTCAGACGAATTTCCAATCCAACATGTTTTTGTCACTTTTATTTTAGTATTAGTTATTGCAAAAGTAAAACAGTAGGATTTATATGTAATGGAAATTGCAAATCATCATTTCTGGCTTAAATAACTCCTCTTGATTTTTGTCGTTTCGTGGATATTCTACGGGCCCCGCTAGTTTTGGTCAGAATTCAATCAAAATTTCAGAAATTGTTGGAACATCTCTGGAAATTTCTAAAATGATATTCAGAGATCAGGTTCAGACTTGTTCCCCGATGCGTAAAAGCGTGTCCGTCTAGTCTCCTGCGCTCACCCACTATCTTGGCCATAGTTACGAAACGCAGAAGACACACAACACACCACTCTCTCTCTCTCTCTCTCTCTCTCTCTCTCTCTCTCTCTCTCTCTCTCTCTCTCTCTCTCCTCTCTCTGTAGGCGCGAATGAAGGGTTACCATCGTAGGAAATGGATACGGCGAGACAAGTTCAGATCCTGGACACGTCTGTTTGCATTTCACATAATGCTAATAACCCTGAAAGGTACGAATCCAACTCTAGCTATGGATAAATAGTAGGACAGCCTGGGCTGTTTAACTTTGTAAGGCAACCGGTCTAGGAGAAGGAAAACTCTGAATTCGAACCAGAGGGCTCACTTCTTGTTAGTCAAAGATTACTTGAGAGCTCCTCTCTCTCTCTCTCTCTCTCTCTCTCTCTCTCTCTCTCTCTCTCTCTCTCTCATCGCTTAAACCTTCTCTTTACGAGCATGTGTCACTAAGGAGGAAGTCATTTCATATCAACGGTCAACTGACCTAAAAAGGCGATTTAGAAATCCAATTTTCTCTTTTGAGATAATAAAAAAAGAATTAATACCACCCACTAAGTTTGTGCGAGGGTAATCCAAAAATAAGGTCTCCAAAACCTTGGAAACACAGGAAAATTGTTAGCGTTGCTATTGGCAACAGTGTTGCCAATAGCAGTACCAACAGCGCGAACCTCGCTAGCAAGCTCAGTCATGGCTTGTCAGTCGTTTCTGATGGAGCTCCCGATTGACGCTACCAGCAAGTGTGAAGTTCGCGCAATTATCAAGTTTGTTTTGTTTTTTACACAAAAGGCATTAAACCGATTGAAATTCATCGCCAATAAACGGAAGTGTATGGCAAGCCGTACTTCAAAAACGCCTGCAAGTAGTGTAGGGAATTGGCAACGACGACGAGGTTCAACGGTTCCTCAGTGAGATGGCGGTGAGCTGGTATGACATGGGTATACAAAACTGCAACAGTGTCTACACAAATGCATCGCCCGAAATGGCGATTATGTAGAAAAATAGAAACATGTTGAAACTTTAAAATGATTTAAGCATCATTGAGAATAAACAATACACGTTTCTGTGATTTCTAAATATTTCGGATACCTTATCTTTGGCATTACCCTTGTAAAATAATAGGAATTAAATATTTCTTCCCAGCATTAATTTTTAGTCATTTTCGAGAGCGTCTGAGTGTGACCTGATTCGGGTTTGGAAATTAGAAAAAGAAAGAAAGAAAGAAAAACGGAAATACTTAGAAAATATTTTTGTCGGCATCAGAATCTATGGAAAGAAAAAAAAGAATAAAAGTAATTTTTTCACTGAAACGGTAAGATGATAATCAGCAATAATATTGACCGCTAGTGTATCTAGTGCAAGGCCCGGTTTTTTCTCCATCTCTCCGAAGTAGATAGAGACCAATCCTTTGTTAGACGTGCTAAAAGCACCCAGAGGGCTTGACACGATTACCTGTCAAAACTTAATGAAAAGATTTTTTCTTAGATAGAATCAGCCCAGCGGTTAGAAAGAAGGCCTGTCCTTTGGTTGGACTAAAAGTGTCTGGATATTTGACGGTCAAAAGATAAAGGTCAGGCTTGGTTTCTCCGGTGGCTCCTTTGTTGAAGGGGCCGGAAGAGATGGCACTTAGATTGTGATGCGGAAGTAAATGATTGGCTGATTTTATGAAAAAGAGAGGCGGCGCCCTTGATAAATGAAAGGTAAAGGAGGTAACGAATATCTTCGCGCTGGCCGGAAATAAGAATTTCCGATTGAAAATTATTTAAACTGAGACGATCTTGACGAGAGTCAGAATGAAGCCGGGCGTGCTTGAGAACGGTAGCTAAGGAAAGCTTGAAGTGTGAACGTAAAGATCCTTACCGACAGATAGACTGACTTCAGCCAACATTGCCGTAAGGTTATTCCGACCAGAACACATTGAATTGAGGTCCATCACTCCCCCGTCTTGAGAAGTAATTATTTGATTCCTGTATTTTTGAATATAAAATGTGATGCATTTTTGAAAAAGAAAAAGAGTCGTTATTTTTTTCATGTGACCAATCGGCCGCCATTAATCTCGGAAATCAGTTTCTATAGCAGATTTCTAGTCGTTTGAGATCTTAGCACAACGTGGGGCATTCGGCTAGACTTCCAGCAAATATAGAGACCCTGCAATCCGTGGTTGATGCAGAAAATCCGATCTTGACGGCCAATTTCGGAGATTCTGTGAGCCCTTTAGCTCGGGAGCGACCGACGGGTTATATGAGATTCTTACGGAAATCTCCGAATAGATATCAAGCCGTCTTCTGTACGCCACTGGGAGGATCTCTTGTGTAATGGTTGTCATCGTAGGAAATAGACACAGGGATGTGAGTTCTAATCCTGGACGAGTCTCTTTGCATTTCACATTGCTCTAATACCTTTGGGAAAGCTATGAATCCAACTGCTCCTTCTAACTATGGGTAAGTAGTAGGGCAGTCTAGGCTGTTTAACCTTGGTATGTTAACCAGTCTAGGAGAAAGTTGTTAAATGCCGCTTAAAGATTGAACTTGGGTCACATCCTGCTCCAGTGGAGGGGTTGGGTAAATATATACATACGCCACGCTATGTAAATAATGTAGTAACCTGCAGTTAATGAAAAAAAAGTAAAATCGGGGGAGTGGCTTATAGTCGGTATCAGCCGAACTTCGAGGGAGTCTATCCCCTTTTCGTTAGCACTAGACCAGGGAGATTTGTATAGGGGGGGGCGTTGTTGATGTAGAGCACCACACCTACAGTCAGCTCCCAGACGCTCTTTTACCGCACATATCAGATTACCCAAACTGTGCTACTTATGCGCTCAGTTGGCAAGGGCCTGTATCGAACCCGGAACCTTGCGGATGCTCTAACGACGGAGCTAAAAATGGTAAAAACAGACAAAACATTATTTGAATAGAGTTGATTATGCTAAATTGTAAGAAAAAAAAGCGAGTCTATGCCCTTTATTCTTAAACAGATGTGGCTACCCATGGTAGAGGGCCGCCCTGTCGGTGGGGCTTTAGAATGCCCCGACTGCACCTCTGCAGAGGGGTAAGACTCCCCCAATGGGGCCACCTGTTGGCCGTGGGTGGCGACCCGTGATGCTTAAGGATAGAACCAAGTTGGATGAGCAGTTCATGACATGCAATACTCCACTTTGGCCCTATCTTGGGCTGGACGGGCGGTCGGAGAGGCCCCTCCGATCAATCGGCTGGTCACAT
Source organism: Doryteuthis pealeii (assembly GCA_023376005.1). Lineage (NCBI taxonomy): Eukaryota > Metazoa > Mollusca > Cephalopoda > Myopsida > Loliginidae > Doryteuthis > Doryteuthis pealeii. The sequence goes on along the minus strand of CM042137.1, from coordinate 68,669,005 downwards.
CAAGCCCTAGCACCTATATGATTTTCCTAACCCTATTGTCCTTATGGCAAACCCCAACCTCTTTTTATCATATGGGTGCTAGAAGGCGGTGACTGAGGGTCTACATGTCCTGGGAATGACGTTAAACTCTATCTAATGATGAGGTTCCAGTTTTGGAGGTTTGGGGAATGTGGAGCACCCCTTCATCACCATTGCTCCCTGGTCCACTCTGACCTGGAGTGGTAGTACGTGTTAGGGTCCCACTATAGGTTAAATAGAAAAACATGAGTTGATAAACAAAATTGTATTATGCATTAAGAATGAATTTATTTCACAACTTTGTCGGCATTAAGTGACCCACCGAGTTTGATATGCCGTAAAACAAAACAAAACAAACTGGGTAGAGGTAGGAAACCCTGGTGTATTGATTTGCTTACTTTTGATATTCATAAATGCTGGATATTTTTTAAATAGAATTTCAATGCTACTTCTATGTATATTCTAATTTTTAAATTTCTTCGAATATAATCAAATCTTCATAATTTTTGCACAAAAGCCAAAACCGGTGGTTTTTAATATATATATATATATTATATATATAATATATATATATATATATATAATGTCATTAATTGTTTTATTTTTGTAGTTTCATCCGGCGGACATACATACATACATACACATCAACTGCCCTTTATATATTTACTAGAAGCGGCTACCCGGCGTCGCCTAGGTAGTGGGGTGGGGGGGTAAAAAAGTTAGTCTCACAAATCCATTATTATTGAATCGCGAGTTGGATCCTCGTTAGAATGCCCATTAAAGTCCCTATGTAAAAAAAAGACTTTCTTTGATCCAGCCACTCTGAAAGAAAAATGAATGTCTACTGTTTGAAATATTAAATGCAAAAAAAAAAAATTCTATGCTGTTATCAAATAAATTTTATTCTTTTAATTATCTTCACTAATATAAATCAAGCAAGATCTGGTGATAGTGAAGGTGTATATATATTTACTTTGCCATTAATTGTCTTCTTTTCATAGTTTCCTCCGGACATACATACACACACACACATACACACAAACTGTCCTTAATATATGCATAGACAGTTGACATTTGTTTTCATCGACATGAAAGAAGTGTAAAAAAAATGTTTGTGGTCGATACGTATCCAATGAAATGACAATGAATAACTAAGCAAATCCTTAAAAGTTCATACAATGACTGATGTTTGTACAACAGCCTTGCTTCCAACAAAGCTTTCATCAAATGATGACTCTGTGTTCAGGCATGGTTTCGGGGAGAAGACATCATTACCACTAGCTTAGCGCACCCTGGTAGTATCTCACAATACTAGCAGACTTTGTTGGATTGTCGTTACTCTATGACAGGCGTCACCAAACGAAATCCGCCCCGCGAAGGCGTTTTATCAGTACGTGAATTTGTTTTTCTTAGAGCTTTCGTTCTGGCAAGCAAGTATTAAACACTATGATAATGTGGCCCGCGCTCGTTATTTGTTCAATTATCCGGCCCACCGTGATCCATGTTCTGTGGGATTGACATATCCACGCTGATGCAGTGGGCCTTTTTTTATGAATTTCCTCCTGTCTAATGGAGAAATTCCAAGATTATTCTAGAATGCGGAGGTTCAGTTGATAATGAAACCTCGGCATCCAACCTCGATAGGAAATACATCCAGCCATTTCTGATGCATTGTTCTCGCAGGTCTTCATATTTTTCCAACTTACGCTGATACGCCCAGTCGAAATTTTCCTCAAAAGAAACCGTTTACTGCTTTCTTTCTGTTGACTTCTCATTGCACGCAACATCTGTAGAGGGTTATGAGAATGTGTTCAATAATATTAGGAATGACGAATAAAAATATGACACAGTTTAAGTAGAAAACACGGAGAAATGATAAAACAAATACATATAATTATAAAATAACAAATAAATTTATCCAGAGAATGAATTTGCAATAATATGTAAAATATTCAAAAGGGATAGTGTAGATATGATATGTGTAATGTAAAATGTAAAAGTTCGTATGTTACGTTTGGAAAAGTTCGTTTAGATGTGGACAGAAATGAGAATCAAGTTTGTATATACGACCTGCTGAACGGATTCTTATTGTAGAACGAAGTGGTAAGAATAATGGTAGTAGTAGGAGCGTCGTAATTGTGTTGAGTTGGCCGTGTTCTATCTGGCAGCGAGACGGGATTCGTGTGTTTGTTTGTGGTCGTCGGATGTATCCGGTTTGAACATGAGATGAAGTCTGTGTAATTGTGGATTTCATTTTCGTCTTTTATGATACTTGATCGGATCAAAAAGTAATTAAATTTTTGGCGCAAACGCACGGACGTAGTAGAAAGCAATACTAACCTAGCCAATCGATTCTGATTTTTGTGTAAACCTTTGTTTTAATCACTTTTCCTTAAATTTAGGAAAAGGATTGTGTTGGTGTGTTTGCTTTAATCTCTTTTCCTTAAGTTTGGGAAAAGGATTGTGTTGTGTGTTTGTTTTAATCTCTTTTCCTTAAGTTTGGGAAAAGGATTGTGTTGTGTGTTTGTTTTAATCTCTTTTCCTTAAGTTTGGGAAAAGGATTGTGTTTGTGTGTTTGTTTTAATCTCTTTCCTTAAGTTTTGGAAAAGGATTGTGTTGTGTGTTTTTTTAATTTCTTTTCCTTAAGTTTAGGAAAGAAATGTGTACGTGTATTTATTTAAAAATATAGAATTGCATTCTATACATCTAAGATCCCTCTCCCTTAATTAAACTTTAGGTTGGTTGGCTGGTTTTTAACGGTATATCAACCGTCTTGACTTATTTTATGCTAAGAGGTTAGAGAATAATACACGTTGTACGTCTATATTTACACTTTTGTAGTTAATGGATTTAACGATATGTTAGCATCGTCAGGTATCATATTGAGGGGTTACTTTTGTATGGTATTAATCGGGTTTACGTTTATATTTTTTGGTATAATTTTGTTTCTTTCAAAAAGGACTAAATCATCTATATTGACATTTCCAAATAGATATTTAATATTATTTGTTTTCTGACGAGAGTGAATACTCCAGATTCTATGCAGGCCTGTCGACTGGAGCTTTAGAATACACCGACTGCACCTCTGCATAGGGGTAAGACCCTCCTCCCAAATAGGACCACCTGTTGGCTGTAGGTGGCTCACGGACGGAATCCTGGTGGATGAGCAGTTCATGATATGCAACACCCCATTTACACCCTTACTTAGGCTAGACGGGTGGTCGTAGACGCCCCCCTCCGATCAATCGGCTGGTCACATCAAGCCCTAGCACCTATATGATTGCCCCAACCCTATTACCCTTATGGCAAGCCCCAACCCTTTTTATCATATGGGTGCTAGAAGGCAGTGGCTGCGGGTCTTCATGTCATGGAAATGACGTTAAACTAATGGTGAGGTTCCAATTCTGGGGTTCTGGGGAATATGGAGCACCACTTCATCACCATTGCTCCCTGGTCCACTCTGACCTGGAGTGGTAGTATCTGTTAGCGTCACATCTATGAGTTAAATAGAAAAATATGTTTATAAAAAAATTGAGTCTCAATTACGAATGAATTTATTTCTAAACTTTGTCGGCATTAAATGACCCACTGAGGTTTATATGCCGTAAAACAAAACAAACCAAACCAAACCAAACCAGATTCTACAAGGAAGAGTTCAAACAGTGCAGGGTGTTGATATGTTTCACACTGTGGCGGTTGTTCTTGTTTCGGTGTGATGGAATGCGTTAGTTTAGTGTGACAAATGCGTTATCAGCATATAATGACTTGTTCCTTTCTGGAATTTCTAAAGGTTGGTCTCTAGTCTCCCAAAGTGGGTTTGATTAAAAAGACCAATTAAACTGTCTTTCGTATAATTACGTTAATTATTATTATTTTCCGGGCTTTAAAACTATGTTAGGACAGTGACGTAGCTAAAACGAAGGAGTGGTCCGCCCGGGCGACACTTTTATGAGGGCAGTACTTTTGGGTCTACTATAAGCAGAGGGAATACAAAGTTTAGATACCAGACATGTATGCCGAAAAATTTTAATGAAAGATTGTGATATTGTAAGAAGTACTGGGTACCTCTAAAGGGGGTCCTTCCTAAAAATGAGGTAACCAAGAGAGTATCTGATATTATTTGTATTTTCTTTAATTTAATCATTGTAGTTATTCTAGACAATAACAAAAATAATTAAATTATTCTAACTTGCAGGCCCCATGGATATACCACAGTATGATAATTTAATTATTACAGCATTTTATATATTTATTTGAGAGCTATTGCAGAACATCAATATGTAAAGAGTATAATAATATTAATTTAACTCTCTCTCTCGCTCTGTTTTTTCTTTCTTTCTTTTGTTCCTTCTTTTCATTTTTTCATTATGTTCGATTGAAACAGATTAACGTTATCGCTTTCGCATGCTCACGCCCTCTCTGTATCTTTTCCCAACTTTCTTTCTTTCTTTTTTTCTTATATTTTTCTATGTAGCATGTCCCTTTTCTTCCCTTTTTCTTTTTAATAAAAACAGAATGGTCCATTATTTTTCTGAGGTGACGACACTCATAAGAAATAAGAATTCGGCGGGTAAGCAACACCAGATAATCAGGATTTAGATTTTTACCTTTTAAGTTGGACGATTTGGACGGTCTCATTTTTAACTAAAGGGTGCTGCAAGATATATTGGTTAATTATTATTCTGATAAATCTATTGCAATCTATCAGATTTCCATATGTCACTATTAAATGAGCTGTATATATTTATTAAATTCTAAAATGACTTGATTAGTTAAGTTAAATGTTAAAGTTAATAGAGAGAAACGACATGATGACATGCATTTAAAACAATTGAAATAATCTATTATGAATTATTTTAATCTATTATCTAAATAAATTATATCACATATACATCTTATGATAATGGAGATTGTGTGTCTGTCTGTCTGTAACCGAAACTATATCACTTCCCTTAGTTATTTACGTCACATTCTCCATGATTTTATTTTTATTTAAACCTTAATTATTAATGAAATTGTTTTACATTATCAACACTGTTGACCATATCTATATACTGAATATTTACCACGTAACCCACTTGTACGGGTTAGGCGCAAGGCCCGATCAATGTGGGACCACCCACAAGCTGAGACTCATGGATGGCTGTTGCAAAAAATGCGTTGATCCCGTCGGCATTCCCTCTCAAGGGGGCACCTCAGGCACTGGGCAATAAAACCAGCCCTGCCCATTTAAATCAAGGGGACAGGTGCTGCCTGGGGGGTGGCCCCCTGGGATTAACGATGTTAGCTTGTACGGTCCATGACCGAAGCCAATGGACCCCCCCAGTCGAAACTGGAGTTGGAGATATTTGCCTCATATCCCACTTGAATGGGCTGGGCACAAGGCCTCGTTTTAATGTGGGCCCACCCACAAGCCGAAGCTCACGGGTGGGAAAGAACAAAAATTACGTCGATCCCTTCGGCATTCCCCCTCAAGGGGGGCGCCTCAGGCAATAAACCCAGCCCCCAAGGGGGCAGGGATTGCCTGGGGGGATAGCCCCCTGGGATCGACGCTATTAACTTGTAAAGCCCAGCAGCCGAAGCTCACTGGACCCCCGGTCGAAACCGGTGTTAGATATGTTGGACATATCTACATACTGATAATATGCAATTGTATTTATATATACAACAAATTAGCGGTTTACAGTGCGAATCGGAAGGCTAATTTGCATATTGTTTGAAATTTGTTTGAAATCTTTTTTAGTTATATTAGCCTTTCTAATTTAAAATGATATTTTATTACATTAAAACTTATATACCTGCACCCAGATGGTTCATATATTTGCTAGTCTACATAATAACTGTAATAGGTTCCCGGTAACTTTTACAATATCACAATTTTTCCTTAAGGGTCCTCCTTTTCGGCATACATATCCGGTACATAAACTTTGACCTCTCCAGCTGTTGGCTATAGAGCTTGTATGTGTATTGTTTTAGTGCAATCTCAAGGGCTGTCCCGCCGGCGGCACGCACTCTGGCTACGCCACTTCGCAGGAATGTCATTTCATTTATTGATACTTTTTAAAAAATGTGTTGATCCATCATGTTGCTATGCATGACTAAGGGCAAATAATGGTTATCAACCCAGTCGGTTAGGGCAGTAGAATACGCTCACTGCACCCCTGCAAAAGGGGTAAGACCTCCATCCCACCCTGCAATGAGCCTGCCTGTTGGCTGTGGGTAGTGACTCGTAATGCTTAAGGACAGAATCCTGGTGGATGAGCAGTGTATGGCATGCAACACTCCACCTTGACCTTTACTTATACCAGACGGTCGGTTATAGACTTGTCGACCCGAGTTCAAATCCTGGACGAGACTGTTTCCATTTCACAAAATGGTAATACCATTGGGAAAGGTATTATTCTCCCCCCTGCAATAAGTAAACAGTCAGTTAGACTGGACTCTTTAACCTTGGATAGATAACCATTCTCGGAGAAGGAAAACTCTGAATTCAAACCTGTTAAACTCCGCTTAAGTAATTGACCTTGTGTCACATCCTACTCGTCCGGAGAATAGAGAATTTTTTATGTATGTATAGAATGAACAAACTCATCTTCACAAGAAGGCTGTGACTAGCGTCCAGTCACCAGACAACAAACAGAGCGTAACCAAATACACTCTGTAGCAACTGACAGAACATGGTCAAATGGTCAGTATACATGGATTAAAATATCCACACTAAAACCACCAGCCAATCAGAATCCTGGAAATAGACTTGACCATGCCACATACTAGAATAGCCTAACCTGTTATTTAAACCACTTACCAAGTCTGGATCCTCAGAGGCAGATTCAACTTGCATCACAGTTGAATACTGATCAGTCTAATCAAATCTCTACAGCAGTGATGCTGATAGCTTTTTGAGTTAGTGCGTCCAGCGACGCACATATTTGCTTTGAATGAGTCTTCGGGAATTTTGATGGGTCCCAACTAAAGTTTCTTAATAAATTGTAGGGTCTTTATCTATGAACGGGGGAAACAATTAATGCTGTCTAACCCCTACCTTCTACCCCATGCCATGTAATTAATTACTAAGAAAATATTCAAATGTATTTACAGTAAGCTTGAAATGGTGAGGAAGAAAAACTAAAAACACTGGGACGCATAGATACGGTTTTACTGCGTCCTTTTAGATTTTTGTGCATCAGGGACGTAAAACGCACCTCTGCTCTACAGTATAGAATTGCTTAAAACTCCATGATTTTATATTAATTGTGGAAATATTTTTTCTCAAAATACAGTTCTACAAAAATAAGCAAACATGTTTATTGCATCACATAAGGAGTACGCTCATTGATCATTTTTATTTTATTGAGTCAGTCAGTCTACTGTAGGTTTGGACAACAGCAACTGGCTAAGCACAACTGAACCTGCCAGTCAGTCAGTCTACTGTTGGTTTGGACAACAGCAACTGGATAAGCACAAATGAACCTGCCAGTCAGTCAGTATACTATTGGTTTCGACAACAGCAACTGGCTAAGCACAACTGAACCTGCCAGTCAGTCAGTATACTGTTGGTTTTGACAACAGCAACTGGCTAAGCACAACTGAACCTGCCAGTCAGTCAGTATACTGTTGGTTTGGACAACAGCAACTGGCTAAGCACAACTGAACCTGTCAGTCAGTCAGTGTACTGTTGGTTTGGACAACAGCAACTGGCTAAGCACAACTGAACCTGCCAGTCAGTCAGTATACTGTTGGTTTGTACAACAGCAACTGGCTAAGCACAACTGAACCTGCCAGTCAGTCAGTATACTGTTGGTTTGAACATCAGCAACTGAAGCAGTGTTCAAGACAATTGGTATTTATGGAAATCAAGAATAGTCCATTCGTGTATTTGGGTGATTCCATTTCTTGAGTTCTGATTGGCTGCTTGGTTTCTATGATGTTGTGGAGTTTCATAAATACCCTGTCATTCTGCAGTAGGGTTGTATTAAGTTATGACTGCTTCTTGCCCTGTCTTACCAATTCGACGGTAATTGGAACTTAGCTTGATTATTCTATATATTTCAGCAGTGAAAGATTGCACATCGTAATTCAATCTATGATGTTACCTACCTAAAAATGGAAGAACTGAAAGTGCATACACGTTTGTTTTATTATGTAGGGATGCTTTTTATATTATTTTTCGTTTCTTTCCCGGGCTACTACTTAAATACTCTAGCCCTCTATTGGCGAAGACCTGTCGGCAAGGGAAGATAACTCTTCTGGACCCCACATCGATCCAAACAGGGGCAGACAAACACTACACTTTTTTATATTATTTTTCTTTTCTTTAACTGTTTTTGTGTTCCAGGGGACAGACTATTTGGTTCTTAGTTTGGTAGGTATGCACTCAGTTACTGCTTCTAGGTAGGCGCTGACAAAAGTTTCTCATTTGGAGTATGCCTTACTAATGTCCTCTGGATAATATCAAATTGTGCTAGGGAGGTCCACTGCGCAGCATCCAATATCCGTACACAGCTGGTCTATGTAGGTATTTGCTGGACGGCCCGCACTGGCATGCTCATGTAGGAACATAGGAAGACATCGCTTATGAGTTTGTCCTTGGGTAATTCCATGTCAAATCATCCAGGCCATGTCACCTAACCCCTTCAATATTTCTGAAATTTTGTACAGGTGTGGACTAGGTGAAAGTTAGACAATCCCGCAACTTTTAGGAGTAGGGAAGCTCTAGAACTCATTTTATAGACAAAAATAGATGATAAAATGTCGCCATTTTTCTCGCCCCCTCAAATTTTTCGAGTTTAAAAACGACATGTCTCGGTCAATTTTTGGAATTGGAAGCTCAAATTTGGCGGATTGTCTAACTTTAACCTAGTCCACACCTGTACAAAATTTTAGAAAATTTGAATAGTATGGGTGACAATTTCACTTTTTTCTCGATGCTTCTCCTGCAATCTGGTGTCACTTATCGAATTGTGATTGCATATATCACTGTTGGGAAGTGAGGACCAGTCGTATCGTACAGATTTACCGGTTTTCTTTTGTTTCTGCGTAAACTTGGGCGTAATTTTGATGAGACGATTCTGTGATCGATGGATACCCCTTCAAAAGAAAATTATGCCTCGCAGTTTAATGCACGGTTTATCCACTAATATAGTCTAATTTTGTTACATAATTTGTGAACAGTCATAATTTATGAACATGCCTGTAGTTAGAATTTGAATTAAAGTCTGTTAGATTAAAAATAACGTGGCCCCATCGAAAATTACCGGTGGTGGTTAATAAACTTTGATCCCATCGAAATTGCGCGATTGGACGCGTGAGAATAAGTTAGTTTAGTTAGAGATGCGACCCAGCTTTCAAGGAGTGAAGACGTATTGTCAAACCGGGGTCCCTCTACCCGTGGTGGAATCATGGGCTAAGAAATAAGACTTGATCAAGTATAACAAGGTCTAGTTGTTGTATTAATTAAACACTAAAGACAATGACTAGCCCAGCCCAAAGAAGTATCAACAGGACAACGAAGAAGAAGACCAGCCTGAATAGAAGTCAGCCCAGATAAAATTGCGGTCAGACTAGTTAGACGAAGAAATAAGACCAGCAGAAGAAACGAGTCAGTAACCAGCAACAAGTAGAAGTTACAAAGTAAAAACAATAATACCCACCCTGTCGGCTGGGGCGTTAGAATGCACCGACTGGACCTCTGCAGAGGGGTAAGACTCCCCCAATGGGGCCACCTGTGGGCCGTGGGTAGCGACCCGTGATGGTTAAGGATAGAGCCCAGGTGGATGAGCAGTTCATGATATGCAATACTCCACTTTGGCCCTATCTTGGGCTAGACGGGCGGTCGGAGAGGCCCCCTCCGATCAATCGGCTGGTCACGTCAAGCCCTAGCACCTATATGATTTTCCCAACCCTATTGCCCTTATGGCAAGTCCCAACCCCTTTTTATCATATGGGTGCTAGAAGGCGGTGGCTGCGGGTCTACATGTCCTGGGAATGAAGTTAAACTCTATCTGATGATGAGGTTCAAGTTTTGGAGGGTTGGGGAATGTGGAGCACCCCATTCATCACCATTGCTCCCTGGTCCACTCTGACCCGGAGTGGTAGTACCTGTTAGGGTCCCATCTATGGGTTAAATAGAAAAACATGAGCTGATAAAAAAATTGTATTATGCATTAAGAATTGATTTATTTCAAAACTTTATCGGCATTAAATGACCCACTGAGGTTGATATGCCGTAAAACAAAACAAACCAAACCAAAAACAATTATTATCTTTTATAATCTCTAATCTATACTCGGTCTGTCTGTCTGTCTGTCTGTCTCTCTCTCTCTCTCTCTCTCTCTCTCTCTCTCTCTCTCTCTCTCTCTCTCTCTCTCCACCGATTCTATGTACTATTGTACTTTTCTGTTATTTAGGTAAGAGTAGGTCCAGAGTTTGCTCTTCAGTTTTTCGAATTTGCTGTTTAAGCATACAAGCCTATTTTAAAGAGAGAACTTGACTAGAAGTTCTCCGTTTCTGTTTGGAGTGTCGTGTAAGAGAATTGATTGCTTTCGTTTTTGTTGATCTGAGCATTCATGTCTCTCCTACTGATAAGGACGTTGTATTTAGGAATGTGTCTGTATATTTTGTTGTTGTTTAAGAACAACAAAAACGCTACAGAAACAGCTAAGAAAATGTGTAGTGTTTATGGCCAAGGTGCCATTAGGGACCACCAAGTCAGAAACTGGTGATACGTTACTAAGAGATTAATCCAGGCCAGGACTCTCATCAAACATCGATAAAGATTCTTTAAGAAAATAAGTGAAATGCAATCCACGCAAAAGTACTCGAGAATTAGCACTTGACTCCAACACATCTCAATTCACAATCTGACGCCACTTGAAAATAGGAAAAATTGAGCATTTGGGCCCCTCATGCTCTTGTGAGATGAATAAAGAAGAGTACATATTCAAAGCGACAAGTCTTCTTTCAACACAAAGAAACGACCCGTTTACCAAGAATGTCATTACAAGTGACATAAAAATGAATCTTTTATGACAATGTCCAGCATACAAGGCAGTGAATTGACAAGAGTGAATTTCCGCAGTCTACCCCAAAAGCGGAGCTTCATGGAAGACATGTTATACTGTATCTATGGTGGGATCACCGCAGTATGATTCATTTTGAGTTTTTAAACCGCAATCAGACACTCAATGCAGACATACTCTCAACAGTTATGGAAGACAGCAGTGATTTCTATACCTAAGATATATATATATATATATATATATATATATATATATATATATATATATATATGAGTTACATCAGTTAAAATCGTGGCCAGGCCGAGAAACATTTATCGCAATTTTTGTTTTGGTTTTTTGGTCTCGGTCATGATCGAGTACTTCTGGTAGTAAGTATGTAAGTATAAATTTGCAGTCTTGTTAGTTGGTCAGGTGCTGCTATATCAAATTCTACGAGTACTCGAAGAAATTCTCCATCTGGGAATTTGCTTTTATTTCAATGCAGTCTATACAGGTTTAAACAGCAGACCTAAAAGTGCTTCATCTTCTTCGCTACATGTACAGGATCGAATCCGGTTGCCATGAAAGTGTCACCCGGGGTGGACCGCCACTTCTAGCCATGCCACTGGCTATAAACTATTTATATGGCTTTAAACAAAACTACGGTTGGTTGGTTGGTTGGTTGGGTTTTACGGCATGTCAACCCTTGTTGGGTTATTTTATGGCAAACATGTTTTATTCATTCTTCATGGGTACTCAATTCTTTTAAGCTCATGTTTAAAACACATTTCTTTTAAACTCTTGTTTTTCTATTTAACCCATAGATAGGACCCTAACAGGTACTATCACTCCGGTCAGAGTGGACCTGGGAGCAATGATGGTGTAAAGGTACCTAAAATTCCCCAGATCTCCAGAATTACAACTTCATCTTTAGATAAAGTTTAACGTCATACCCAGGACCCTCAGACGCTGCCTTCTAGCACATATATGATAAAAAGGGTTGGGACAGTCATATAAATGCTTAGACTTGATGTGATCAGCCGACTGATCAGAAGCGGCCTCTCCGACCGCCCATCTAGACTAAGTACGAGCCAAAGTGGAGTGTTGAATGTTATGGATCGCTCAGACACCAGGAAACTGTCCTTAAGCATCACGGGTCGCCACCCAACAATTACATTTTCATCAAAATATTTCTCTATTTGGAACTTGCTGCAAGATGAACAACATTTTTGGTTTTTATTTACTGCTGCTGTGTCCATCGTTTCCGATGATGACACTATGCAAATCTGTTTTCTCCATTTGACCCAAAGTCTGGTTGCATCTTGCCAACTGCCTATGGGGATGTACGAGTCCTCCAGATTTCTCCAGGTGGCTCCGTTGGGGAAGGGGCTCTTACCCCTCTGCATAAGTGCAGTCTGTGTATTCTAAAGCACCAACCGAAACAAAACCACGGAATAAATACACATCTGGAAACATGTCACAAATACACTTATGCAAATTGTGTGACGTTTTGGCTCTCATGTCGGAATGGAGCGATGATGTGTTGATATAGAAATAATAGTTGTATACTTATCTCATCTTATTTGCTACATGGAGAGGCTCGAATCCGGTTGCTGGGATGATGTCGAGTTTGCTGACAATTCTTGGATGTTTGCAAACTGGAAACCAACATGGGGTGCTGGAGGACACCTTGCCTTGTGCCATTTATAGTTTTTAGTAATTACACAAAATCACTTCTTTTTCTCATGAGATTTTTATTTTCCCCAAACTAAAATTGCCTGGAGCGAGAGCCCTGTTTCGCTCTGTCAACCCATGATTCCTAACTCACTCAACATTCTCACCTCTCACTCCTCCTCTCTCCCACTTCACCACATGTCAGGTCTCGTCGAATAGAAAAATTCCATGTGGCCTTATGATGATTCATCCTTAAACTTTTCCATTCTAATCTACATCATCATCACCATGTCCCGCAATTAGCACGGATATCTATGACAATCTCTCGCCAACCTTCTCTATCATTCATTACTCCAGGAAAGTCCTCTGCGCAGTGTCCAGTATTATGTTACACTCCGTCATATGTTTTTTGTTTTTTTTTTGTTTTTTTTTTTTTGGCTGGTGATCTTTGATTTTGGGTCTGGTAATAACTTGGGGTGCTGGAGGACATCTTGCCTTGTGTCATTTATAATTTTTAGTAATAACACAAAGCCACTTCTTTTTCTCATGAGATTTTTATTTTTTCCGACTGCCGAGTCAGAGCCACGTCTCACTCGGTCAACGCAGGGTTCCCAAGTCTCCGAACATTCTTACCTCACTCTTCCTCTCTTCCCCTTCGCCACGTGTCTCTCTCTCTCTCTCTCTCTCTCTCTCTCTCTCTCTCTCTCTCTCTCTCTCTCTCTCTCTCTCATTACCTCACAATTGTGCCAGTTAACTTGCTAAAGTGTATAAACCTTTTCTAGTTTGGTTAAGTTTAGTTTGTTCTACGGCATATCAACCTCCTTGAGTCATTTAATGCCGATAACATTTTGAAATAAATTCATTCTTAATGGATACTCAATTTTTTATAAACATATTTTTCTATTTAACCCATAGATGAGACCCTAACTACCACTCCGGATCAGAATGGACCAGAGAGCAATGGTAATGAAGGGGTGCTCCACATTCCCAAAACCTCCAGAACTGGAACCTCACCATCATAAGTTTAACGTCATTCCTAGGACATGAAGACCCTCAGCCATCGCCTTCTAGCACCCATATGATAAAAAAGGGCTGGGGCTTGCCATGAGGGCAATAGGGTTGGGACAATTATATAGGTGCTAGGACTCGACATGACCAGTCGATTGTTCGGTGGAGGCCTTTCCGACCGCCAGTATAGCCTAAGTAAGGGTCTAAGTGGAGTGTTGTATGTCATGGACGGCTCATCCAGCAGGATTCCGTCCTTAAGCATCACGAGTCGCCACCCACAGCCAACAGGTGGCCCCATTGAGGGAGGGGATCTTACCCCTCAGCAGAGATGCTAGGGCTTGACATGACCGGCTGATTGATCGGGGGGGTCTCTCCGACCGCCAGTCTAGCCTAAGTAAGGGTCTAAGTGGAGTGTTGTATGTCATGGACGGCTCATCCAGCAAGATTCCGCCCTTAAGCATCATGGGTCGCCACCCAGGGCCAACAGCAGAGGTGCAGTCGGTGTATTCTAAAGCCCGAGTCGACAGAGCTAAACCTTTTCTATCAGACAATTTTAAGAAGTAAAAGCTGAATTCTAACTCGGAAAAAAAAACAGATTTGTTCTATAACTTGTTAAATTACCGACTGAAGTCTTGTTGATTGGTGGGGTGATTCTCTGTTAAACTGTACTGCACTTCTAGAAGAATATCTCTATCGGTGAGTCTAATTGCTCGATAGAGAGTTGCTTCTATTTTTATTTCAATACAGACTTATACAGAGTCGACTGCATAAAAAGTGTCGCCCGGGCTGACTGTCTCGTCGTTCCCTCTAAACTACGTTGCTGATCAATAGTTGTCAAAAACAGGAATCCTGACTCCAAAGATATTGGAATGGAATCTCAAGAAAGCAATCTCTCAGACTTCTGAGTTTTGTTGACCAAACTATTGATGCCAAAATCAGCTGATAAGTAGTATTGCCATTTCCAATGGGAAATTGTTGTTTTCATCTTTCTTTTTTTTTTTTTTTTTGAGGTGTTCTTTTTCTTTTTTTCCGATCAATAAACTTTTATCTATGTACATTTACATGTATTCGATGGGTCGGCTTAGCTCAGTCGGTAGAGCGCCGGACTAGGAACCGCAAGGTTCCGTGTTCGATACCGACCCCCGTCCACTCAGCATATGAGTAGCACAGGGATCTATAAGCGAGGAGCTGAATGGTAGGTTTGGCGCCCTGCCTCAGACGCTGAAACAATCTCCTTGGTCTAGCGCTAGTGAAAAGGGGATAGACACCCTCAATGTCTGGCTGATACTGATTTTAGGTCACCCCAACGACTTATTTTATTTTTTTTTTTTTTTTTACATGGGCCGGTTTAGCTTAGTTGGTAGAACATCCATTAAGGTACCACAACACTCGCTGTCTCAGCGCGTGAGTAGCACAGCTTGGATCTGTGTGGTAAAATGGGGAGCTGATGGTAGATGTGACACTTCACCTCAGATACAAAAACAATCTTCTTTGTCTAGTGTTAGTGTAAAGGAGATAGACTGCTTCGCTGTCCGGCTGATACCGAAAATAGGCCTCTCCACCGACTTTATTCAGATACATTCAGCCCAAGGGTGTCTGGGCAGGGTCAGATTTATAAGGTGGGGGGGGGGGGCAAAATGGATATTGCCCCGGCCACCTACCAGAGGGGCACCCAGAGTTCCTTGATAAAGCCTGTAATAATCATAGAATTAGTTCTATTATTGAAAAAATAATGATGATTTGCTGCAAGCTGGAACGAATTATACCACTTCATCGTATAATACAAAATAAAAAAATATAGTAACGGTTATTCTTATAGTCAATATAAGTCGTCGGGGCGGCCTAAAGTCGGTATCAGCCAGTCATCGAGGGAGTCTATCCTCTTTTCAATAGCGCTAGACCAAGGAGATTGTTTTGGCGTCTGAGGTGGGGCGCCACACCTACCATCAGCTCCTTACTTTACCGCACAGATCCCTATGCTACTCATACGCTGAGTTGGCGAGGGCTGGTATCGAACTAGATATAATTGAGAAAAATCAAATCAAACATTTTCTTCGGAACATAACTTGTACGTTTAAAAAAAAAATTTTCTTTAAATAAATTCATTTTACTTGTTTTTTCCTCATGTAACTAATTCAATTTCTATGTTGTGGTGACTTGAGGGGACCCCTAACCAGAAGTGCTACGGGTCCCCCAAAATCTAAATCCGGCTCTAATTGAATTATACTATTTGTTTATACTATATTATTTTAATTCAATTTAGCTCAGTCAGTAGAGCATCCGCCTAGGAACCACATGGTTTCAGCGCAAAAGTAGCACAGGTTGGATCTGTGCGGTAAACCGGAGAGCTGATGGTAAGTGTGGCGCTCCACCTCAGACACAAATAATACATATATAATACAAACTAAAAAAATGTAGTAAAGGTTATTCTTACAGTCAATATAATTGAGAAAAATAAAATCAAACATTTTCTTCGCAAAATAACATATCTTTTTTCTTTTAATAAGTTAATTTTATCATTTTGATTTTTCGGACTGTTGACCTCATCTTTAATGCGGTATATGAAAACACAACGTTTCGGTCGCTGTATCCTCCGGCTTTCTTCTTTAGATGTTTCATGTCAATCCGATCCATAGCAATAACCAAGCATGGGAAATCATTTTGAACATATCAAGCCTCACCTAAAAATAAATAAAAAATTCAGACAGATAAATTCATTATACTTTAATTTTTTTTAATTCATTTCTCACATACCTAATTTAATTTCTATGTTGAGACAACTTGAGGGGTCCGCAAAATAAAAGTTCCTCGACCCCCGAAGGGTTAAATCCGGCTCTGTGCCAGGGAGTGAAAGTAGGAAAACTGGTCATTCTTATTCTATCTTACTCTATGGAGGGGGGGGGGTATATGGGGGGAAATAGATGTTCGTATCAACAAGCTCCCACCGAGAGGAGGGGCAAAAACAAGCGAGTCCACAGTCTTCCAGCAAGCCAAACCTTCCCCTGGTCAACACGTTCTTCGTTTTCGTTTAGCAGCTGCAAAATCCGTTACCGTAGTCGAAATAATTTTTAGCAGTTCAAAATCACATTTCTTTACTCGGTCGTTCGCGTCAGTCAGCCTGCTACTGCAACTCCTGACTGCCCAGCGCTCGACTCACATGTTATTTATGTACGTATTTACCGAAACATCCTGGCACTTCACGTCCGTCCAGTGCCTAATTCGCATCTGTTTTTGCATGCGGGGGACGCGGGTTCGATCCCGGCAGGCAAGACAATGTCTTGCTCTTTTTCGTTCTCCGTCATATACTCTTAACTATTCACAACCCATTCATATTACATTATTCCTCTTTTCCCTCTAGACATTCCATCAACCATCATGCCACATTCACATTATGGGACCTATAAAGTCTAATATACGTATGTACAAGTATATAGACGAAAATCTCGCGCGAGAGAAGGTCAAAAACAACCAATTAAAAGAAATAAATAAATAGAACGAGTGGTTCGTATGGGAACCATCCAATCTGTCCTAAGGGAAAAAAACGACCTCTTGGGATGCCCCCTACTCCAAAAAGCATGATTTACTAAAGGAGAGGGAGCAGAAGTAAAAAGGTGGTATGTTTAGAGCGATTCTTTCAATATGAAAAGTAGCGCAAGTTGGGGTCGGAATCTTGAAAAAGATACGAAAAGAAGAAGAAGATAGGTATCGAAATGTGTAATTCAATCAACTAGCAAAGAGGGCATCGTGTTTGCTACGTATAGACTACTTTATCCAGAGAAGGGGAGAGTTCAAGAGTAAACTCAACCTAACCCCCCTCCCCCCCCCCCCGTCGTGACACGAACCGAAGTATTTTGCAGCGTAAACAGGAAACACGGTTGGATAAACAATTTTGCTTTTATTAAGAAAGTTTGAAAATTAAAAAGCTCTTTGATGGATGGATAGATGGTTGGTTGGTTGGTATATTAACTGTTGCTGGGCTATTTTGTGTCGAATACATTTTGTTTTATTCATTCTTGGGCTGACTTCTGATTTAGGTCGGAAAATTAAAACGGAAAGTTTTTTGGTGGTACCCAATGACAATTAACTACAGTCTATGAATTAACATTTTGCGAATTGGGTTACGGTTTTAGGGGATTAAAATTGTTTTTAATTACGTATTGCTCAAAAAGAAATAAACAAAAAAAAAAACAAATTACTATACATTTAATTAACCATTGAAATTAATTATTGAATCTATTATTGAGACAGTTTGTGTTAGTATTGCAATTTATAGTTTCAATTAAACTTAGTTTAAAAATATTTTTCAACATTAAATATATAGTAATTTGGTTTTTTTTTTGCTGTTTATTTTTTTTAAGCAATACGTAATTAAAAACAACCTTATTCCCCTAAAACCGTAACCCAATTCGCAAAATGTTAATTCATAGACTGTAGTTAAACTGTCATTGGGTACCACTAAAAAACTTTCCGTTTTAATTTTCCGACCTAAATCAGAAATCAGCCCATTTTTTTTTATCTATTTAACTTATACATGAGACCCTAACTAGTACTATCACTCCGGATCAGTAATGGTAATGAAGGGGTAATCCACCATCCCCGGGCTCCTAGAACTAGAACTTCATCACCAGATGCAGTTTAGCGTCATACTAACGACACTAAGACCGCCAGTCTAGCTTCAGTAAGGGCCAAAATGGAGTATTACATGCCATGTAAAGTTGGAAAATTTCGGAACGCTGTACACCGGTTAGGATAAAGGTTAGGGGTTAGGGCTAAGACTGGGGTTAATTCATTTAGCAGATATGCTAAACCCATATGTTTATGAACTCTTGTGGCGAGAGAACTAAGTAACACTTTCAATCAAATTTTTAATGACATAGTTGATTCACACTAAAGCATTTTTTTTTCAAACCGATCTATCGCTTAATGGTCTTATTTTTTTTTAAGTATAACAATTTGCCCTGAACACCGCTTGCAACGAGTAGAGATCCAAGTGCCTGTTTTTTAAAAAAATAGTTTTCTCGTTTATAGTTACGTTGAAGTCTTACAGTAGAATCTTTCTCCGGTCCTAAATAACGTCGTCTATCCACGATCCACCATGTTCCATACCCAGCTATATTGTGGAAATTTATTCGGACTGCACGTGCTAATCCTCAAATAGCCTAATCACAGCACTCCTTAATTCAGGCGTGAGCAGGTATAAAATAAAGGACAAAAAATGTCATCCTTTTTTTTTTTTTTTTTTTTTTCAACTTTGAAGTTGGCGATCTAGATACAACACCGACAGTAAGCATCCATCGTTCTACAAGCCAACCGCGATCGATATAAAAGCAGCATCTCTACCACTAAGGACCTAGAGCCGACAACATAAGCTCCCAACTACAATTCGAACCGCGGCACGAAAGAACAAGTTACGAGGAAATTCACCAAAAACTAAGCCTTCCGCTGGTTTATTATCTACAACCCTAACTAAAACAAACCTAAACTTTAACATTGGACTTTTATTAGCATTGCTTATTTTGTATACATTGTATGTACCTATTGTATATTCTTTGTGTTTTGTACAGTAAAATTTCTTGTAGTAGCAAGGTTATTTGGTTCCTTTCATCAAAAGCTTCGCCCTTTTTTCTCTGTAGCATTACGTACTGTTTATTCCCCAACAAAATTTAGTGTTTACTGGAATTACAATCCCCAACAATATTACTCACTGGCCAAAACCACAGAGGGCGTTTTTTTATTATTTATTTTTTTTTATTTTTTTACGTACCCCTTCGATGAAATGCAATTACATTCACCCCTCACCCCCACCCCCCACAAGACAGTAGCAACACGCCGACGCTAACAAGTGATCTATTCTCCGAACATTTAAACCCCCTTCCACAAAGCAAAAAAAACTTTTTAAAACGTACCTTTTGAGGCCATCATATTAGAAACTTTCCTTAGAAAAATTCCTTGTTAAAATATAAAAAAATCTTTTTGAAACTTTTTATTACTATTTATTTCACTACCTGCCAACCGCAAGCAGTACAATGTTGCCCTTATCCAATTGCTCCTTTTTCTTCCCTCTCTCCCCTCTCGTAACCTTCTCACTCTCTAGCTTTCTCTGTCTTACCTTGCATTGATATAACGGGCCTTATATTGATACTACTTAACTATATAGTATATATATATGGTGTTATTTACTTGCCTATCTCCCACACACAAGAAGGATGTGACACAAAGTCAATTTTTTAAGCAAGTAACAGTGTTATCGATCTCCAATATATTATTATTCTCCAATGTATTAAAATCAATTCTTTGATGACTTATGAAACCAATTAAAATATAATCTAAACAAATTAAATTATAAACCAATTAAAATATATTAAACATAAGCGCATCTTTTATATGCTTCTTATTAATTTTTAGTTTTTCAATTAAAATATTTCATTGCATAAAACTTAATAATACTTACGCCCGAGGGTTGCATATTCTTGCTAGTATTAATAATCATCCTCACGACTTCATTTCTATCCATATTCATATATATTGTCGATTATTCATTTTTCCTCCGATCTGTTGTCTGCGTTAGAATACATAGATGCACCTCTCAGAGGCAAGACTCCCCCAGTGTGGCGACAACGATCAATCGGTCTGGTCAGTCTAACAAAGCCAGCAACCTATTATGATTGTCTCATCCTATTGCCCTTTATCTATATCTCTCTCAAACTCTTTTATCATGTCTATATAGTCGAGTGAACTTAGGGTTTATCATGTCCTGGTATTATATGACGTTAAACTCTATCTGATGGTGAGGTTCAGTTCTGAGCACCCCTTTATCCCCTTGCTCCCAGGTCCACTTCTGTCCGGATGCCGGAATAGTAGTACGTTTAGGTCCCCATTTATGGGAAATATAGTATATAATATTTATATAAATAAATTTGTATCTCTATATATATAATTATTTAAAACTTTGCGCATTAAAGACCCCACTGTCGTATATTGCTGTTAAAAACAAAAACAACGAAAACCAAACCAAACGATTCAACAATACTAAATATATATCACAATTAGCCTGAGCCTATTTTAAAATAAATAAAGTGGACCCAGCCTCAAAGTGGGGCGCGAAAAGGATTAAACAGTTTTGAATCAGAGTTTCCTTTTCGTATATGGCTTGCCAAGGGTGTAAGAGTCCAGTCTGTCCTTACAATCTCTATCTCTGAGTATATATATCTATGCCTTTCACAAGTGTATTGCGTTATGTGTACTTTAGTTCGCCAAAGGATTTGAAACTCGGGTCGACGAGTTTCCTACGACTTTTAAACCAGTACACCACGGCCTCCAAACTAACAACCCTACATATTGTCGATTCATTTCCATTTTTCCTAACATACATTTAGTTATCAAAAGTTATCGCTTCTCATAGAAACATAACTCGTTAAAAAGCACTTATCTATTATTTCTTAAAAACAAATAGAAATTTTATTCCAGTCGTGAAAAGTTGTGTAGGGAAAAGATTCGATTCTATCCGGTTGACAAACCAGTGTCGACAACGGAATAAGCACTATTGGCGTTCTATATATCGCCTTTCATATTACTTCGATCCAAAAGTGGCGTCTTCTTTCGTCAGAGTCGGTAAAACGAGTCGGTCGGTCGGCAGCCAGCCGCCAGCCGGTTCATTGGCTGTGGCGTAGCAGCCTTCACCTGCATGCGATCTATTTTAATTTTAAAACGGTAAATGTACAAACAGCGGCTGTAAATGATTGCTGAGGCTATGATACTCCTGTAATATTCTTCATCGAATAAAAAACCGCCAACCCTTAACCAACTAATATATTTTTCTTCTCAACGAATTAAACTCTTTTTTATATCCGTCTATTGCCGCCGCCTCAGTAAAATTGTGCCTTATATTTTGAGAGATTTTGTATACTGTTTTTACTTTAGTCAATTGTGATTGTTCCCTTTTAATATCCGGATTAAGGAATAATTCTTGAAGTGGTAGTTGGTATATACGCAGTAGTTAATTGGTACATCGGGTTAGTAAAATCCGTCTCGAGCAGTGTGGGTGTTCGTTAGCGAGTAAATTTAGCTGTAAAGGCAGAAGGTCGTCGGCTATCGAGTTAAGTGTAGCTCTAGTTTAGGTACTGACCAACACAGTGTCGACTATATACATTGACACGTCCAGTAAGATTTATAGTAAGGGGTACCAGTATTACATATCATTATATACTTATATCTAATTAATAGTTCCCCTATTTCTGCTCTTTCTCTTTTTCTGTAAACGATATTTTCTCAATTCCAGCGATTTAGTTCTGATAGAGTGGTTGAAAGACTCTCGAGATTGTCATGTTCCGCACATATTTTCAAAAGCTATATTAATTTTTTTTACCCAACCACACACACTATACACCATCACACACACATAAACTTATAAGCGTTTGTCAAAAAATCCGTATCGAGATATTTTACGAGTATACAACTATTTACACCAAGTGCTATACCTGATAATAATAAGCCTGTCTACGTGATCCTACCTCTGTCCTGATTGACTCTCAGGTGAGAGTGGAATTCGCTACAGCTTTTAAAATCTGTCGCTTTTGTATCACACCTGTGTATTCTGAAAAAAAATTAACGTTAACATTATTGTTAATTTCTCTCTCTGGTGGAGAATAGCAGCTTTCCAATCCCGATGAACTTTTTTAACAACACCTTGTATATACAATATATATATACACTATATATATATATAGGTTAAATTTTTTATCATTATTGGAGAAAAAGATTATAGAGGCCAATTACGTGTTAAGAGCGATATTATATTTATTTATTCAATTTAATCTTAAACAAATGAAAAGTCTGTCTAAACATGGTTTTCGGGAATATCCTTTTTCCGGTGTTATTCTCTGTCGAGACGTGATTTTGACAAATGGACATTTTTAAACTTTTGCTCGTGTTTACGTGATCCTTAATTCGTCTGCATTTGCTTTCGTCATTCACGGCCATCACTATTTTCGTCATGCTTCTCGGGTTATATGATGATTTTAACTTTTCCGTTTTATCTTTATTTTTATTCTTTATTTTTATTTATGTTATTTTAGTTTGTTGTATGTTTAGTATATGTGAATTTCTTAATTATCTGGCTTCCTTGGAAGGTTTTGGTAAGTCCATATTCCATATTAAAAATTTTTTTTCGGGCGAATGTGGGCATGCCCAAAAATTCTGTTGTTTATTAGAAATGTCTTCGGAGTCTATTCCTTGAAAAGAATACGGTAATTTTTCTGTTGTGCATAATGAGCATTGTTTTACCACACAACCATACTATATATATTTATATATATTATATATATATATCATATACAGGTCTAATAAAGTTTCCATGTAATCAGGAAATCTTTTAGCACTATATCCGAATTCAGAGC
>CM042137.1:68641125-68645813 GCA_023376005.1 Doryteuthis pealeii | reverse complement strand
TCGGTCTGTGAGAAAGGGAGAGGAGAGAGAGAGAGGTGGAGAAGGAGTGAGTGAGACGAGGGGATATTGTGAAATGCCTGACTAGTGAAATAGGGAAAGTTTAAGACAGTAATGAATAGAGGAGATTGAGTGGAAGGAGGCTGAAAGAATGGATGTGAGGAAGCCGATGGGGAAAGGAGCGCAAAGGCAGGTAATTCATTTATTAAACAGAGATCAAGAGACAGGAGAGGGGAGGATGGAGAGAATGATGAGAGTGAGGAGGAGGAGGAGAGGGGAAGAGGAGAAGAGAGGAGAGTGAGAGAGAGAGATGATGGAGAAAGAGAGGAGAGATGGGAGCGGGAGAGAGGGAGGGATCGAGAGAAGAGAGAGAGAGAGAGGAGAGAGGAGAGAGCGATGGAGAGAGAGAAGATGGAAGTGGCTGGATCGGAGAAAAGAGAGTGGTTGACTTTAACGTGACCCAAAGTGACCAGAGTTTTAAAACCAACCAGTTAGACCAAGTATTTATGATATTTTTATTTTCAGGCCCAGATTTCTCATGTGGAATTAAATAACGGAACTAATCTGAAAAGGACGAAGATGAATATCTATACTATATTTTATGAGGTCAACCTTACCTAAAGTTAACATGTTTCATTCATAAATTATTCAATTTTACTAAAGCTTGCTTGTTAAGTACTAGCTTCGCTTGTTTGGACATTCCGTCAAAACCAAATTATTTGAAGAATGCATAGAGCCTAAAGTCAGATCATGAAACACCACACCACACCACACACACACACACAGAGATGTGTGTGTGTGTGTGCTGTGACCGAGATGAAGAGAGCAGAGAGAGAAAGAGAGAAGAGAGAGAGAGAGAGAGAGGAAGGTTAGGGAGAGTGAGAGAGAGACAATTCATACGATTGACAGAGGAAAGAGAAAGAGAATACCCGTTCCAGATTAATGAAATAGACAGAGTTTAAGGCAGGGTAATGAAACGAGAGATGAGAGAGAGAGAGAGGAGAGAGAGAGGAGAGGGAGAGAGAGAGTAAAGCAAATAAGAAGATTGTGAACAGAGAAGGCATTTAATGAAAACTAACAGAGTAATCATATCAGGAAAACAGAGTAAGAACATATAATGAAATGACAGAGTAAGACAGGCAAATGAAACACAGAGAGAGAGAGAGAGAGAGAGGACGAGAGAGAGAGAGAGAGAGGAGAGAGAGAGAGAGAAGAAGGTAGGGGAGTGAAGGAGAGACATTCATACTGATGACAGAGAAAGGGAAAGGAGAAAAAGAGATTCCGTTCAGATAATGCAAATAGACAGAAGTAAGGCAGTAATGAAACCTGAGAGAGAGAGAGAAGAGAGAGAGAGAGAGGAGAGAGAGGAGAGAGAGGGAGAGGAGATAGAGAGAGAGAGAGAGAAGTAAAGGCAATAAGGAGATTGTGAAACAGAGAAGGCATTTAATGAAACTAAAACAGAGTACATCACTATCAGGAAAACAGAGTGAGACATATAATTGAAATAGACAGAGTAGGGCGGTAATTGAAACACACACCACACACACACACACCACACACGAGAGAGAGAGAGAGAGAGGAGAGAGGAGAGAGAGGAGAGAGAGAGAGAGAGAGTGAGAGAGAGAGAGAAAGGAAGTAGGGAGAGTGAGAGAGACATTCATTACTGATTGACAGAGAAAGAGATTACCCGTTCAGATAATGATGAATAGACAGAGTAAGGCAGGTAATGAAACTGAGAGAGAGAGGAGAGAGAGAGAGAGGAGAGAGAGAGAGAGAGAGAGAGAGAGAGAGTGAGAGAGAGAGAGGAGAGTAAAGCAAATAAGGAGATTGTGAAATAGAGAGGCATTTAATTGAAACTAACAGAGTACATCATATCAGGAACAGAGTGAGACAAATAAGAAATAGACGAGTAGGGCAGGTAATGAAACACACACACAACACACACACATACACAGAGAAGAGAGAGGGAGGAGAGAGAGATGAGAGAGAGAGACGAGTGGAGGAAGGTAGACAGACAAAAGAAAGAGAAAGAAGGAAGAGAAAGAAAGGCAGATAGTGAATAGGATTAGAGTGAGACACATATAGTGAAACATACAGACCTACAGTCAGAGTAAGAGATCAAAGGGCAGAAGTGAAATAGGGAGGTAAGGCAGGGTAATGAAAACAGAGAGAGAGAGAGAGAGAGAGAAGAGAGAGAGAAGAGAGCAGAGAGAGAGAGAGAGATGGAGGAGGGGAGGGAGGTAGACAGACAAAGAAAGAGAAAGAGAAAGAGAAAGAGAAAGGCAGATAGTGAATAGGTAGAGTGAGACACATATAGTGAAACATACAGACCTACAGTCAGAGTAAGAGATGAAAAAGGCAGATAGTGAAATGGGGAGAGTAAGGCAGGTAATGAAACAGAGAGAGAGAGAGAGAGAGAGAGAGAGAAGAGAGAGAGAGAGAGAGAGAGAGAGAGAGAGAGGAGAGAGTGAAAGGCATGTAATGAAACAGAGCGACAGATAGAGAAACAGACAGATAGACCGAAAAAGACAGAGAAAGACAAAGGTAAAAGCGGAGCAGTAAATCTCTCTACTCTATCAAAGTATGAAGAATCCAGTCGGAATCGAACTCACTAACAATGATCCTCATGTCTATTCTCACTTGATGGGAAGTCAGAAAAAATAACCTAAACACCACACTTATACTTATTTACTGATCTTTGCTTAGTTGTGGCACAAGGTCAGAAATATAGAGCGCCCATTGGGAATCGAGGTCACGAGTAACAGTCTTCTTAGCCTAGGTTACTAATCAATGATTAATAGTCATTAAATCGCGCCACATGAACTTCACGTCATAAAAATCCAACCAACCAACCAACCAACAAGGATTTCTTTCTTTCTTTCTTTCTTTCTTTCTTTCTTTTATTTACTTTAGTAATGTCTCGTGTAATCATAACGAGATGAATAATCATTATCCTGCTTGGTTACTAAGTTGTATGACTTTATAGCAACGGGTTAGCTCAGTCGGTAGAGCGTTCGGCTAGAGACCACAAGGTTCCTAGTTCGATACCGGTCCCCGCCAACTCAGCGTATGAGTAGCACAGGGATCTGTGGGGTAAAGTAGGGAGCTGATGGTAGGTGTGGCGCTCCACCTCAGATGCTAAAAAACAATCTCCTTGGTCTAGCGCTATTGAAAAGGGGATAGACTCCCTCGCTGATTGGCTGATACCGACATTAGGCCGCCCCGACGACTTTACTTTATCGCAATTCTGAAGAAATTTAAATCAAATAGTGGGTGATGACATAAACAAAAGCGGCGTCTCGAAAGTTAAAAATCAAAACTTATGCTGCGTTCCTTTCTGTATGCTGCGTTTCTTCTCAAATTATTATTTTTTTTTTTTTTGCATCCGATGTTTTAATCAATTTCAATCAGAATTATCCTGTAGCGAATGTCGGTTAAATCGAACTTAACGGACCTAAATTCCACCATCGTATATCACCCCGCCAAAAGAAAAAACAAACAAACTAAAAATCAAGGAATTAACCGAATTTAATGAAACTTTCATTGTTTATATATTAATGAATAAAACAATATAATACATCAGTTATTTTATTTGAAAACTCTTACATTTTTTTCAGGTCAGTTAACTTTGAACCACGTATCTTTGAGGCGTAACACAGATTCACAAACATACGCGGTTCAAAGTTAACTGACCTGAAAAAATGTAAAAGTTTTTTTTATATAAAATAACTGATGCATTATATCTTTTATTCATTAATGTATCAACACTGAAAATTTCATTAAATTCGGTTAACTTTTTGAAATTTAGTATTTTTTTCTTTCGGTGGAGTGACATACGATGGTGGAATTTCTGTCCGTTAAGTAGGCTTTAACCCGATTGTCTGCCCCTGATGGGATGGATATGTGTCCAAAAGGGTTATCTTCTCTTGCCGCCAGGTTCTCGCCAATAGGTGGCTGCGCATTTAAACAGCATCCTGGGAATTCTCACTCTCTTTCTCTCGGTCCAGCATACACTAAACATAGGCTAGACGCTTGGTGTCTCTGTCCATTAAGTGTGGGACTGGCTTGTACCCCAACTATCAGGACTTCTTTAAGACTTTAGTCCCATATATTCTTACTTCTCTAGGACTTTAGTCCTATATATCTTTTTGTATCTGTTTCTGTATCTATATTGTATCTTCTTATGTATGTCATTGTATTTGTTCATTCGCCCATGTGCTCAGACAATAAAGTCTGTATTTGTTTATATGTTTTACATCTTTGTCTGGATTATTTTATGTACATGTATGTACCTACACTGGAAGGTTACCCTGAGCCTTCTAACGTATTATAAGAACCACACATCATATTCATATAATCCTGAAGATCGTAACGGTGAAAACGAATTAGATATTCTCTCTTTTATCAGTTTTCTAAACCAGCTCTACAAATGTATTGAGCACTTTTATATTTATTCATAATTCCGACTTATTGGGTTACTTCTTTTTATCAACGGTGAAAATTGTGACTCGCTCGTTTTTTTATGTTCTCCGTTTAGTCATGCTCTCTTAAAAAAACAACAAAAAACAAAAAAACAAGTTTCCATCAAGGCTGGAGGCAGCCTGCTAATGTCTAGCCACACTGAAGAGACGGGATTCATCTAAACACGGTGTCTGTGAATGATTATATATATATATATATATATATATATA
>CM042137.1:68623625-68638625 GCA_023376005.1 Doryteuthis pealeii | reverse complement strand
CCTGGAGACCTGAGGAGACTTGTCACTCAGTCTCCAGTGAAATACCATCAGCTAACGCTGATGTGAAAAACACAATAATAATAATGATTTAAAGTAAATAATAATAATAATAATAAAAAATAATAATAATAATAATAATAATAATAATAATGATTTAAACTAAATAATAATAATAATAATAATAATAATAATAATAATAATAATAACTTCGAGGTACAGACGTATCACCTAATCCCGGCCATGAGACCCGACCTGGTATTGATTGACAAAATCAAAAGAGAACCTGCCATCACGTGGATTTTGCTGCCCCAGCCGACCACAGAGTGAAAATGAAAGAAAGCGAAAAGATAGACAAATACTTAGACCTTGCCAGAGAACTGAGGAAGCTGTGGAACATGAAGGGGAAAGTTTTATACCAATTGTGATTGGTGCCCTTGGAACAATCCCAAAAGCTCTGGAAAAGAATTTGGGTGAACTAGAAATCAGAGGAAGAATCGAGACCATCCAAAATATAGCATTGTTGGGATCAGCTAGAATACTCAGAAGAGTCCTGTAGACCTGAGGGGACTTGCTGTCACTCAGCCTCCAGTGAACCACCAGCTACGGCATGTGTGAAAAACTAATAATAATAAAAGAATCTGGATGAATTGGAGATCAGAGGAAGAATTGAGACCCTCCAAACAACAGCACTGTTGGGATCGGCTAGAATACTCAGAAGAGTCCTGGAGTCTGAGAGACTTGCTGTCACTCAGCCTCCAATGAACCACCGATTACAACTGGTGTGAAAACATAATAATAATAATAATAATAATAATAATAATAATAATAAAATAAATTGTCAACTGGTAGGGTAAAAGTTATGCCAATAGTAGTTGGGGCACTTGTAACGGTCCCCAAAAGCTTAGAAGAAGAAGAAGAAGAAGAAGAAGAAGAAGAAGAAAGCTTCATATATTACAAACTAACACAAAGAGATAACAAGACGAGGAATGACTGGGTGGGATATGTGAGCCTGTGGGAATTGTGCAAGAAATTACATTTTTACCATGCAACTAAATGGTATATACACAGACTCGTAGAGTTTGTCGTCCCTGTGGATCACCTAATGAAAGTGAAATAAAGCGAAAAGATAGACAAATACTTAGGAATGAGAGAAATGAGAAAACTATGGAAAATGAAGGTAAAGGTCGTATCAATTGTAATTGGTTCCCTTGGAACAGTCCCCAAGGGTCTGGAAAAGAGTCTGGGGGAACTGGAAATCAGAGGAAGAATTGAGACTATTCAAACTACATCATTGTTAAGATCGGCTAGAATAGAATAGTCCTGGAGACCGGAGGAGACTTTCTGTCATTCAGCCTCCAGTTAATCATCAACTAAGGCGGGTAGCACAGCGAGAATACAGAGCTAGGCACGACTGAGTTGGAAAGGTAATTCACTGGAAATTAGGCAAAAAAACTAAATTTTGATCATACAACAAAATCGTATATGCATAAAGAACAAGAATCTGTTCTTGAGAAATTAAACGCATAAAATTTTCTGGAATTTTGAGATAAAGACGGATCGCCTATTTCAGCCAGAAGACCAAACCTAGTATTGATTAAGAAAAAAAAAAAAAAAAAAAAAAAAAAAAAAAGAAAGAGAACTTATAAAGTGTTAGAGTTTGCAGTTTCAGCAGATCACAGAATAGAAGATGAAAGAAAAGGAAAAGATAGACAAATACCTAGACCTTGCAAGAGAATGGAAAAAACCGTGGAATATAGGGGTGAAAGGGGTACCAATAGTAGTTGGGACACTAAGAACGGTCCTCAAAAGCTTAGAAAAAAGACTTTAGGAACTTGAAAATCAGACCGTTAGGGTCTTCAGGATAATAATAATAATAATAATAATAATAATAATAATAATAATAATATAATTGAGATTGTATGTTAGCCTGTTATATCCTAAACTATATCACTACTCAAGTCACAATTCTATTTGTTATTTACGTCACATTCTCCATAGATTTTTATTTGAAACCTCAATTATTAATAAAAATGTTTTACATTATTAATACTGTTGGCCATATCTACATACTAATAACCTGCAATTGTATTTATATATATACAACATAATAGCATTTTACAGTGTGAACAGGAATGCTAATTTGCATATTGATATTTAAAAAATTGATTTTGATAGATATGTGCTTAGTATTATTGATTTCTAATTGTTTGGTTTTATCTAAATACATATGAACAAAAATATTATAAGAAATCCATTAACAATAAGAAATAACTGTAATTTTACTCCTTACTTCCTATTTTAACTTAATAGTTAAATTAGGAAAAATAATCAATGAAAGACGAGGGTGATGGAAGAGTAAGTTTTAGTTGTTTTATTTTTCGATTATATCCCCTTCAGTTTCAAATCTGCATTCTTATTTAGTTTCATAAGCCTTTCTAATTTAATATGATATTTTATTACATTTAGACTTAAATACTTGAACCCGGAGGGTGCATATATTTGCTAATAATAATGATAATAATAATAATAATAATAATATATATATATATATATATATATATATATATATATATATATATATATATATCTTGGATAATAATGTTCGGAAAGATTTTCCTTTTAAGATAGTTGATCGTCTGTTGTTACTATTTCAGTCCAAGATCTTAATAAAAATTTCGTTCTATGTGGACAAGCTCTTAATATTTCTGATTTCATATTTAGATGTTTATGCATTGAATTTAGACCTTGTAGAATCCGGAATCTCTCTGCAGAGCATAATCCACATCTCTTGGATCCATTAATATATAGTTTGTGCTGTTCCAATATCTTCCACTCCATTTTATATGGGGTGCCTTGGTCTTTGTATTCCCATACGCTGTTTGCAAACGTTGTAGCTGCCCTCTAGTTCTCGTTCCTGAATGATTCATTATGAGAGTAGAATCACTGTTTAAAATCTCCTTGGAGCTTTACGACATATTTTTCGCTGGTTTTGGGTTGGTCAGAGGCAGCTGGTTTTATTGTCGCTTCATGTATAACGGATTTCACGCCGCACTTTTGTTTTAGCGGACAGTCTTTCTTGATTCTACAGGAACATGTTGGGACCTCTTTAGGATTAGGCTTTGTTGTTATTATGGTTTTCATTGATGGCCCGCATGAGTAACTGGTTTTTATTGTATTTCTGTTAAAAATTGTATGGTATTTATGTTGCGGTGGGAAATGCTTATCTATTTATTCTAAGACTTTTCTACCTACATTCGTTCTAACATTTAGGGAATATGGACATGTAAACCAGATAATTTTCCTTTTCCTGTTTTTGCATTTATTAGATATCCTTGTGTCTGCTATGTATGTTATTTTCTCTTTAAATCTGCTATCATATAGGGCCTTATTGTAGTAGGGAGCAGCTTTCCCAAATATGTCTTTGATGATAGGTCAGAGATTCTGTGGCTAATACTAGGGACTAGGTTCTTCAAAACTTTAGGTGGGTGGAAGACCATCATCACGATAAATCACGAAGGTGTGTTCTGTGAATTTGTTTTTTTTAAACTTTGGGTTATTCATCCTCAACTTATTAAAAAATAAATTCCAGAACACACCTTCGGGATTTATCGTGATGATGGTCTATGCCTGTCTCGTAACTGTAGCGGCCATACCTTAGATAAACTCCGTAAAAATTTAACCGCACACCTACAAAACAAGGCCTTAAGATTACTATAGATACAAATTTAACAAATATTAATTTCCTAGATGTTAATTTAAACCTAGAAAATGAAATACATAAGCCATAACATAATCCTAACGAGAAACTAAAATATATAAACAAAGACTCCTGCCACCCAGACAATCAACCACCTTAAAAGGACAATCTTTCCGAACATTATGTTAACATCACGAACGCACGAGAAATGCACGCGGTAAATAAAGCAAGAACGCGTTTATAACGGATATTTATTTAGATGTCACTTCCAAGGGTGATTTATCTGACGAAAGGCATATGATGCCTTGAAACCGACGGTAATAATCTGCCAGTAATGTATATAATATAATAAATACAGCTCTTACAATTGTAATCGAGCACTATTTTTCTTCATCCAATTTGTTAAAAAAATCACTATATATATATATATATATATATATATATATATATATATATATACACACGATGTCCTATGTATGACACTAAACTGCATTGGTTGATAAATCTCCAATTCTAGAACTCTAGGGAGTGTGGAGTATATATATATTCTTATATTCAGAGAAATGAGGGGGCTTGCTGTTACTTGGTCTCCCATGAAATCCACCAACTCGTACTTATGTAAAGACTTACACAAGGTAAATTATTAATTGTTATATACGCAGCACCTATTTTCTTGTTTATCCTTAAAATCCTTCCCTTGATTTTTTACAGGAAGTTAAAAGTCCGACACGCACTATTATCTATTCTTTATGTTTTACATAACCTGCACCCGACGACATCGAGGTTATACAACCGCTCCCAAGTGTCCAGGTAATATTTGTGTTCAGCAATATACATCTAGGTCATTATATTACATGTCTTCCTGAAATCCTTTGTTGATGAGCCTAGCACAGAAGCAAAGTAGTATAACTAGTCGTATAGAATAAAACTCCCAATACTTAACCAGTTATGCTGATAGTTTTTTGATTTAGTGCGTTGTGGGACGCACATATTTGCTTTGAACGAGTCCCAGAAAAAATTTATGGGTCCCAACTAAAACCGGCCACCTCCTACATTGTAACATATCCTGTGTAATTCGTTTCTAAAAAACTATTGAAGTGTATTTACAGTTAGCTTTAAATGGTGAGGGAAGAAAAAAGAAAAACACTGGGACGCATGAATATGATTTTACTGCGTCCTTTCAGATTTTTGTGCGCCAGGGACGCAGGACGCGTACCTAACAGCATCTTAGTGCTTAACTGCAGTTCAGGAGCTTCGGCTTCTGAGCCGGTGAGTGAGGTAAAATAAATGGGCGTCACCACCAGGCAGCATTTACCCCCTCGCCTAAAAGAGACAGGGCCAAGTTTATTACCCGGTGCTTGTGGTACCCCATAAGTGGAATGAGGACGGGACCACGCACTTTTTGTACTGGCTGTCGTATGAGCTTCGGGTTGTGCGTGGTTCGCCACATTGAAATAAGCCGTGTTAATCCGACATGGTGAGAGGCCAGGAAAATAAACTCACAATACTGGTATGCGCTTTACTTTAATTTTGATTGGACAGGAGGTCAGCCGCTGAATTCTTTTACCAATTGGTCTGAAGATCACATCTGAAGAGAAAAACTGTCAGTAACCAGGTACCGTTGGCTTCATGTTCACGCTACCATGCTCTATCCATGATATTGAGCATTGTTCACTTATAAATATAGCCCCCATATTATCTCTCTCTCTCTCTCTCTCTCTCTCTCATCTCTCACACACACACTCTCTCTCTCTCTCACACACACACACACACACTCTCTCTTTCTCTCTCTCTCTCTCTCTCTCTCTCTCTCTATATATATATATATATATATATATATATATATATATAGTTATTTAATAAGTTTAGTTTAGATGTGGAACAAGGCCAGAAGTAAGAGGGAGAAATCGAACTCACTTTCAATGGTCAGCTAATCTAGCTCGCTAACCATTACACACGTCATAGCACACACACAGAGACACACAGACACACAGACACACCACACACACACACACATAAATATATATATATATATATATATATATATATATTATATATATATAAGCGTTGTGTGTGTGTGTGTGTGTGACGTGGTGTAATGGTTATATATATATATATGTTATGTATATGTATATATATGAAGAGAAAATATAATTACTTAACTCTAGAATGGAATCCTAGCCGGTTGACAATGACTAAAAAAAAAATTCTAATATCTATTTTTGGAACAATCAAAAACGGACACGTTGCTCATAGCAACGTTGTAAAAATAAAGTTTCTTTTTTTTTCTTACCGTTTTATATCTTTCTCTTTGTTTATAATAACAGCTTTGCTAAATACGCAGAGCATGTGCACGTACACCCACTGCCTCCATATGCAACAGGCGTATCTCTGTAATGCACATTTGCGCGGGGGTGTCTCTGTGGTGTGTGTGGGGGGGGGGTAGGTGTGTGTGTGTGTGTGAGAGAGAGTAGTGTGTGTGTGTACGTATGTCTGTGTATGTGAGTGTGTGTGTATGTGTATGTGTGTGTGTGTGTACGTGTGTCTGTGTATGTAGCGTGTGTGTGTGTATGTGTGTGTGTGTATATGAGTGGGGTGTGTGTGTCCTGTATATATGAGTGTGTGTGTGTATGTGTATGTGACTGTCTGTGTACGTGTGTCTGTGTATGTGAGTGCATGTGAGTGTGTGTGTACGTGTGTCTGTGTATGTGAGTGTGTTTATGTGTACGTGTGTCTGTGTATGTGAGTGTGTGTGTGCGTGTGTCTATGTATGTGTGTGTGTGTGAGTGTGTGTGTGTGAGTGTGTGTGTGTATGGTTGTGTATATGTGTGTGTATGTCTGTGTAATTATATATATATATGTGTGTGTATATGTGGCGTGTGTCTGTGTATGTGTGTGTGTGTGTGGTGTCTGCGTATGTGTGTGTGAGTGTGTGAGTGTGTGTGTATGTGTGTGTGTATATGTGTGTGTGTGTGTGTGTGTGTGTATGTGTGTGTATATATATGTATGTATGTAAGTGTGTGTGTGTGTGTAC
Source organism: Doryteuthis pealeii (assembly GCA_023376005.1). Classification (NCBI taxonomy): domain Eukaryota; kingdom Metazoa; phylum Mollusca; class Cephalopoda; order Myopsida; family Loliginidae; genus Doryteuthis; species Doryteuthis pealeii. The sequence continues at coordinate 68,631,894 of CM042137.1, read as the reverse complement.
GTGTGTCTGTGTATGTGAGTGTGTGTGTGTATGTGTATGTGTGTGTGTAAGTGTATATATATATATATATATGTGTGTGTGTGTGTGTGTGTGTGTGTGTGTGAGCAAGAATAAGTGTCAAATGAGAAATGCGGAAATGGCAAAGAAAAAAAATTACCTCATTAGCATCTCATGAAAAGTCTTAGTTTTTATTTTCATTTATTTATTCATTCATTTTAAGAGTTTAATAATTAAATGCTAGATACATTCTCGATGCACATAGAATTATCCAGCCTGCATTAGGCACAAGTATCTTGAAACACTTCTAAACCAGGTGGCTGAGCAATCCATGACATGCAACACTCTGTAAAGTTTTTAAGTGATATTCTTGGCCAGTTGAAAAGGGTTTTAAAAAAGTCCTATGTTATGGTGATCCTTTGGTAGGCGTATAAGTCCTATCCTGCGTATTGGTAAAGGTCCAGTGCTTTAATCCTATGTCCGTCGTCTATGAACGTTACAGTAATTATGACCAGTAGGGTCGGTTAAGTATTGTATCAGCCTCAGAGTACTGCCAGTGATTGGCCAAGGGATAGATCACATGATCTCGCCTAGTCTATAAGTATGGGCGAGGATCTAGCCACACACCTTATATCACGAAATATTCAACACACTCCACTTTGGATCTTACTTGTGCTAGACGGTCGGTCGGAGAGGCCCCCTCCGATCAATCGGCTGGTCACGCCAAGCCCTAGCACCAATATATTATTGCCCTAACCTATTACCCTTATGGCACGCCCCAACACTTTTTATCATATGGGTGCTAGAGGGCGGTGGCTGAGGGTCTTCCTATCCTGGGAATGACGTTAAACTCTATCTGTTGTGGAGGTTTGGGAAATGTGGAGCACCCCTTCATCACCGTTGCTCCCTGTTCCACTCTGACCCAGAGTGGTAGTACCTGTTAAGGTCCTATCTATGGGTTAAATAGAAAAATGTGTTTATAAAAAAATTGAGTATCCTTTAAGAATGATTTTATTTCAAAACTTTGTCGGCATTAAATAACCCACTGAGGTTGATAAAACAAACCAAATCAAACAAACTACTTCTAAATAAATGTAATCACTTTGTTTACAAGGGACGCTCCGAAAGTAATGCCTCATCTTTGCTTCCACGGAAAACTGCGACATATACACGAAGCATGATAATATATTTGGAGAGGGCAACTTTTCAGCTACAAAACTATTTTAGCTATGCACTCTTAGCAATAATGAAACAACTCTCTAGACATTGTGTTTGTAGGAGAATCGTACCGAAAGTAATGCCTGATATTCTATTATGTTTGTCCCACAACACCATAAGCAGATGTTGATGATATGGCAGTAGAGGTTTAACCTTCCTGTCATTAATCCACATTAGTTTTTGACTTATTACAGATAAGGCCGGGTTAGCTCAGTCGGTAGAGCGTTCGGCTAGAAGCCACAAGGTTCTTAGTTCGATACCGGCCCTCGCCAACTCAGCATATGAGTAGCACAGGGATCTGTGCGGTAAAGTAAGGAGCTTATGGTAGGTGTGGCGCTCCACCTCAGATACAAAAAAAAACAATCTCCTTGGTCTAGCGCTAGTGAAAATGGGATAGACTCCCTCGCTGTATGGCTCATACCGACATTAGACCGCCCCGACGACTTTACTTTACTTACACTAAGTGTCAGTTTGGCAATATAGAATCTGGTTTCGTTTGTTTTCTTTGTTTAATGGCATATCAACCTTTGTGGGTAATTTAATGCCAAAGCCATCATTGTAGAATAACAGTTGTAGTACTATTAAACCCATAGCTAAGGGAATGAGTGGGATCATACCTTTCCCGAGGGTACTAGTCCGGAAGTGAATATAATAGCGCGACTAGAGTTCGAACTCGCGTACTACACTGTCGTAGTCCAGCATGTTAGCCATTATACCACAATGACCCCCATCCACCCCAAATCTACGTGGAAATCGTCGTACTAATTTGCATAGGAGTGGTACTGGTCGACTATTGGCCAATAGTCAGTGTGGGTTTGGGGTGAGTCAGCCACATTAAACTGATATTTACCCAGTCAAGAAGCGCCACCTGCTGACAATGTGAAATGGAGTGGGATCGGCTCTACTGACATCTTATTTTATTATCTTTACCTTCTTTTTAACCACAAAAAGATTAAAAAATGAAGATATGCTTAGAGACAGGTGAGTGTGCCGAGGATCCAATAAGTAGATATATGAGAACATTATCAAACCAACAATATACAAAAGTAATCCCAAAATCAAGTTCTCCAAAGCGCTGGGAAAGCAGGGGAAATTTTTGTGCGACTATTAACAACACCGTTGTGTTTGTGGCGCATACACCGCTGTCTGCACATGCACGTGCACCTGCGCACGTTTCGATTCCAGTCTTGGCTTGGGAGTCGTTTCGGTTAGAGCTCCCAATTGACGCTACCGCTAATTGGGAAGTTCCCGCAGTTATTCGGTTTTTGAACGCAAAGGGCAATAAACCGATTGAAATTCACCGCTAATTACTGGAAGTGTATGGTTAGTCGTGTATGGATGTCAAAAACGTATGCTAGTGGTGTAGGGAGTTTGCAACAATAACGAGATTCAACGCTTCCTCAAAGACATGACAGGGAACTGGTATGACAGGAGCATACAAAGAACGCATCGACAGAAATGGTGATGATCTAGAAAAATAGATTTGTTCAAATTTTAAAATGGTGACAATCATTTAAAAGGATGACATCATTTAAAATTATGACAATCATTTAAAATGATATAAACATCATTGACAATAAACAATGAACGTTTCTGTGATTTCTAGATATTGTAGAGACCTTAACTTTGGGATCACCCTCGTCTAAACCATATAGATTGGACCGTAGGAAGCCTTTTGCTCGATAAACAAACTGAATGGTCTTGAAATAATTCAAGGTTATCAGTTATCAGACCATGACAGGAGTAGGTTCTGATGTTATTTGTATTCAATTTTTAGTTAAAAAATAATACAATATAAACGAATAGGCATTGATGTTCCAACCATATAACTATTGAAGTTTTTGTTAAATGTGTGAATTGATGCGATGCAGACAAAGAAAAAGAGTACGGAGTGTACATTGCCAATAGGTGTAGGTATTTTACAATGTATATGTGGACGAGTGTGATTACATTATTATAATAAGGATAATTCAACGTTTGGATACAGTTAAACTAGAAAAAAAAAAAGTTTTGTTTTGGTTGGTTGATTTTACGGCATGTCAACCATTGTTGGTTTATTTCATGCCAAAGTCGAATTTACAATCATGATCTCCACTTATACAGAGTGGGCAAAGAACATTGTCATCGCGTATATATATTATATATATATATATATATATATAAGAAATGTGAGGAATGAAAGAAACACAACTCAGACAAAATGTGTAGTATATTACGCTGGAGTTTGGAACTCGCTTCGTCAGCATTTATATATATATAAATGATGACGAAGCAGAGTTCCACACTCAAGCGAAATATACTACGCATTTTTGTCTGAGTTTTGTTTCTTTCATTCCTTATATTTCTAACACATTCTGTTGGATTCATTCAATCCTTTTTCTCATATATAATATATATAATATATATATATATATATTATATATTTTATATTTTGCTTGAAGGCAATTATAAATGCATGTATCGTATAAAATTCGATAATTATAGAAAATAAACTTGACAAGTAAATCCCGCAAAGATGGCTCGCCATGCAGAACACCGTACAGACTGTTTCGACTTTATTAAGTCTCTTCAGCGATGTATACTAACGACTCCCCTCCGACAGGAATCGAAACCGGGACTTCACAGCATAGTCAGAGCATATCCGTTCGGCCGCCGGTACATAGCGAACAATCCCTGCGAAATTAACTTTGTCAAGGAAACTATTACACGCCCCTGCCATAGCAGGCAAGTAGACGTTTATTTAGTAAACAAACCCGGCCGTTAAGCTCTTCGGCGAAGTGAATAAGATTTTTGGATGTTTGTTTTTAGAAGCAATGTTGAATAAATTATTATTTATATTTTTGCTTGAAGGCAATTATAAATGCATGTATCGTATAAAATTCGATAATTATAGAAAATAAACTTGACAAGTAAATCCCGCAAAGGATGGCTCGCCATGCAGAACACCGTACAGACTGTTTCGACTTTGTATATGGGGGGGGGTACTATATTCATAAGTAAAACAGTGCTCAATATCATGGATAGAACATTTATATCTAAGTTCAAGTCGTGCGAACAGGGATGCAACAGAGTTTCTCATCTATTCAATCTTCAGACTGAAGATCCCGTAGGCGAGAAATTGTCAGTAACTAGTCGCCGTTGACTCCATGTCCACGCTACCTTAACAAAGGCAAAGAGGGAAAGATCTGACAAATGAAAAATATAAACAATATTACTGAACGAAACGAACTACACTGAAATGTATATCATGAATAAATATTTGAAGATATTAAAAATCTTGAAATAGAAACCTTTATCAAAATGACTTGAGTCGGCGTTGGATAACCCGAAAAGGGTTGATGTGCCGTAAAACAAAACAATTAAAGCAAACCAAAGAAATGAAAGTTAATATTTTGACATTTGATAGTGTCACAGTGCCTTTTTTGATTGAGGACATGCGTGTCTCAGCCTAACACCAGCTGCGATCCAATTCGTGACCAAGTGCTCAGCGGAGATGGACACTTCAGTCAGAATCCACTTACCATTGGCCTATAATTCTAAACTGGTCTCAGAGTTCTTTCTTTCCTGGTCATTTACTCTATACGAGTCAACTAGCTGGGTGTTCCAATACGGAAACAAGTACTGGAGTGATCCAATGGCGTAGCGTGGGCGAGACCAAATGGGTTCATTGCTCCGGATGAAAAATTTTGGGAGGCATAAAAATTGTTGGATAAAAGATATAAAATGACAAAGTTTTTTTGTTTTATTGTAATAACTAGCAAATTAATAAATGAATAAATAAATACCCCTCCCCGGGCGGTTTAAAAACTATTTTTTGAAAAAATATTGCCTGAGGGAGTGGGAGTTAAAAATTCAATGCCAGAGAGTTTGGACCATAAGTAAGTAAAATCATCAAATTTATCAAAGGAGTAAAAAAATAAGAATAAATAAATAATAAATAAATAAAAATAAAAATAAATAAATAAAATAATTTGAAATGGAAACTTAGTTCTGATAACTTTAAATATATATCAAAATAAAACAAATTATATATAAGTATACAATACCGGGCGTGTATTTATTAAAACTTGTTTTTAAAAAAAAACCAAAAAACAAATGTGGACCGTCTAAGATTGCATGCTTAAATTTTGAGTGTATTCATTCTATGTTATGAAGACTTTGAAGGTAATATGACGCAAGCAGTGACGTAGTTTTGGATAAATAAAGATCTAATCTCCATTATTAATAGATACATGGGAAGGCTGCTCAAAAAGGGTAGGGTGACTAAAAAGACCATGCATAATTCTTTTTTCTTATAATTTTTATTTGCGTAAATTTATGGTTAAAGCGCTTTCACCTTTCACACAACAAATGTTTTACTTGCGCTAAGGCTCAGTTTGAAATTGAAAAACATAAATTGAAAACGTAGATACCCGTGGCGTCTCTGACCCTGAAAATTACCACAATCTTATCTATAACTAGGGGCACCTCATGTTGTGTAACGGTTAGCAAGCTAGATTTGCAGACCATTGTTATTGAGTTCGATACTCATTGGGCGCCCCATACTTCTGGCCTTGTGCCACATCTAAGCTAAGCTCAGTAAATAACTTTGACTAGATCTAATGTTAATATGATTTTGATATAAATTTTGATGGCTGCAAAGAGACATTTTTTTCATAAATAAATAGATAAATCTATTAATAATGGAGATTCGCTTCCGGTTTTTGGCTGTAACAATAATTACGTCACTGCTTACGTCACATTACCTAAAATCGTCTTAACATAGAATAAACACACTCAAAATTTGAACATGCAACATTAGACAGTCCTCATTGTTTTTTAAAACAAGTTTTAATAAATACATGACTGGTATTATATATCTATATATAGTTTGTTTTATTTTAATACATATTTCAAGTTTACATTTCAAATTGTTTTATTTTTTAATCCTTTAATGAATTTGATGATTTTACTTACTTGGGGTACAAACTCGCTGACATTGAATTTTTTACTCAGGCAATATGTTTCAAAAGTGTATTTTTACATCGCCCGGATGGTGTTTTTTAATTTTGTACTAGTAAATTTAATGTATGTGTAATTAGGTTTGGTTTGGTTTCATTATTTAATGGTACATCAACCTTGATGGGTTATTTAGTGCGTAATTCATCCTTGTAGAAGAACAGTAGTGGTCCTATTTAACCCATTGCTGGGAGGATGAGGGGGGTTCATCCTTTCCCAAGGGTATTAATCCGAAAGAGAACGTAATAGCGCGACTGGAGTTCGAACCCGCTTACGACGGGGAGTCGCCCCGTGTAATTAGGTTGAGAAAATATGTACGAAACTTTCAGAAACCGGAAATCAAATTTAAATAGTTTAAATTGCCCTGGGTGCTCAAAACTCACACTACGCCATTGGGTAGGCGGTTGTCTTCTGGTGCGAGAAATAAAATCCTCTGAATAATTGTTGAAGCTCTATCATTATTAGATATTTGCTTACTTTAAACCACTCACAGCGACTCTCGCACGACTGCAATCTAAGTACAAGAAATAGATGGTTAGTTCATTATAATAATAAATTCTTTTCTTCTTTTTTTTTTCTTTTTTTTTCTTTTTTTTCTTTTTTCTTCTTTTTTTCTTCTTTTCTTCTTTTTTAAGTATAATCATTTAATTTCTAGAATTAATTTATTAATTGACTTTTATTAGAATGAACTTACATTACTGCGCTAATTGCTGGGAGGATGAGGGGGTTCATCCCTTTCCCAAGGGTATTAATCCGAAAGTGAACTTAATAGCGTGACTGGAGTTCGAACACGGGAAAAAATATAGGACAGAAAGAAATGTAGAGAATAGGAGCCGAAACTGGCGTAGGTGAAGCGAATAGGACGAAGTGGACACAGCAGTGTTTGTCGACCGGTATAAAGATACAAAAAAAAAAAAAGAAAAAAAGAAAAAGGACTCAGATTATAATAATAATAAGACTTTATTTGAATAGAATGAGTTCTCAAGTGAATAGATAATGAACTTTGAAATATCCTATCATGCAGGTAAAAACATATCAAGAAAATTTGATACAGCCATAGAGGAAATTTGGAAGGCAATGAGTTAAGAGCCGTAAAAGCGGGGTGGATATGTTCAGAAATACAAGAAAAAAGACAACAAAAAAACAACAAACAAAAAAAACAAAGCAAGGTACTGGCAATTTAAAATGAAATTGCTGCTAACCATGTTGGTTTGATAACTTACGGCCAAATTCTAAATCTTGTTCACCCCATCCCCGCAAAAAACAACCACATTTATCTCTGCTACGGTCCTGGCAAAAGAAAATAATAAACACATGTCAAAACTGAAATTCAACTGTATAATTTTGATCTTTCGGACTGTTGTCCTCATCTCTATTGTGGTGTGTGTAAAAACACAACGTTCCGACCTTGTTTGATAAACAGTCAAACTATTAAAAATGATTTCCCGGGTTGCTCCCTGGTATGCTCGGATAGACAGGGAACACCTGAAGAAGGTCGGGGGATTCAGCGACCGAAACGTTGTGTTTTATATAGCACAATAAAAATGAGGACAACAGTCCGAAAAATCAAAATATAGAGTGACCCCCCCCCCCCAAAAAAAAACAAAAAAAAAAAAAAAACAAACAGAATTTGGGTTCTGTTTTTTGTTTTTTTGAGCTGGTAGTCTACATCATGAGCCCCAAAAAAACAGAATTTGGGTTCTATTTTTTTTTTGGGGGGGGTCACCCTGTAATACACATCAAGCCTTCTCTCACAAATTCAGACAAATAATATCAAATGCAACAATTGCATAATTTTTCCCTATGTTCGGAAACAATTTGATATTTTATACTTTGTATAAAAATAATTGAACTCGCATAGTTTATATCGTTATTTCCTATAACCCCAACATAACCAAAGGGGAACCACTCTTGACTGATAAATCATTTATTTATTTTCCCATTAACCTAACCCTAAACCTTAACCCTAAACCTAACCCTAAACCCTAACCCTAACACCGTCTTCTTTTTTTACTAGTAGATCAATAAATAAATAAATAATTTATCAGTCAAGAGT
>CM042137.1:68548625-68618625 GCA_023376005.1 Doryteuthis pealeii | reverse complement strand
ATTTCCAGTATATAAGGTGTGTGCTGGATCCTCGCCTATACTTATAGACTAGGCCAGAACTATGTGATCTAACTCTTGGCCAATCACTGGCAGTACTCTGAGGTTGATACAATACTTAACCGACCCTACTGGTCATAATTACAGACATTCTTTGACGACGGACATAGGATTAAAACACTGGACCTTTACCAATACGTAGGATGGGACTTATACGCTTACCAAAGGATTCCATAACATAGGACTTTCTTTAAGCCCTTTTCAACTGGCCAAGGATGGCATTTAAAAACTTCACAAATGCAAACAGCTATATCTTTGAACTCGTCTCACCGTGTCCATTTTCTATGACGGTAACCATTACATCACGTATTTCCACAATTAAATTTGGATTCTGGAGGGAGGGGGGCACTGCTGTATCATAATTTGTTGAGTATTGTTGTTTGTCTTTCTCTCTTATTCGTTGTGTGATATTTAATAATTACAGGGATCCTAATTTGCAATTAATCTTTTTATCATTCCGTCACCTTTTTTAGTTGAGCCAAGCAGACCATATTCCTTTAGGCACCCCTTTTTGATCTCGATTAAGAAAGGAGATGTTTTTCATTTACACCGTCAATATCCGGTTGTTTGTCAGGGGTTAGGGTTAGGGGTTAGTTTTATAATTTAAAAAAAAATCTAAAAATCGTCTGTTAAAACAACCGGATATTGACGGTGTAAATGAAAAACATGTCCTTTCTTAATCGAGATCAAAAAGGGGTGCCTAAAGGTCATATGGTCCGGCCAAGCAAATCACAAAGCAAGAATTGACAAAAGCAACGTCTGCACACCTTTTTCGGTTTCAGGTATTTAGCAACAAAACAGGAGCCCCGAGGAGGAATTTAGAACTTCCTGTCTTTATTCGATAGACTAAACAATCGAAGTAGGGAGACACAGGTAACAGGTTATACAGCACCTCACGAGGAGGAATGGAGACTGGCCAAAAGTCTAAGGTATTTGCTGCTTGCACGTGGGGAATCACAGCCAACCGATAACAAAAAAATGTTCTTCTGTCTGAGGCACAAACAGACAACAAAACGAAGCATTTACTGTGAGGAAACTGGAATACAGGAACCTAAAAGGGTATCTTAATGTCGGGCTTAGAGAGAGAGAGAGAGAGAGAGAGAGAGAGAGAGAGAGAGAGAGAGAGAGAGAGAGAGAGAGAGAGAGAGAGAGAGATCACATTTTAAAAGTTTATTATGATAGCAAAAGAAGAATTCAGTTTAAAATGATATATAAGAGAAACAAAACTTCAGAACCAACATTTATCTAGATTTCAAATAACATAAAACTAAAATTATCACTTTCACTTTCATATTCCACAGCTTTTTCAATTCTCTGGCAAGGTCCAGGTATTTATCCATCTTTTCATTTTCCTTCAGCTTCACCATGTGATCTGCTGGTCCACCAGTTGACACGGTCTTTTTTTTTTTTTTTGTTAATCAATACTAGGTCTGGTCTCCTGGCTGGCATAGGGTGATCCGTCTTTATCTCGAAGTCCCAGAGAATTTTATGTATTTCATTCTCAAGAACAGATTCTGGTTTATGCATATACCATTTTGTTGTATGGTGAAAGTTTAATCTTTTGCATAATTCCCAGTGGATCACCTTCCCAACCCAGTCGTGCCTAGCTTTGTACTCCTGTTGTGCTAGTTTGCTACATTCACTTTATTATTATTATTATTATTATTATATATATATTTATTATTATCATATTATCATTATTATTATTATTAGACGAGGTGCACGAAAGAAAAAAAATTAAAATATTAAGATATCGGAACAGAAATAAATTCAAAGGGCTGGGTAACTCATATTCTTCCGATAGAAATTGGTTGTAGAGGTTTCAGGGCTTCATCAACAAGATAATAAGACGAATGGCCAACTATTAAAAGATAACATCCTATCATTGCAAAGAATTATTGAACGAAGCAATAATTGGTTGTGGATGCAAAAGCCTTGGATTGACGATAATAAGAGGAAAGAGGGGGAAAGATTATATATATATATATATATATATATATATATATATATATATATATATATATATATAGTGTCTATGTACATGTATGTATGTATACATATATATATAATCAGAGATGAAATATTATGGTGTTAATTTTCCGTAAATGCAGTTTCATGCATGTTATGCAATCTTCAGACGGTCAAAAATTTCATCTCTGATTTTAAAACTGGTCTCTTAGCATTGAGCTAAATCTTTTCACATTCATTCTCCATTATATTATATTGTATTATATATATATATATATATATATATATATATATATATATTATTCTCTGTTCGATCAAATCCTCTCTAACTTCCCTACTCCTCAATTTCACCACAAACTCACTTTCTCTTCTATAAATACAATTTATTAAGAAACTTCAGTTGGGAACAATTACATTTCCTGGGGACATTCAAATCAAATACATGTATCCCAGGACGCACTGAATTAAAAAAAACTAACAGCATCACTATATATATATGTATGTGTGTGTGTGTGTGTGTGTGTGTGTGTGTGTGTGTGTGTGTGTGTGTAAAATGAAACTGGAATTGAATCCAACGGTATGTTGAAAGAATGAATAAAGGAAAGAAAGTACAGAATGGATAATAGAGGATAATTTTAATCAATATCACTTACACGTGTTTCGGTCAGGAGTTTATCTATGTGTACATTATTCAAACTATTATTATTATTAAATAAGCAAATGAAATGAAATAATAATAATAGAAAAAATGTACGCATAGATAAACTCCTGACCGAAACACGTGTAAGTGATATTGATTACAATTATCCTTTATTATCCATTCGTGTACTTTCTTTCCTTTATTCATTCTTTCAACACACACACACACACACACACACACATATATATATATATATATATATATATATATTGGTGCTGTATTGTTTTTGTGAGGGCATTCACCCTGTGGCGGTTGAGCCGGCTCCATCCAACAAATTCTCCTGTGGTAAATTCACGGAAGGGATAACAAGGGCATAGAAATTTTACAAGCGGTTCCAAACCCAGCATACATATCCCAGTCACGGAAAGAAACTGCTCTTGTTTGTTGCTGATTTCCCACAGATGCAGTGACAAGTACGCCAAAAGTCGTTGCTTCCTGTCGATGATGGAGACGCCCATTGATTTTCCGGGTTGTGGCCCTAATACCACTAGGTGCCAGAACTGTCCGCTTTGGGTGACCCTACCAGGAACTTAAATTCCCGACGGCATGGCTCTGACACTACCAAGTTTACACGGCCCTGTCGCGATGAGGAGGGGTTGAACTTTATAAATAAAGTGCTAGATGGCTGTTGAGCAAAGAGCTTCCTCCGCCCTTTTACAAGTCTTGTTTTTCATTCTGCATGGTATCTAGCCACCCTCCCCACCAGACAAAAACTGTGGGGTTACCGGTTTATTCGCAGGGGCCGGGTTAGCTCAGTTGGTAGAGCGTTCGGCTAGAAACCACAAGGTTCCTAGTTCGATTCCGGTCCTCGCCAACTCAGCGTATGAGTAGCACAGGGATCTGTGCGGTAAAGTAAGGAGCTGATGGTAGGTGTGGCGCTTCACCTCAGATGCTAAAAAAACAATCTCCTTGGTCTAGCGCTAGTGAAAAGGTGATAGACTCCCTCGCTGCATGGCTGATACCGACATTAGGCCGCCCCGACGACTTTACTTTTACTTACTGGGTTACATAGTACCAGTAGCAGATTGAGCGACCTGACACTGATTGCTGTGCAGAAAATGGTGAAACTTTTACAGATACTGCTGCTGTATAATAAGCAGTTTCCAAGGAAAAAATATCTTCAACATTTTGTTGCACTTTTAGGACACAATAGTTTCTTTCGTGGCTGATAAAGCGCATATAAAAAGACTCAATGATGAAAGAGGCAGACATTTTATTTGGCAAATAAATTACAGAGATTTAATCAGTTGAATACAGTAACTTTGTAGATGATAAGGAAGGTATTATTTCTTTTCTTAAGTTGTTTAATGTCTTATCTATCTATAAATATATAAAGGGCAGTTATCTGTGTGTTTGTATTTATGTCTGGCTAAAACTACGAAAATAAAACAATCAAAGTAAATACCGTATTTGACGGCATATACGACGCACTTTTTCCCCAAAATTTTGGCTAAAAAATTGCCCTGAGTCTTATACACTTATAGGTGAAGTTTTATTATTATTATTGTTTACTCCTTTTGAGTTTTCACATCAGTATTAGCTGATGGTCTTTCACTGGAGTCTGAGTGACAGCAAGTCTCCTCAGGTCTCCAGGACTCTTCTGAGTATTCTGGCAGATTGCAGCAGTGCAGTGTTCTGAATGGTTTCAATTCTTACTCTGATATCCAAACTTTCCAAGCCCTTTTCTAATCCTTTTGGGACTGTTCCAAGTGCACCAACCACAATTGGTATCACTTTCACTTTCATATTCCACAACTTTTTCAGTTCTCTGGCAAGGTCCAGGTATTTGTCTATTTTTTCATTTTCCTTTAACTTCACCCTGTGATCTGCTGGCACTGCAAAATCCACCAATTGACAAGTTCTTTCTTTTTTGTTTATCAACACTAGGTCTGGCCTTCTTGCTGGGATAAGGTGATCCATTTTTATCTCAAAGTCCCAGAGAATTTTGTGCGTTTCGTTCTCAAGAACAGATTCTGGTTTATGCATATACCATTTTGTTGTGTGGTCAAAATTTAATTTTTTGCATAATTCCCAGTAGATCACCTTCCCAACCCAGTCGTGACTAGTTTTGTATTCTCGTTGTGCTAGTTTGCTACATTCGCAGAGTATATGATTAACAGTCTCATCTCTATTACCGCAAAGTCTACATTTACTATTTTGTTGGGTCTTATCAATTTTCGCTTTGATGTAGTTTGTCCTTATGGCATTATTTTGTGCAGCAATTATAAGTGATTCTGTTTCTCTTTTGAGGTTTCCCTTTCTTAACCATGTCCAAGTCTTTTCGTGTGCAACCTCTTCTATTTGCCGTTTGAAGCGTCCGTATTATTATTATTATTATTATTATTATTATTATTATTATTATTATTATTTCACTCCATTCGAGTTTTTCACACCTGCAGAAACCGGTGGTTCACTGGAGGCTGAATGACAGCAAGTCTCCTCAGGTCTCCAGGACTCTTCTGAGTATTCCAGCCGATCTCAATAATGCTGTAGTCTGGATGGTCTCGATTCTTCCTCCGATTTTTAATTCATCCAGACTCCTTTCCAACCCCTTGGGGATTGTTCCAAGGGCTCCAATTACAATTGGTACGACCTTCACCCTCATGTTTCACAGTTTTCTCAGTTCTCTGGCAAGGTTCAAGTATTTGTCGATCTTTTCGTTTTCTTTCATTTTCACTCTGTGATCGACCAGGACGGCAAAATCCACGAAATGATAAGTCTTTCTCTTCTTGTCAATCAAAACAAGATCTGGTCTCCTGGCCGGGATTAGGTGATCCGTCTGTACCTCAAAGTCTCAGAGAATTTTGTGTGTCTCATTCTCCAGCACAGATTCAGGTTTGTGCATATACCATTTAGTTGAATGGTGGAAATTGAATTTCTTGCACAGTTCCCAGTGAATCACCTTTCCCACCCAGTCGTGTTTAGTCTTGTACTCTCTTTGTGCGAGTTAACTGCATTCGCTTATTATGTGATTGTCAGTTTCGTCACTTTCTCCATACATTCTACATTTGCTGTTTTGCTGTGTCTTATCTATTTTTGCTTTTATGTAATTTGTCCTTATGGCATTATCTTGTGCTGCAATTATCAGAGATTCAGTTTCTCTTTTGAGGTTTCCCCTTCTTAGCCATGTCCATGTCTTCTGGTGAGCGATCTCTCCTGTGTTTTGCTTGAAGTGTCCATATAGTTGTTTTTCTTCCCATTTCTGCTTCCTTGTTTTTTGTTATATTTGTTCTCGTCCATATATTGCAATTGGTTTTTCTGGCTGCTGCTATTAGTCTCTCTTTGCTCTTTTTTCCTCGAGTGCTTGAATTGTTGAATCTACATAGTCTTCAATGCTGGTGAGACCTCTTCCTCCTTCTTTTCTTGATACATATAGTCTATCTGTGTCGTCTCTCGGATGTAATGCCTTGTGTTATTATTATTATTATTATTATTATTATTATTATTATTATATTATTATTATTTACTCCTTTTGAGTTTTCACATCAGCATTAGCTGATGGTCTTTCACTGGAGTCTGAGTGACAGCAAGTCTCCTCAGGTCTCCAGGACTCTTCTGAGTATTCTGGCAGATTGCAGCAGTGCAGTGTTCTGAATGGTTTCAATCCTTCCTCTGATATCCAAACTTTCCAAACCCTTTTCTAATCCTTTTGGGACTGTTCCAAGTGCACCAACCACAATTGATATCACTTTCACTTTCATATTCCAGTTCTCTGGCAAGGTCCAGATATTTGTCCATTTTTTCATTTTCCTTTAGCTTTCCCTGTGATCTGCTGGCATTGCAAAATCCACCAGTTGACAAGTTCTTTCTTTTTTGTTTATCAACACTAGGTCTGGTCTTCTTGCTGGGATAAGGTGATCCATTTTTTTTCAAAGTCCCAGAGAATTTTATGCGTTTCGTTCTCAAGAACAGATTCTGGTTTATGCATATACCATTTTGTTGTATGGTCTAAATTTATTTTTTTGCATAATTCCCAGTGGATCACCTTCCCAACCCAGTCGTGTCTAGTTTTGTATTCTCGTTGTGCTAGTTTGCTACATTCGCAGAGTATATGGTTTACAGTCTCATCTCCTATTACCAATCATTATTATTATTATTATTATTATTATTATTATTATTAGTATTAGTAGTAGTATTTCCTGCTATTGAGATGTCTTGTGTATACTTATTGCTACTGCCAAATTGCTTTTATACAGCTGTGTTTCTGCTATACTGTTTTGCTATATTGTTAAATATATGCTGAAATACACTAAAACTGTTTTTCCTGAATCTGACTTTCTGAAATCGAGGTGCGTCTTATAGGCCATCAAATACGATATATACACATTCACTATTACGGAAACTAGCCTTTGTGCAAAAAATTATGAAGATTTGATTTATATTTACAAAGACAATTATTCATTAAATTTTACATAATACAAAAAAAAAAAAAAAAAGAAAGAAAGAAAAAAGAATAAAGATATTATTCTAAATTAAATTATGGCCGTTTTATTTTAATTCGATTATTTTATTGATTTTCATTTTGGTATATTTAAAAAAATCTTTTTTGCTTTGAAATATAATATTAAGTGAACTCATCGCATTATTTATATATTTTTTTAAATTGTAAATTTTTGAATGAAATCTTTTGACTATATTGTTAAATGTGATGTCATTCCCTCTGGATCACATAGAAGAATCGACCTTCATCAGAGTGAACATTTATTTTGAATGAAATGAGCTTCACTCTGATGAAGGTCGATTCTTCTATGTGTGCGAAATATTTTCACACACATAAACTGACCGAAACACATGTGTAAGTGATATCGATTAATGTGATATCGATTAAATTCATTTTATCCATTTACATTTCTTTTCTTTACTCATTTTTCCTCATATTGTCGGATTCAATTCCTTTTCCATTTTTACATATATATATATATATATATATATATATATATATATAATATATATATATATATATATATGTATATTGTTGATAATATTTTTGATTGTTTATGAGGAGTTTGTAACAGTTTTGATTCCTAAGTTATTGAGGGTTTTTTTCAATAATGGTTGTGGCCGAATTATCAGGAAAGATAATGTATCTATTTAGTTGGTTATTAGTGGAAGTATTGCTTATAGAATTTGTGCAAAGATGTTCTCGGTTGTGAATTTTGATGACTTTCTTCTCGGCACGTTGTATGAAATGTTTTGTGATATTGTAATTGTGTGAGAAATTTATCTATATAGTCGAATTCTTCATTAAAAAAATTTTTGGTGTAGATCCTAAGAGCTCTTAGATAAAAAAAAAAACAATGCCTAAACCACTATTTGAGGTAATTTTTGCTACTATCAGTTACCTCCCTTTGTAACAGTTTTTTTCTTGTAGTATCGCAATATAACTGGTTATACAAGATTTATTTCCCTTCGATCATTGATAGCATTTGAGTTAGATGATTCGAACTGTTAATAGAAATGAAAAGCAATCAAATCCCCCCCCTCCAAGTCATTTGATTACAATTATGACCGTTTGATTTTGTACCTTGTTGTCAAACGAACATCTAAAGTGTTCAAATATTCTAAACATTTTAACTTTAACAGTTTTAGTGATAAGAATTTGCAGTAAATTTTTAAAATATACTTAATTATAATTTTCGCAAAAATGTTATTTCTGCGCGAATGAGATTTTTTATGACTAACAAGAATCAAAGCATTCTTAATGGCTTAACAAAAATGTAGATTTTTTGGGGGGAATGTTGACATCACACAGTATTCTTCTACCTGAATTTGGACTTGTTCTATATAAATCTAAGCTTAGTATCTGTCTATCTATCACTCTATTTGTTTGTCTATCTATCTATCTATCTATCTATCTATCTATCTATCTATCTATCAACACACACACACACACACACACACACACACACACACACACACACACATATATATATATATATATATAATATATATGACATACATATATATATAACTAATGACAAATCCAGCTCCCAAACACACATACACACACTCATCCATTTTGACCCATTCTTACCATCCAACATTCTGACCAAACACCTGCATCTCCACATAAACACTCCCCATTTAGAAAATCCACTACCCATCCCCCCCAACCACCCCTGCCCCTACTGACAACCTACTGTTTTTCACCATTCTGAAAATGTCCTTCATTGAAGCTAGAACTGGGCTTTGGTCCTGATGATGGTCTAAATGAAACGTTGCATCGTCGACAATAAACATCCAGTTTCCATAACATCCCGTGTTTGTCTACTTTTCTCCACACACACACACACACACACACACACATACACAAACATACACACACACACACACACATATATATATATATATATAAGTGTATTTTGGCAACATTTTTTCTTTTAAACATGTTTCGTTAAACTGTACTGACGATTCTTGTCGGACGAGTTTTTGTTCGACCCTCTCTAATTTTCTGGCCATCCTTTTAATGTCAGGGTCAAACTGGTGTAGCAATTCACCAAAGGCTTCCTTACGAGCGCTTTTGGCATGTCTATCTGCCATCTTCAGGTGTGAAACTGATGGGTTGTTTCGGGTGTCTCGTTTTTAAAACAACGAGCAGTAACGTAGGAATTGGTAGTGGGAGATGTGTGTGTTTGTGTGTGTGTGTATGTGTGCGTGTGTGAAGAGGAAGTGGAAGTGAATCCGACAGTATGTAATATTAAGAAAAAATTGTAAAGAAAAATACAAGTTCATAAAACGAGTAATGTTTATTTCGCCTACGCAGTGTTTCGATCTGTTTCAATAGATCTTCATCAGGGCTTTCATTAGTTTGAGGAAAAATAAATGTATCACAGAAAATAAGAAATCTGCGAGATCGAAACACTGCAGCGTAGGTGAAATAAACATCACTCAACTTGTGTTTTTCAATTTTTTCTTAGTATTATATATATATACACACATTATATATATATATATATATATATATTATATATATATATATATAAACAAGATATATATATATATAGTCATCCACAGACACCGTGTTTCGACGTTTCACGTCTCATCAGTGTGGCTAGACACAGCAACTAACTCCGACCAGGAGCGAAACCCGACTGACTTTACGTCTGCTCGATCCGTTAACGTCTAGGCCATCGCCAGCTGCCATTAAGGAGCGGTGTTTTAACTCTTTTAAATACATACATCTGTGTATATACTTTACGATCACCAGAGAGATCAAATCTGTTAACAGATGATCATTGCGTTATGCTAGCGGTGAAAGTTTATTAATGTCGCTCCTAAAGAGCTCTATATTGATAATATAGTTTTCTAAATTTATAAGTAAGGTGTACTCTGTATCGTTGATAGAGCAGGTATATCTAAGTTAGGGCTGCAAAGATATAAAGTCAACGATGTTTAGTAACTATTAGTTTCTTGCCTATACAATTTTTGGACCATATGACCTTTAGGCACCCCTTTTGCTTTGCTGATTCCTAAGTACATTTTTTTTCATTTACACCGTCAACATCCGGTTGTTTGTTAGGGGTTAGGGTTAGTTTTATAGTTAAAAAAAAAACCTCTAAAATCGTCTAACAAACATCCGATTGTTTGTTAGGGGTTAGGGTTAGGGTTAGTTTTATAATTAAAAAAAAACCCCTCTAAAATCGTCTAACAAACATCCGGTTGTTTGTTAGGGGTTAGGGTTAGGGGTTAGTGTTAGGGGTTAGTTTTATAATTTTCAAAAAATCTAAAAATCGTCTGTTAACAAACCGATTGTTGACGGTGTAAATGAAAAAAAATGTACTTATGAATCAGCAAAGCAAATGGGGTGCCTAAAGGTCATATGGTCCCGATTTTCAAACCAAGTCAATTTGGCTACTGGGAGCCAAGTTATGGGTACTTTTCAGGTTTCCAATCTTCTAGCAGTTTATAAACCAATCCAAACAAAAATATTTACCTACAAACTATTAACTTACAAATCATATATACAACAAATACAACAACAAAAATTGCCATTAAAACACGAGCTGATACACCATTAAACTAAATTTTCTTTCAAATTAAGTTTTGCACAACTGGGTTGCTTCCTTTATACTCTAATTCTCGATAAACAAAATTTTAAGACGTCCATTAGAATCAAAGAGTTGTTTCCCTTGAAACTGCAAATCAGACCTTTTTAACAGTCCGGCAAATATAACTAATAAATTTATTAAAATATATTAAATATGATTAATACTTGTTTAAATATCTAAACACTGAAACATTTAACCACAAATGTCTAATAAATCTTATTATAATGGAGATTGTGTGTGTGTCTGTAACCGAAACTATATCACTACTTAAGTCACAATTCCCATAGTTATTTACATCGCATTCTCCATGATTTTATTTTTATTTAAACCTCAATTATAAATAAAATTGTTGTGCATTATTTATACTGTTAGCCATATCTACATATTAATAACATGCAATTGTATTTATATATACAACAAAATAGCGGTTTACAGTATGAACGGAAAGCTAATTTGCATATTGATATTAAAAAAAATGATTTAAATAAATATGTGCTTAGTATTATTGATTTCTAATTGGTTTTTATATTAATGAATATAAGCTAAGATCTCGGGGATAAATCTTAAACGAAATCCATTAACAAAAAGAAATAATTAATTTTGGTTAGGAGGTTATTTAGAATGCAGGTGTAAAGAAAAAAAATAATGATACTGTAACAATGGTGTTGTGTGTTAACCTGTATTTTATTCTTGAATTAGGCATATATATATATATATATATATATATATATATATATATATATATATATATATATATGTGTGTGTGTGTGTGTGTGTGTGTGTGTGTGTGTGTAAAAGTAATAAAAGAATATGAAAATAAGAGTCGTGAGGATCATTTATTAACATTTGAAAAATTGAACAGTTTCGATTATATTAGATATGTATCAACAATTTTCATCAGGACATTCAAATATCACCTGCTGATGTTGGTGTTTGTTTATCGAGTTATACGAAAAAAACAACAACAAAAAAAGAAACATTCATATGTTTGAATTTCGTCACAATATCATTTACCCCCCCCAAAAAAAACAAAAACAAAAAAAAACAAGCGTTCCTGTTTGAAGAAAGACCGGTATGTATTTGGAGTATGATATACAAAAAATATTTAAGACGCTTTACGTAATTTGAAATTTGAAAACTGCAAACAAAATCATATTATAATGGAGATTTGGTGTCTGTCTGTAACCGAAACTACGTCACTATGCTCTCCAGAATTGCGTAATGTTATCAATGAATATTTAATTTATAGTCAAAATGATCAATACATAGAATAAATCTCATTTATTAACGATGTCTCTACGACAATCTGAGTCAGATTTGCCTCAAAACAGCCCATGTTATTAGTGCGTTTAAAATCCTGCAATGTGTCTAATATATCAGTTAGAAATAAAGGTTTACATAATATATGGTGTCGTTAATTTGCATACTGGTTTTAAGAAAACCGGGTTTAACAAATAATTACTCAGTGTTATTGATCTCTAATATAATAGTTTTATTTTACAACGTATTAAAATCAATTTTATGAATATATTTTATATTGATACATGCATATACGATTAGAAATTTCTCCTATGTCATAAATTAAGATGCTTCTATATTTAAAGAAAATATAATACTGCAACGTTATCTGATACATTAATTATACTAGCAAATATATGCAACCTCCGCCGGGTGCAAGTATTTAAGTTTTAATGCAATAGAATATTATATTAAATTAGAAAGACTAATGAAACTATATAAGAAAGCAGATAAAAAGATTTGAAACAGAAGGGGATATAATCGAAAAATAGAACAACTGAAACTTGCTAAATTTTCTTGATTTAACTATTTAGTTAAAATAGGAAGTAAAGAATAAAATTAATTATACAAACAAAAAACCCCGCATTCACGTAAACATACAACACGAGAATACTGTTATATAAAAAGTACCATCATTTTCAAAAAAAAAAAAATTCATCTAAAAAGAAATGCCATAACTAGACTACTTCAGTTCCAGTGATATAACTCAATCCTAAAAGTAAAGAATAATTTCGTGTCATTAAACTAAATAACAATAAAAAATCATTTAGGAGACAAACATTGATTCGCTCAGCTTTAGTATAATAATAGATAATAGGTTATTTCCTATAACTCCAACCCAAAAAAAGGGTAACCACTCTGAATGAATTTTATCTGTTAATTAATCTACCCATTATTTTCCCATTAAACTAACCCTAAACCCTAACCCTAACCCTATCTCTAACCCCGTCTTGTTTTTTTCCTTGTAGATCAATAAATAAATAAATAATTTATCAGTCAATCAGAGTTGTTCCCCTTTTTTTAGGTTGGAGTAATAGGAAATAACCAGATAATGACTCGTAGGGAAAAGAAAAAGAAAAAGCCCGAACGAGTACAAATACTAAATAAAAAAAGAAAAAGAAAATAGATTGGGTCGCGATAGAATAAACATTGAAAAAGTCTCAATAATTGCATACAGCTGCTTTAGAGTACCGGATATGAAACAAACTTATTGTCTTGGTTTTTCGCCGAAAATGATCTTCGGGGAAACTCCTGTTGCAGAGTTTTTTTTTCTGGATATCCAATGTGACTGTTTCATTGGTTAAAACAATTCCGGATTCTGAGAAGATGCATTTTTTTTTCTAAAACAATAATACTGAGCAAAATGTTCTGGTTAAACTTGCAAATCGTTGTCAAAATTAAAACGGAAACTTTTTTGGTGGTGATCAATAACAGTTTAACTACAGTGTATGAATTAACTTTTTTGCGAATTGGGTTACGGTTTAGGGGTTTGGGGATTAAGGTTGTTTTTAATTACGTATAGCTTAAAAAAATTACTATACATTTAATGTTGAAAAATATTTTTTTTAAAACCAAGTGTAATTGAAATTATACTAACACAAACAACTGAGGTTAATGTGTCTATCGTTGGATTCAATAATTAATTTCAATGGTTAATTAAATGTATAATAATTTGGGTTTAAAAAAATTTTTTTTAAAGCAATACGTAATTAAAAACCACCTTAATCCCCAAACCCCTAAACCATAACCCAATTCGCAAAAAAGTTAATTCATACACTGTAGTTAAATTGCCATGAATCACCACCAAATAAGTTTACGTTTTAATTTTGACGACGATTTGCAAGTTTAACCAATTTTCTATCTCAGTCCAAAGTTCTTTTGTCATTATGAAAATCAAAATATTCATCAAAATGATAAGAATTGATGAGGACAACAGTTCGAAAAATCTAAATAATACATATTTAGATTTTTCGAACTGTTGTCCTCATCTTTTTTGCTATATACTCCAACGTTGCGGCCGATTTGCACTCTGGTCTTCTTCAGAACGGCCTACCTCAATGGATTAAATAAAAGGTCCGGCTTGAAGTTCTATGAAGGCTCCAGATTACGACATAAAGGCTCCCAAATTCGTCAAAAAACAACTGAAGAAGACCGGAGGGCACAACGACCAAAACTTCAGTGTATATAGTATGTATATAGATGCGGATGACAGTCCGAAAAATCTAAATAATACAAATTATCAAGCCTCATAAGAATAAATTCAGACAAATAATAATAATTATTTTGCGATAGTACAAAAGCAATGGTTACCTCACCGGATGGTGCCACATATTTATATGAGATTGTTGCTAGAGTCTTGTAAGGGGGCACATTAGAACCATTTTTAAAATTTATAATCTGCCTAGATTATGTTTTTCTAACGTCAATAGATCTAATGGGAAAACGGTTTCACACTAAAAAAGGATAAGAAACTATTGCAGATGCAGACTACACAGATGATCTAGCGCTAGACCAGGGCAGTGATGCTGATAGCTTTTTTGATAGCGTCCTGGAACGCACATATTTGATTTGAATGAGTCACCGGGAAAATTTATGGGTCCCAACTAAAGCCATCTTACTCCCACCTTGTAACCTATCCTGTGTAATTCGTTTCCAAGACACCATTGAAATGTATTTACATTTAGCTTGAAATGGCGAGGGAAGAAAAAAGAAAAACACTAGGACCCATGGATACGATTTTTCTGCGTCCTTTTAGATTTTTGTACGTCAGGGACGCGTACCTATCAACATCTCTGCCAGGGAGATAGTTTTAACGTCTGAGGAAGAGCGCCACACCTACCATCAGCTCCCTCCTCTACCATACAGATCCAAGCTGTGCTACTCATGTACCGAGCTTGTGAGGATCGGTATCGACCTAGGTTGATGCTTTACCGACAGAGCTAAATAGATAAAATTAAATTAATTGAAAAAAATATATTTAATGTTTCGTAAGAATTAAAAAGTTACCTCCCTTGCACAGCAAATTTACCCGAAAACTAAAATTTATACATAATGAAGATTGGGTGTTTTTCTGTCTGTAACCGAAACTATATTACTACTAAAGTCACAATTTCCTGAATTAGTCACATTCGCCATGATTTTATTTTTATATAAACCTCGATTAATAATAAAAAAATTTTCATTATTAATACTCTTGTCCATGCTAATAACATGCAACTATATATATATATATAAAAATTAAAGTCGTCGGGGTGGCCTAAAGTCGGTATCAGCCAGTCAGCGAGGGAGTCTATCCCCTTTTCAATAGCGCTAGACCAAGGAGATTGTTTTTAGCATCTGAGGTGGAGCGCCACACCTACCATCAGCTCCTTACTTTACCGCACAGATCCCTGTGCTACTCATACACTGAGTTGGCGGGGGCCGGTATCGAACTATGAACCTTGTGGTTTCGAGCCGAACGCTCTACCAACTGAGCTAACCATACAACAAAACAGCGGTTTTTAGTGTGAATGGGAAGGCTAATTTGCATATTGATATTAACAATTTGATTTTAATAAATATGTGCTTGATACTATTGATTTCTAATTGTTTGATTTTATTTTAATGAATATGAGCAAAAATCTTGGGGATGAATCTTAAAAGAAATCCATTATCAAGAAGAAATGACCGTAATTTTATTCTTTACTTCCTATTTTAACTTAATAGTTAAATTAGGAACATGTAGCAATGAAAGATGAGTGATGGAAGAGTAAGTTTCAGTTGTTCTATTTTTTTATTATGCCCCCACCTCTGTTTCAAATCTTTTATCTGCATTCTTATTTAGTTTCATTAGCCTTTCTAATTTAATAAAATATTTTATTACATTAAATACTTGTAAGGTGCATAGATTTGCTAGTTCGGACCATATGACCTTTAGGCACCCCTTTTTGATCTCGATTCAGAAGGACATGTTTTTCTGGTTGTTTGTTAGGGGTTAGGGTTAGGGGTTAGGGATTAGCCTTTCTAATTTAATAAAATATTTTATTTTATTAAAACTTAAATACTTGCATCTGGATGGTGCATATATTTGCTTGTTTGCTTAATGAAATTAAACAAAAATCATCTTGATCATGATCATCAGGTCGCACTGACAGCACGGATACCTATGGCTTCATCCCGCCTAACATTCCTATCAGTCACCGCTCCTGGCAGATCCTCCGCGCAGCATCCAGAATCTGCAGAGAGCTGATTGATTTAGGTTTTTACTTCTCGGCCTAAACTAGTGTGTCCATGTGTAGTTGTACTTGCTTCTCCAGCTGTGTCCAGCATTGTAACGTAGCCGTTCGTCACAGTACCCAATAGATATATTTGTTACGTACTTTCTTACTGCTTCTTACTCTGGTCTTCTATTCTTCCGGCCGTCTTCTGATCGTCTAGTCTTCTGTCTTCTATCTTCTAATGGTCTGGTATATCTTCTACAGGTCTCGTCTGGTCTTTCTTATCTGGGGATTCCGTGTCTGGTTCTGCTGGGGATCATTTCTTATCAGAAGCCTTGTGTCATTGTTAGCTTTTAGTAATAACAACAAGACTTCGATTTACCTTTGATGTTATTTTATTCCGGATCCCCATAACCAGACAAAATGCGCGCGGAGAGTCACATCTTGCTAGCTTCAGTCCTAACTCTCAACTGACTCTGCAACTAACTGAGTTGCTTACCTTAAACCGGAAGGAGGCTATCTATCACTTCCGATTCTCACGGTCCCTTTCCGCAAGGCAAGGTCAGAGTGAGGTCAAGCATTGTCACTCACTCTCAAGGCCATCAGCTGCACTGATTGCCATAAGGATTTCTATACTACCTTAAAAAGTAATAGGGATCCAATTAATATGTAACATCCCTCATAATCATACATTTTAAATTCATAATTAATTATGAATTTACTTTTTACTTGCCTCTCCATTTTGAGGCTCTACCGTATTCTGGTACTCTCTAGATTACTTCGAATTCTATTCTCTCTTTCTGCGCGGTTGTCTGGTTCCCCCATGCATACATCAATTTTACATGATAACAAGTTTTCAACAAAAAACAACACTGCAGGGCCATTTACAATATCCTGACAAAAATCAAAACACAACTGGACCAACGTCTTGGTCCCAAAATCCTGGTCACAAACCAACGTGACCCTGGTCACTCCAGCAATACATTCGCCTGGATTCCAATGACCAATTCACCAGCTTTCCGCTCCACAGGTCACTTACCTGGAGACTGGGAAGGCAATTTACATCAAAAATACAATGATACCGAAAAAAGATTCAAAAACATTGCACACATGGTCCCTACAATACATTAAACATCACATGCATGGAGAAAACAACAACAATTTTATCGCGCAACAATAAAAAATCTACAACGGCTATGCGTTACTCATAAGTTCTTAATATAGGATACACGACACAACACACCAATACCATTAAGTATTTTAAATTTTCTTCACAAAAAATATATTACTGTGCCAAATAGTTTCACTTTGAGGGAAAACTGTTTTATCCTGATTCCACACTCGGTCACTGCCAGTGGCTTACAAATTCTCCAGGAACCCTCCAACACAAAAAGTAGGTACTTGTCTGTTCTCAACATCTAATTATTCATTGACCATGCTATCCGTATCCAGACTCGAGACATCCCTCTCAGCCTAAACGTTCTGGAGACCATTCCAAAATCATAATTCCCCCCAAAAATTCAATCCACATAAAACAGGGGCGGCCTTTTCGCCTTTCTTCTTATTCTGCTCTCCAGAACCCCTAACATTCCGAATCCGTCGGAATAATAAAACCCAAAAAGCGCGGATTAACCTTCCGTAACTACGGTAACCACATGGGACGCTCATCAGGGAATCTCAATACGTGAAATGGTGGGCCCTCGATAGACCACTTTCATTACCATATCTCCACCGATTCCCAAAACACCGGAAAAAATTTCTCCAAATAGTCAGGCATGAGTTCAGAACTCGATCCATACTACAGCAAGGTCACAAAATTCACTAATAAAAATTTTCAAAACTATCAATAAAAATTTGGCACTCATAAATCTCACCAAAATCAACTTTTTAACTATGTCAAACTTTCGGAAAAAATTCAAAAACCGAACTATACCACTGGTCACTGACAAAAAATGCAAAGTACAAAGTCAATTATTAATTTCTTTCTTTTAAGATATTGTCAATCAGCCTCCAAGGCTTTTCTCACAAAATCAATCCAAAGTTCTTTTTCAAAAATCACCAGTGTCAAAATCCACAATTCATCAACATTAAAATTACTAAGTTACTTTTTTTCAACAATCTCTGATTAAATTTAAGTCTGACTTTTTTTTTCTAAAAATTTTAACATTCAAAATGGCCGACATGTGGGGAAAATTACCCGCTTGACTCAAAAAACGTTCATTTCAAAGATGGCGGCCATGTCTACGTGACTGGTTATTCAAAAAAAATTTTCCATTCATCCTTCAGCCAATGAGAGACAAGGAGGGGGGGGGTAAGTTGGTTCTTCTCTCAAAATCAACCCCAAAGGATTTTACAATTATACGCCATTTTTATTTTTCCTCCAAAATTCAAATAATTCACCAGCTTCTTAAAATTATCCAATTAATCAGGGTAACAAACCTTAGTACTTCTAAAATTCAAACTAAAAAATAGGCACTTGCTCTTTCTGGAGTTTATTCATTTATCCGTTTATCTACGAAAAATTCTTAATCTCTCAAATCACAATTTATGTCTTCACCCCACAACCTGCGTTAATCAAAGACATCAATCAAAGATCAAAAATTTGAAGAATCGACCACAATCGTATTCCCAGAAAAAAATAAAATATATATACATATATACATCGTGCTGAGCAGAGTAAACACGAAAAACCTCTTGGAGCAGGGCACCACCATTTATCTCTTATTCTGACATATTCAAAACTCCAAAAAACACAGGAAAATGTAGGCTTCCACGCCTTTCGAAAAACCATCGAATTGCCTAATTAGGACATTTTCCAAAAACAGGATCTCTGGAATTGGTGAGTCTTCTGTAAAGACCACTTTATTACCGTGAGTCCAAAAAGATCCAAAAACATACAACTTAGGCAAATCTCCAATAATTGACCCAAAATCAGACCTTCAATCCGAATGAAAAACAGCATTGTGATTTAACATAAAAAAAATTACATTCTCAACTAAAAGTTTCAAAATTACTTCTTTAAAAATTAACTTTTTCCTTGCACGGGTAAAAACTCACTAGAATTATAAAATTATTTAAATCCATCAAAACATTATGAGTACAATTGACATAAATATCATCATCACATCACAATGAATAATCAAAAAAAAAAAAATCCAGCTTCAATTGGAAAAAATCAAAAAGGAAAAATTCCAAAATGGCGACTGAAAAAAAATTTTTTTTCAAATTCACCACGTGTTCCACCGGTCAAAAAAAAATCTTCCCTATGGGGGGGGGTTGTCGTCGTCGGTGCACATGCATTCTGCAACAATTACTGCTAAATCACTTGCCTTCAGGGTGGGAGCACATATTCTTTAGTCTTTCTCTCTCTTTTTTCTTTTCCATGGCATATACTTCAGTATCCCTCACTCTCTCTCTCTCTCTCTCTCTCTCTTTTTCCTTTATAGCATACACACTCTTTTTTTTTCTATCTTCAAAACAATTCAAAACTATGACAAATTCAATCATACAGCAAAAATTTTTTTTTCTTTCTTTCTGTCTTTCCTCACAAAATTTCAACTTATGCATATCAAAACAAAATATCCCTTTCTCTTTTTCTCTTTCTTTGGCATATACACTCTGTCTCTCCCTTTTTTTTCATAGCATACAAACTGTCTCTCTTTTTCTCTCTATATTTTAAACAATTTAAACAATCTACTAACAATTTTCAATGGCATTTTTTTCTTTAAACAATTCCAAAAACTTCTGCAAGGTTCAAAATTATACAACACAAATTAATTGTCTATTTCTTCTTTTTTCTTAAAACAATGTCTCTCCTTCTTTCCTTCAGTCAAGACTTTAAGTAGGATTTCTTTTTTTTTTCTTTCTGAAAGTACTTAACACAATGTCCCTTTTGTCTTCTTCTTTTTTCTTTCTTTTCAACATTCTATCTTAACTTCAATTTTTTTTTTTTTTTTTTTTTTTGACAAACTCTAGATAGATCTTTGAATATTAGTTCACTCTTTTTTTTCTATTGTCTTTTTCTATAGTCTGTTTCTAAAAACAATGTGTGTGTGTGTGTGCGTTCGTTACTTACGTTTTTCTTTTTAAGTTCTATCACGTTTTTTTTTTCTTCTTCTTTCTTTTTGCTTTGCTTCATTTTTCTGCCTTTTTTTTTTCTTCTCTGTCTAGTGGCACGTTGTCCAGGTTCGAATCTGATCACGTCTTGATGGCGTGACTGGTCTTAAGGCACCAAATCGATATATGTAACGTAGCCGTTCGTCACAGTACCCAATAGATATATTTGTTACGTACTTTCTTACTGCTTCTTACTCTGGTCTTCTATTCTTCCGGCCGTCTTCTGATCGTCTAGTCTTCTGTCTTCTATCTTCTAATGGTCTGGTATATCTTCTACAGGTCTCGTCTGGTCTTTCTTATCTGGGGATTCCGTGTCTGGTTCTGCTGGGGATCATTTCTTATCAGAAGCCTTGTGTCATTGTTAGCTTTTAGTAATAACAACAAGACTTCGATTTACCTTTGATGTTATTTTATTCCGGATCCCCATAACCAGACAAAATGCGCGCGGAGAGTCACATCTTGCTAGCTTCAGTCCTAACTCTCAACTGACTCTGCAACTAACTGAGTTGCTTACCTTAAACCGGAAGGAGGCTATCTATCACTTCCGATTCTCACGGTCCCTTTCCGCAAGGCAAGGTCAGAGTGAGGTCAAGCATTGTCACTCACTCTCAAGGCCATCAGCTGCACTGATTGCCATAAGGATTTCTATACTACCTTAAAAAGTAATAGGGATCCAATTAATATGTAACAGCATGTCTTGTCCGTCTTACTCGGATGGTTAGTGTGACAATGCGGAGTCGGGTTATAAAGAATATAAGAATCCTCAATACGTTTGTAGAACAGATTTAATAAAATAGTATAGTCAGATAGCCTATCCGAGTTTCACTTTGTACGGATCATCAGGGTTAACCCTGATGATCCAAACGAGGAGAAATTCAAGTAAGCTGACTATATATATATATATATATATATATATATATTATATATATATATATATTGTATTTTAGGAGGTCTCCGTATGCATCTCTAAGTATATATTTTTATGTTTTTTAAAAAGTTGGGCGTTATTACGAAGCATCTAAAAATAAATGAATGAACTCGATGTTATGGAGTATTGGATTCACTTATTTTTTAAAAATTATTTTTTATCATAAATTTTCGGGTTCGTTAGATACCCTTTATCAAATGACTGTTATTCCTGTTCAACGGATCTTTTGTCTCTGTTGTTATTGACAGCGGCAGCGTCTGTAAAAAATTAATATATATATATATTATATATATATATATATATATATATATATATATATATATATATTATAATGGTATACACAGGAATAACCTACTCGAGTTTCACAGAAAAATATATGTGATATGTTTTATTCTTTCTTTACAGTGAAGATGCTACACCTCTTTTAAAGAGAAGTCTTGTTAAAATAAATATCTATAATAGACAATATGAATGGATTTTAAGTTTTTTTTGTTTCAAATTTACACACGCACGCACGCACGCACGCACGCACGCACGCGCGCAATAGGCGACTAACTGGCAAACTACAATTAGTATAAATATCTCCCGAGTCCAGTATCATTTATAATATTAATTCTAACACAACGGGTAAGTCATCTGTATTTCTTAAATATTAGTCTATTTGAACATTTACAATCTCCATTCATGCTTAAAAGCAAACCAGTGTTTTTATTTCTTTATTTTTCATAACACACACACACACACACACACACACACATATATATATATATATATATAATATATATATATATATATATATATATATATATATAACCAAGTCCTCTGCACGTGTAAGCTGTGACACAAGGGGAATTTCTTAAGCAGAGTTTAACAGGTTTGAATTCAGAATTTTCCTTCACCGTGACTGGTTGTCTTAACAAAGGTTAAAGAGCACAGTCTGCAGTATTATTTATATTATTGTATAATAATACATAAGTTTGTTGAATAAATTCGATCACCGAGCTCAAACTTTCTCGGCTTATTCCATCTGAATGATGAAAGCTGGGTGGAAGAAAGACATCTGGCTTAAACAGCTATTGATAGTTCCACATGAAAAAAACAGAAAGCTGCCATAAACACACCTAGCAAAGGTTGTTATTTAAAATCCAGTATGAGCATACAGGTTAGCTAGCATTTTTAGCCGCACTCTGGGAACTGTAAATAACCCGATCTTACCCGGGTTTTACCGGGTACTGCAGTTAGAAGTTAATAAGAGAGAGAGAGAGAGAGAGAGAGAGAGAGAGAGAGAGAGAGAGAGAGAGAGAGAGAGAGAGAGAGAGGACAAAGACAAAACGATTTCATGAATGTTGTGAATTATCAAGACTAAATAAAACTTGAGGGGATATCTGTATGATTTTTCCAGTGTATCTATTGGTTTGGTTTGGTTTGGTTTGGTTTACGGCATATCAAGCTCAGTGGGCCATTTAATGCCGACAAAGTTTTGAAATAAATTCATTCTTAATGGATACTCAATTTTTGTTATAAACAAATTTTTCTATCAAACCCATAAATGTGACCACTCCGAGTCAGAGTGGACCAGGGAGCAATGGTGATTAAGGGGTGCTCCACATTCCCCAGACCTC
Organism: Doryteuthis pealeii; assembly: GCA_023376005.1. Taxonomy (NCBI): domain Eukaryota; kingdom Metazoa; phylum Mollusca; class Cephalopoda; order Myopsida; family Loliginidae; genus Doryteuthis; species Doryteuthis pealeii. Next base: position 68,595,691 of record CM042137.1, on the reverse strand, counting down.
CAGAACTGAAACCTCACCATCAGATAGAGTTTAACGTCATTCCCAGGACATGAAGACCCTCAGCCACCGCCTTCTAGCATCCACATGATAAAAAGGGTTTGGACTTGCCATAAGGGCAATAGAGTCGGGGCAATCATATAAGTGCGAGGGCTTGACTTGCCCAGCCGATTTATCGAAGGAGAGGCTCTCCGACTGCCCGTTTAGCCCAAGTAAGGGACAAAGTGGAGTGTTGCATGTCATGGACTGCTCATCCACAAGGATTCCGTCCTTAAGCATCACGGGTCGCCACTCACAGCCAACAGGTGGCCCCATTGGGGGGAGTCTTATCCCTCTGCAGAGGTGCAGTCGGTGTATTCTAATGCCCCACCGACAGGGCAGTCAAGTGTATCCGTCTGCCTCGAGCGACACTGTTATGGGGGCGGCACATTTGGGTCTGCTGCATATGTATTTTTGTGGGAACGTAGAGGGCAAACTAAAGGACCGCCCTGGGCAGCATATACTCTCGTGGTGAAATAGTAAGCTTGTCTCGCAGATACATTACTACTGAATAGCGAGTTCAATCCTTGCTGGATTCTCCCATACTTGCGACCCTGTGTCACATCCTACCTGTAGCGAAACGATTGGTTGGATGGTTTGCGAGATAGTGTTACATATTCATTACTACTGAATAGTGAGTTCAATTCTTACTGGATGCTCCCATACTTGCGACCTTGTGTCACATCCTAACCATCGCGAAAGGGTTGGTTGAATAGATAGCGAGCTAGTGTTGCATATTTATTACTACTGAATAGCGAGTTTAATTCTTACTGGACTCTCCCATACTTGTCCCTTGTGTCAATTCCTACCCGTGGCTAACACTATCTACGTCAATGGAGTGTATCCTTATTCCGTCTTTTGTCTCATTGTTTTGCGGCTTTATCAGATGTGTTATCAGATTTCATTAATATTTTCTTGATTAATTTATAGTAATAGGTGGCATTTCGTTCCGCTTCAGTTATTTTGGGCAGACAGTCTTGATGTGCAGCGAGGTGATGAGCTGGTCGCTAAGTACAACTTTATTGTCTTTTTTTGTTGTTGTTGTTGTTGTTTTTTTTTTTTTCTCCTTTTTTCTTAAGGTTCATTCCGTTAGCAGATGGAAATAGTTTTGCATTGTTAAATGAATTTGATCCCAGATGATATTACAACATTTGACCTGGACAGGTTAGAAAGCCATTTATAGATTTGTATCTTCTTGTCCTCAGTTCTGCGTAAGACCCGCAATTAGGTAATACGAGTAGAAGGCCGTTCATTACGTATGGGGGAGGGCGAAGGGAAGTACTTTAATCCAAACGTGAACTTTTTTCACGGTACAGAAGCATATTTAATCCATTACCTTTTACTTTCAATTTTTTCGTCTATTCTGATCAGTTTAAAATATTTAAGAATTTGTGATTATTCGGACCAAGTTACCTTTAAGCACCCCAGGGGAGACCTGGATTCAGAAGGACATGTTTCGCTTTGCACCGTCAACATCCGGTTGTTTGTTAGGGTTAGGGTTAGGGTTTTAAAAAATGCGCCTAAAAATAGTCTGGTGATAAACAACCGGATGTTGACAGTGCAAAACGAAACATGTCCTTCTGAATCCAGGTCGCCCCTGGGGTGCTTAAAGGTGACTTGATCCAATTATTCCCACATTAAATAATAATTATGAAAAAAAAGCAACAACAAACAGAGCAAAAACATATTATTCCGTTTAAGATAAAAAAAACAAAAACAAGTGTTTATGAGCAGCTTATAAATTATGTACGTACCTGTATTTAGAATATTTAAATAAACTTCGTTATATTTAAAATCAGAGTTGGGGAATTTTCCATAGCCGTTGGGGTTAGGATTGGCATGAAGATGACCCCAGCTCTTCCGGTAGACGCCATTGGACGCGTAATATTTCTAGATTAGATACGGCAGAAAATTCAGAGTGAGTGGACCTGTAGGTCGCTCCTCTCTCTGAGCCGGTCTCGATCCGTGGCGGATGAATATGGGCTGAGTTGCGAAATAAAAGCTTTATCATAAAACACACAAGTCTTGTTAATTGATTAATTAAAAAAAGAATGACCTGCCCAACACGGAAAAAAGCAACCCCAGAAGAATCAGCTCGAGAAAACAGATCAAAAAGAGAAGATGGCGGCCGAATTAGACGAAGTAACCAGTAAGCAGATATTAACAAGTAAGAACCATCATATATCATCTCATAATCTCTACTATCTGTCTGTCTGTCTGTCTCTCTCTCTCTATCTCTCTCTCACCGTTTATGATGGACTCTCCCGTCGATCGACGTATGAGTGTTCATACAATGAACATCCACACAGTGATTTGTTTATAGTGGTAAAGGCTTGTGTTGGACCATCCACACTTTTTGGCACAGTCGATAGGAAAGAATTGGTGCATCAAGGGTTGGCACAAACCCAATCAACGACCGACCTCAGGAATTTCGAATTCAGAGTTATCCCTCTCCTAGACTGGTTACCTACCTAAGGCTGAAGGGCACAGTCTGCCCTACTATTTAACCCATAGCTGGAGGGAATTTTGAATGCAGAGTTATCCCTCTCCTAGACTGGTTACCTACCCAAGTCTGAAGGGCCCAGTCTGCCCTACTATTTAACCCATAGCTGGAGGGAGAATATATGGATTCATACCTTTCCCAAGGGTATTAGTGCTATGTGAAATGCCAACAGCTCCGTCTAGGAATTGAACTCGAATTGACGAGTCCATTTTCCACGACTCTAACCACTAGCCCACGCGTCTCCGTTTATTCACCCTAGCAACACAAGTAGTCAATTTTTAATGATTAGAAAAAAAGAAAGGAAAATTTAATCTGACAATTTTTCATCAATGACAATTTAAAAAGAAACTGTTGGGTCAGGAAAATACGTTTATTTATCTGAAGATAGGAGGGTTGGAGTAAAATCCGACAGTAAGGTAAAAGGAAAAGTGGACAAAAAATAATGACTCAAACAAGTAGAAGTAGGAGAGAAATATTTCGTTCCGCTTTACGCGAGGAACTTCATCAGTCTAACTTTATTCAAAACAAAGTACGTACTTTTGTAACTATAGTAGAGAAAGTGGGTTGGTGATGCAATTGAGGGGAAGGGAAGTTAGTGATGATTTGGTTGAACAGAGAATAACTATCATGTAAAGTGGAGGGGGAAAGACTATCCTCTGATCTTTCCCCTCCTCGCGTAAAGCGGAACAAAATATTTCTCTCCTACTTCTATTTGTTTGAGTCATTATTTGTTTATTTATAGGTATGGAACTAAGTCAGGGACAGACTTCTTGCGATTGGACATAGCAATCACGTGACATGCCTAGTAGTTTTGACGCCTATATTTACAATAGACACCTACGCATAAATTCGACCAGAATTTATCTCTGATACGATTGACTCAAATAGAAGATACCAGATATCCTTAATTTCTTGTATCATTTCCCATCCAGATTTTGTATTTTTGTTTAGGTTCCTTGGGAGGATACCAATTTTGTCACTGACTAATTTTACTCATGTATAAATTTGATCATTTACTTCGGTGATATTGTCAGTTGGGATATTTTAAATAGTTTATTTACCGTTTAAGTTGGCTTGGTTTGGTTTGGGTGTTGTTGAGGTGGCTGCAGACCTGTGCCCACTTCTTGTTCTTATTAATGAACACAAAGACTCACTTTATCTTTAACATGTTTTATTTTCTCCAAGAACCCTGTTTCCAACGCACCGAGAGCAATTCTGGGACAAACACCATTCCCATCTGTCCCAATCGATGACCCAGTCCACTGTTATAACTCTAGTATCAGAGTTAACAGAGATATAATAGGAAGAAATACAACGAGTATTTAGGATAGCGAAAAAGGTTTACTAAGTAAAGATACAAGGTGAACAGAGTAATTAGCAATTGCTAGGTTGAATTAACAAGTCCAGTGAGATATCATTGTTTCTCTCTTTCCAGGTTTCATCAGATATTATTTAAAGGAAGATCAGACGATTCCATTCTCATCATTTAGGTACTATATGACATTCACTCTGTCTAAAAACTAAGCCTTTTCTCATCGATTTCAGTTACGTGATATTCTAAACGAATCAGAATATCACATCCAGGTCAATAAGGGATCAAAGGCTGTCAATAAAAAATACTGGTTATTTTCCATGACTACTTGTGAACTGACTGTTGATTTTTGATTTCTACACTTCCTTACATAATGGATAGGCTATCTATCAATTATGCAACACTTATATTGTGTTAACATTGTTGCCGTGGCACGATTCTGTTAAGTTTTGATTTTCACTATTTTGTGTTTCAGCTCATTTGCTAGGCCTGTTGGTCGTACTCCTTGTGACACATATTTTCATTATCTCGAGGTCAGAAAACTTGCCATTCTTTAAAATCACTCTTATGCATTGCCACCTCTCGGGCGGAGGTCCAGTGGCTTCGGCCCTGGACCGCGACTACAATTAACAGAGTTGATCCCCAGGCAACACCCGTCCTCTCGATTTAAAGGCAAGACTAGGTTTATTGCTCAGTACCTAAGGCACCCCCTTGAGGGGCAGTACCGACGCGATCAACGCAGTTTTTACACACGCCACCCATGAGTTACGACTCGTGGGTGGTCCCACATTAATAGGGCCTTGTGCCTAACCCGTACACGTGGGGTACGTGGTAAATATCTAGTCTGCAAGTCTTTGGCTTGTTGTGTTAAACTCAGCAGTTTCTCATCAAGTGTTTCTATGTATTGTTGCTTTGGATATTGTTTTTGTACCTGACATTAGAACAGCCAGCATTCGCAGGATGACTAACAGTTCCCCGCCCAATCTTGGTTATCAAGGAAGCACCCACCGATCATGACACTCAAATCTGTCATTAGAGTCCCACGTTTAACTGTATCTATATTTACCATTTTTCATGGGTAATATATTATTGCTATACCACACCCTGGGGCGTTTGATATATGTGCTCCTGTCACAGATGGGATCTGAAATTCTTTGAAGGAGGAATACTCTCAGCGGGTCACAAAAAAAGAAGAACAACAAACAACAAAACATCCTAAGCGTACTAATTTTAAACAAATGTAAATAACTAAGTTAAAGTCTATCTATCCCTTTATATTCTAATCGGGCTTTGTGGGTTGGTCTATATTAGGCATACCTAATTTTTCGTCTTCTTTTCATTTTAAAAACGAATTAAAATGAATTAAATCGATTATTTAATGTCAATTTTTTGTCTACGTCGAAAATTAGTAACATAATGAGCATCAATCAGTAAAAAAAACAAAATAATATTACACATGTAATTTATTTTTAATACATTTTAAACTATTTTTTCGGTCAATTTTGCTCAAATATGGCCGTAAACGCTGACTCATGGCATAAAATCCGTGTATACAAAATAAATTTAACCCTCCGATTGAAATTTTTTTACCAAAAATCAGGGAGTTATCCGATTTTAATGAGATTTTCAGTGTTGATTTATCAATGAATGAATTCTATAATGCACCAGTTATTTTATTTCAAAACTTTCTGATTTAATTAAGTATTTCTGCTATGATAAATTAATATATAAAATTCATGTAAAATATGAATAGTATGATCTTAAGTTTAAAATGTCTTATTTTTAGATTCTAAAAACATATTTCTTCTTTTATAAGATAATAGCTAATTAAATGATTATCGAAAAAAGTTGTTTAAAAAAAGATCTCCAAAAATTATTTTTTTAGTTTTTATTTTCATTTTCACCTTCGGTCTTTTGTCTTTTTATTTACACTGTAATTAGTTTCGATTTTTTTTTGCACTCCCAAAATAAGGGGGGGGGGGTCAAAGTTAAGTGACCTGAAAAAAGATCAGAAAGTTTTGAAATAAAATAATTAATGCATTATAAAATTCATTCATTGATAAATCAACACTCAAAATTTCATTAAAATCGGATAATTCCCTGATTTTCGGTAAATGTTTTTCAAACGGGGTGTTAAATTTGTTTTTTTTGTAAAACATTGATATTTCGACTAATGGGGTATAAGTAAAGTCGTCGAGGCGGCCTAATATCGGTATCAGCCATACAGCGAGGGAGTCTATCCCCTTTTCACTTGCGCTAGACCAAGGAGATTGTTTTTTAGTATCTGAGGTGGAGCGCCACACCTACCACCAGCTCCTCACTTTACCGCATAGATCCCTGTGCTACTCATACGCTGAGTTGGCGAGGGCCAGTATTGAACCAAGAACCTTGTAGTTTCTAGTCGAACGCTCTACCAACTGAGCTAACCCGGGATTGGGTATACCTAGTCTATATCTTCGGTTTTAGAGTTGATATTATCGATAAGTGCAACAGACTGTTACAAGATCATTATCGTTCGCCAACAGACTGTTAGCTGACAAGTCTTGACAGCAATCAGGTCTCCAGGATCTGAGTATTCGCAGATTGCAGCAGTGCAGGTTCTCAAGTAAATTCCTTAGATTCAATTATTATTATTATTATTATTATTATTATTATTATTATTATTATTATTATTATTATTATTTCATTTGATGAGTTTTCCCATCCGCTTTAGCTGGTGGTTCATTGGAGTCTGAGTGACAGCAAGTCTCCTTAGATCTCCAGGACTCTTCTCAGTATTTTAGCCAATCTTGACAATGCTGTTATTTGGATGGTCACGATTCTTTATTTGATTTTCAATTCACACAGACTCTTTTCCAAATCCTTAGGGACCGTTTCAAGGGTACCAATTAAAATTGGCACGAACTTTACCTTCATGATCCAGAGTTTTTTTTTTCAGTTCTCTGGCAAGTCCAAGTATTAGTCTTTTCATTCACTCTGAGATCCATCGGACAGCAAAATCATCAAGATGACAAGTTCTCTTCTTTTTTTTTTTTTTGCTAATCAACATTAGGTCTGGTATCCTAGCTGGGATTAGGGTATCCGTCTGTATCTCTAAGTCCTATATAATTTTATGCGTCTCATTATCTAGAACAGACAACGGTTTGTGCATATACTATTTAGTAGTATGGTGAAAATTTAATTTCTTGCTCAATTCTCAGTGGTAAATACTTTCATCCAAGTGACGATCATAAAGAAAAGAATCAATGAAAGTAAAAATATGTAAAGAAAACTGAACACAAAAGAAATGGTACAATAAAATAATAATTTGAAATTAAGGGTTTTCTTAATAATCCACAATATATTGGAGTTAAAAATCTAAAAACAAACAAACAAACAAACAAAAACAAATAAAACTATTGTTACAAAATTGATAGGTTGCCTATAAATTATGTACGGTAGTGTAGAAATTAAGAACAACGATAATTCTGAATCATGGAAAAACGTATGAATAATTGAAAGGTTATAACCGTTTATAACCTTGTAGCTGGTCTCTGATTGGCCAGAGTCAAGCGTGAGACCAGATAGATAGTTAGAAAGCCAGTTTTGGCTGGGTGACTGAATGGAAACGATGCAAAAGGTGTCTACCGTATGTAGGCCTGTTCTCCACGCGTGTTGTTCTTACTTAGGTTTAATGAAGACGTATAAAAAACAATATCAAGTCTTGTGTTCGTTACTAAAAACAGCAACGGGCACAAAGACCCAAGAAATCTCAAGAAGGAAGATCAGAAGACTAAAGAGAAGCCTAGATGCCTAGATCCATACAGAAAAGAGACAACACGATCTAGCTCAGTAGCAGAACAACAATAGGATAAGATGATGAAAAGAAGGGCCTGTGTAACATTATAAAAAATAACAAATATATGTACCCTCCGGATGCAAGTATTTAAGTTTTGATGTAATAAAATAGTATATTAAATTGGAAAGGCTAATGAAAATAAATAAAATGCAGATAAAAAGATATGGGTATTATAAAAAAAAATAAAACAAACTAAACTAACCCTTCCTTCACTTTCGCCTTTCATTTCTAAATTTTTCTAATTTAATTATTTATTTAAAATAGGAAGTAAAGAATGAAATTACAGTTATTTCTTCTTGAATGTTTCTTATAAGATTTAGCCCCGAGATTTTCCCCATATTCATTAAGATAAAACCAAACAATTAGAAATCAATAATACCTAGCACATATTTATCAAAATCAAATTTTTAATATCAATATGCAAATTAGCCTTCCCGTTCACACTGTAAACCGCTATTTTGTTGTAATACAATTGCTATGGTCAACATCTATTGATATATTAAATCCCACATACGCATTGTGATAATGCCGACGCAATTTTTTTATTGGTACATATCACAGTATTAATAATGTAAACAATTTTATTAATAATTAAGGTTAAAATAAAAATAAAATCATGGAGAATGTGACGTAAATAACTATGGGAATTGTGACTTGAGAAGTGATATAGTCTCGGTTACAGACAGACGATCACACGATATCCATTATAATAAGATATAAAATATAGAACGGAAAATATAATAGAAAATAAAAAATAAAAAATGAAGAATTAGAAAATTATAATGATTTTAACATACATAGGCAACTTCGATAAGATTTGGAAGAAACATTCATGACAAAACCAAAAATTAAATAAATAAATATTGAAATAATATTTGTCTATTATAATTCTAAATAAAGTATACGAAACTTTTTGCAGTGTATTAACAGCCTGTTCCCATTAACGGACACAGAGAACGTTTTGTTATGGTAACACGAAGCAAGTTCTGTTACTATAGCAACGCTATTATTCATTACACTAATGGGAACTGAATATATGACTAATGAATATATATATATATATATATATATATATATATATATATATATATATATATATATATATTTCTTTCTGAATTCTCAGTGGTAAATACTTTCATCTAAGTGACGATCATAAAGAAAGGATTTTCTTTATTAAATCAATAAAAGTAAAAAATATGTAAAGAAAACTGAACACAAAAGAAATGATACAATAAAATAATAATTTGAAATTAAGGGTTTTCTTAATAATCCACAATATATTGGAGTTAAAAATCTAAAAAAAAACAAACAAACAAACAAACAACAAAAACAAATAAAACTATTGTTACATAATTGATAGGTTGCCTATTAATTATGTACGGTAGTGTAGAAATTAAGAACAACAGTAATTCTGAATCATGGAAAAACGTATGTGTAATTGAAAGGATATAACCGTTTACTAACCTTGTAGCTGGTCTCTGATTGGCCAGAGCCAAGCGTGAGAACAGAAAGCTAGTTAGAAAGCCAATTTTGGCTGGGTGACTGAACGGAAAAGATGCAAAAGGCGTCTATAATGTAGGCCATTTCACATATATATATATATATATATATATATATATATATGTGTGTGTGTGTGTGTGTTGTGTGTGTGTGTGTGTGATGAACAAAGAGTGATAAGATAAATTTATACCAACCCCTCCACGAGTAGGATGTGACACATGGTCAATTTCTTAAGGAGTTTAGCTGGTTTGAATTCAGAGTTTTCCTTCTCCTATACTAGTTGCTATACCAAGGTTAAAAAGCTCAGTTTCTCTTACTATTTACTGGCGGGAGAATAATTGGATCCATGCCTTTTCCAAAGGTATTAGTGCTATGTGAGATGCAAACAGTCACGTCCAGGATTTAAACTCTGTTCAGCGAGTTCATTTCCTACGACGATAACCATTACACAAGGCGCCTCCATCTTCCTAAATAAAGTGTGGTAACAGGAAGCAAGTTATGTTACTATAGCAACAAGATTACTCATTACACTGGAGGAACCCGATTACATGACTAACGAACATATATATATATATATATGAAAGAAAGTAAACAAACAATGTGTTTATTTTTATATGGCCTTTTTAGCCGACAATTTTTGGAGGATATGTGCTTAATTGATGTCATACCTAATTTTGAAAATTAATTAGTCAATAATTAATGAATTTAGGCTGGCATATATGTTCAAATGTAAGGCTAAACAAATCGAGAAAATGTCAATCCCTGTATGTACATTTCAACCTATTAGGTATCATCATGTCTATAACAGGGATTGACATTTTCTCGATTTGTTTAGCCTTACATTTGAACATATATGCCCGCCTAAATTCATTAATTATTAACTAATTAATTTTCAAAATTAGGTATGACATCAATTAAGCATATATCCTCAAAAAAAAAATATATATATATATATGTGTGTGTGTGTGTGGTTAAAAAGTACAGACATCTTTTTCCTACATATTTTGGTTCTAATCCTTTCAAGCCGCCGAATGGATGTTACAATGTCATGCAGAAATTAGCTAATACATTTGCCATAAGTAATATGTTCCCCAGTACTTTTGGTTCCATCATGGGCCATCATCGGAGAATGAAGACAATACAACTTTACAAGCCTTCTATTTGTACTGATATAATATGCAGTAGCGTTTTATTATATATTCTGTAAATAACAGTAATTAAAGACATCTAAGTTCGTTAACATTGGATTCAAAATTAATTCTATCAATACGGGGACTTTTACTTCTATTGGTGGGACCAAAAGTACTCGGAACATATTACTTATAGTATATTATTTGACGATTTCGGCCTGACATTGTAACTTTGAAAGGATTAAAACCAGAATATCTAGACAAAAGATGTCTATACTATTTAAACAAACATGTCTGAATGAAGGAATACTGCCAAATCACACACACACACACACACACACACACACGCGCGCGCGCACACATGTATATAATATTGATGTTATAGTTTACTATTATAAGTAAAGAGTGCTCAATATCAATGATAAATCACATACTGGTTTGAAATTCGAATAGATGAGAAACTATCACTTACTAAGAGTCATTAGCTTCATGTATTCGCTACTTCTCGGTGAAACCTGGTATTATTATATATGAACCTGGTATTATTATATATATGAACCTGGTATTATTATATATGAACCTGGTATTATTATATATTCTGATATTATCGGTTTTCTAAACCAACTCTACATCTTTATTGTGTGTTTTCTCATATTCAATCATTATTCCGACTTATTCGGTTACTTTGTTTTGTCTTTTCCATTAAGTCATTCTCTCTTCAATATATATATATATATATATATATATATATATTTATACCGAAATTTATGTGAACTCCAGTAAAACAGAGTTCATGAGTTTCAAAAAGAAAGGAAACATCTCAACACTCAACGGCACGCCTCTCAAGCCTGTAGAACAATTCACGTACCTAGGTAGTAATATCTCATCCACAGAGAAAGATGTTAACACACGAATAGCAAAGGCATGGTCGGCCACAAACAAATTGTCAGTCATATGGAGGTCTGATCTCCCTGACAAGCTGAAGCGACAGTTCTTCCAGGCTGTGGTTATATCGGTGCTGCTATATGGCTGCACCACTTGGACCCTAACGAAGCGTCTTGAAAATAAGCTAGATGGAAGCTGCACAAGAATGCTACGTGCAGTCTTGAACAAATCGTGGAAGCAGCACCCCACGAAGAGACAGCTGTACGGTCACCTGCCCCCCCTCTCTCAAACTATCCGAGTGAGACGGACAAGGCATGCAGGGCACTGGAGAAGCAAGGACGAACTCATAAGCGACGTTCTCCTGTGGAAGCCAACACATGGACATGCAAGTGTGGGCGCCCAGCAAAAACCTACATTGACCAGCTATGCGAGGATGCTATATGCTCAGCAGAGGACCTCCCAGGTGCAATGAGTGATAGGGAGGGTTGGCGAGAGATTGTCATGGATATCCGTGCTGCAAGCGCGACATGATGATGATGATGATATATATATATATATATATATATATATATATATAAGGGCTTTATAATTTGCTTGAAGCATTGTCTTTATATTGGTTTGTTGGTTGGTTTTGAAGGCTATCACAATGCAATTGTAAAGAAAAAAGAAGGTAACTATGGTGTTGTTTGTTAACCTGTAATTAAAAAAAAAATAATTCATAATATTTCGAGATAAAAATCACTTCTACAGAAGATCTCCGAAACTGAAGTTGTTGTTAGTGACTGTCCATTTGGTTTTGTCTCATGTCTTCCAAATTCTCTGCGTGTGTGTGTGTGTGGGGGGGCGTTTGTTTATGTGTGTGTTTGTGTGTACATGTACTTATGTTGTGTGCCTGTTCAACAGAAAGGTTAATGCTTAGAGGGTGAGCCAAACCTGGAATGATAATCAGACACTGTTGAACATGCACACACACACACACACACACACACACACACACACACACACACACACAGAGGATTTGTAATCCACACACACGTATTTCGAAGTTTACTTCTCATCAGTGTGGCTCGACTTTATAACAGCTACCTCTAGCCGGGATCGAAACCCGACAGAATTTTCGTCTGCCAAGTTTCTTACCATTGAGGCCTTCAGCGGCTGTCAGTCTGGGGCGAACAATTAATTGATACATACTTACGGGGGTATGTTTTTACAATCACCAGAGAACTCAAATCTGTAAACAGCGACAGGCGAGTAACGGCTTACGCCAAACGGTGAAATTTCAATCAATCGCAGTGCTCTACTATAAGAGTGGGAAGCGTATATATCAGTCATCCACAGACACGTGTTTCGAAGTTTACTTCTCATCAGTGCGGATATATATATATATATATATATATATATATATATATATAACAGTGAATTCCAAAAAGATAAATTTGTTATAGGTGATGAAGTCAACGTTAAAACGTTTTGGTTTTTTAAACCTTCATCATGACATTTGGATGAAATATTTCTTTTTGAAAATGTTGCCACCGTTCCAATTTTGAAAAATTGTAAAAAAAAAAAAAAAAAAAAAAAGACGCTGGCAAACTGTTATGATCCCTTTTTTCTGTATGCACTTTTTCATATTCCGTTATCTAAAAACCAAAAACCAAAAACCAAAAACACCCATCACTATTCCATCCTAATGCTATGATGAAGATTTGATAAAAACCAAAACGTTTCAACGTCGACTTCACCATCAAGAATAAATTCCTCTTTTTTGGAATACTTTGTTTTTCTATTTTCCACTTAGATTTAAAAATAGTGCATACACATTAATATTCTTCTAACTAAGAAGCATGCCAAATTTGGTTATTGATTTTTACTGATTAAGAGATATAATTAATTAATTAAACAAAAATCAAATGATTTGCAATAATCGTGGCATAGCTACTGCTACTAATATAAAAAAAAACTTCCGCTGTATCAATAGTAAAATGGCGCCGCTGCTGGTAATTTGAAGTTGACAAATTTGTGCCCTAATAGTTTCAGCTCGTATCACCGTTTCTCGCGTATCACCGGTCTAATTTTAGAAATATTTATTTGGTTAGAAAGAAAAGAAAATAATCTTTTTAAATATGTAATTTGTATGTGGTTTTATCGATTGAATTATTTTTTACAGCGAAGTAAAAAAAAAAAAGCCTTTTACAAAATTTAGACATGAGTTAAAAAACGAGGTAGTTAAGTTATAACTTATTTGAAGAAACTTAACTTACATTTCATAAATAAGTAAACAAACACTGTTTGTTTACTTATTTACAAAATTCTTTTACTGTTTGTCAAACAGTAAAATAATAAAGAAATATCTAAATAAATACATACATATAGTATTCGAGAGTTTTTTTTTATCTTTAAATTTTTTAGTAACACTTAGCTTAACATTTAAATGTGAAATACAATGTACTGTAATTATTACGATGTTTTAATACTAAACAAACATCTCTATATAAAAGTTTAAAAAAATACAATAACAAGTAAATGTATAACAATAATAACAATAACACAATTTTAAAAGTAAAAATACGGTTTAGTTGAAGATGAAGTTTAGTGTATAAACACTAAACAAACATAAAATAAACATGATTCTAATGTATGTAACTTGAATATGAAAATTTGTTATTTAATAAAGAATATAAAATAGATAGACAGATTAAAAAAAAAGATTAAGTCAATACATTCACTTTTTTTTCTTTTTTTTTAAACTAAAAACCGTTAAGATAAATGGTCTTTCAACAAATATTAGGTACCACCAATTCTCCCTGTGAAATTTACCCCCCGTCTATACAATGAAACTTGCATAAAAATTAATATTATCTTGAAAAAAAATTTTCCATTCGAAAGAAGCAACATTAAAAAACTCCTGATGATTTAAAAAAAATTAATCTTACGGAAATAATGAAAATTATGATTGATAAACAATGTTTTCATTTTTGCACCGTTAAATCAACTGAAATTTAACGTAGCCAAAAACAAGTAACGACCAGAGGATTTTTTAAAAATTCTATGAAAAATCAATTAATGGTCGGATTTTCACGAAAATTTCCATAAGTATTTACCTATAAATATGTCTGAAAACACTCGCTGGTGTTCCTAATTTTTTTTAGTCTGGTCATGGACCGGGTACTTTAGCTATATATATATATATATATATATATATATATATATATATATATATGTGTGTGTGTGTGTGTGTGTGTGCGTATGTGTGTGCATGCGTGTGTGTCGAACCCTATAATAATCCTGCTAGTTTTTTTTACAGGAACTATGCTCGTATATAATATACGTCGACCCACAGAGGTGATCTCACCCTCTAAGGTGCAATGTGTGTGTGTGTGTGTGTGTGTGTTCCCGCGTTCCTTTTTCACACACCTCTTGGTACATATTGCATATACATATAATAAATAATGAATGAATAATCATGGTAAATAATGCATCGAGTCTATATGCAAGAATGACGTGTACCCCTTCTCTTACGTTGCAGGTGTGCTCAACTTTATTTCCCTCGGTAACCCACCATTAATACAGGTATATGTTAATGTCTTTACCGCCATTAATACAGGTATATGTCTTTGATTCGTAATGAAACCGCTTACCACCCCATCATTCTCCCCCCTTTTTTTATAACTATGTGTGTGCGTGTGTTCGCGCGTGGGTGGGTACGCCCGAAAAATCCATGAATGAATCTCTCCTCTCTCTCTTTTCTCCCCGCCCCCTCTCTCTTTTTATGTCTCCCCCTCTCTCTGGAAGCTGACTGACCAAGTCATGATGAGTCAGACCAAAATGGATGTTTGTCAATATTCTCGTATTCCTCCCATTTTTATGATACCGGAAGTAGTATTTAATGCTAAAACTGTTTTTTTATGTGGACATCAAATATAGCAATATTGTTAATATAATCAGATGCATCATACCCTAATCGAAAATCAATATAAAAAGTATTGATTATCGACATAATCATATTCTTACCTGGAATATCTTTTGTAGTCACAAATTTATTCTTTTTTATGCATGGCTATTGCGTATTTTACACGTATGAGATTGAAAATCAACCGACGTGACCAAGGACCAGCTACCCGGATATAGTCTATAAAAGTAAAGTCGGCGGTGCGTCCTATTGTCGGTATCAGCTAGACAGCGAGGGAGTTAATCCCCTTTCCACTAGAGCTAGGCCAGTAGATTGTTTTTGCATCTGAGGTGGAGCACCACACCTACCATCAGATCCTCACTTTACCACAAAGGTCCAAGCTGTGCTACTTACGTATTGAGTTGGTAAGAGCCGGTATCAAACCGGAACCTCATGGTTCTAGGCGGACGTTTTACCGATTGAGCTAAACCGCTTACATTAATATTCTATTTTAAAATAATAAACAATACCTGAAAACTTACCACAGTCAGTCTGCCCTACTCTGCATTGGGTGATCAATTTGTGTCTCAAAGTTTTAGAGAATTTTATGCGTTTCAGCTTCAAGGACAGTTTCTAGATTTGTGCATATATCATTTGTTAGTTTGGTGAAATTTCAATTTCTTCGCACAATTCCCAGTGGATCACCTTTCCCACCCAGTCGTGTCTTTCTTGTATTTCTTTTGTGCTAGCTTTCTGCATTCACTTACTATGTGATTTACTGTTTCATCCCTACGGCTACATAGTCTGCACTTGCTATTCTCTTGTGTGTGATACTTTTTGCATTTGATATTGTAGCAGAGAGAGAGAGAGAGAGAGAGAGAGAGAGAGAGAGAGAGAGAGAGAGAGAGAGAGAGAGAGAGAGATAGAGGGGGGTCACTTGCCTCGTGGGACACAAGCAGGTGCGAACCTATCTCGCTTGCAGGATGAGTGGCAACGAAAAATATGACTGCCTTGGCACTATAATTTAAATACGTATGATGTCTAAGCCAATAGACGTGGCGATAGTAAATCAGCAGGTATGCACATTTCTCTCAGAACGCTGTACGTAAAACGACAGACAACTGAGAAGGGGGTGAGATGCTTCGAAGAAAGAAATTAGACGAATCAATTTCACAACCTAGAGTATCTTCAAAGTGAATTACAGTATCCAATCTCTATATATAAGAAAAGAACAAATTTAAAATATTCCAAATTAAGAAAGCTTGATAAATCTATATAACTTGTAAGGACAAGAAAATGGTCAAATAACTAAAAGTGTGGCTGTCTTGCTTGCAGGATGAGTGGCTACCTTGGCACTACAATTTGAATACATGTAATTTCTAAGCACAGAGACGTGGCGATAGTAAATCTGCACATATACAAATTTCTGTCGGATCGCCGTATATAAAACAAGAGACAACCAAGAAGGGGGTGAGATGCTTTGAAGCAGTGGATGGGTCAAGTATGAAGGACTGCTAGAAGATTGTTGCGGGATGAGAAAGTTTGTTGTCGAACTAAGATATTAGACGAATCAATTTCACAACCTAGAGTATCTTCAAAGTGAATTACAGTATCCAATCTCTATATATAAGAAAAGAACAGATTAAATTTCTACAGATGGAACTCAAGGATAATTGCTAGGATTTGGCACGGATTAGTTCAAGATAGAATCCTACAATCATGAAACCACAAATCAATGCTTAAATTGGACAACAAAGTATCTGGAGAGAGAGAGAGAGAGAGAGAGAGAGAGAGAGAGAGAGAGAGAGAGAGAGAGAGAGAGAGAGAGAGGACTTGCCTCGTGGGGCAAGGCGGGTGCCAGGCCCCGACACTAACTTTTTTCATGACCATCCCAAACAAAAATTATCAACCGTCCCAAATGGGGTTTGGACCGTCCCGAAATCAAAATATTTTTGTTTAATTCATTAGCATCATCTATACTTTTCACTCATCAGTAGCATAATAACATGTAATAAAACATTAAGAAAAGCTGATGCAGTTGACAGAAACATTTATTTATAATCAAGAATAATGAAATAAAAATTTATAAACTAAAATTTATTCTATTTCCATCTTTATGCGGACATTTTCCAATCATAAAAATATATACTGTGTGACTGTGTCTATTTCTTCAGTGTTGTTGCCATTAGTAATTTTAAGTCTAGAACTAGACCGTTTTTGAGGTCAGTATTCGGGCAATCACTGGACGGCCAATATTGGAATGTAGTACTAACTTTTAGGAAAATTTTTTACCGTCCCCGGCAAACTGTCCCGGATGACGTATTGATCGTCCCGGATGTAATTTTTATCGTCCCCGGGACGACGGGACAACAGTACGGCGTTAATGTCGAGCCCTGGCGGGTGCGAACCTATCTTGCTTATAGGATGAGTGGCAACGAAAAATATGGCTACCTTGGCATTACAATCTGAATACATGTGATTTCTAAGCAAATAGACGTGGCGATAGTAATTTGTACGTATGCAAATTTCTCTCACATCGCTGTAAATAAAACGAGAGACAACTGAGAAGGGGCGAGATGCTTCGAAGTGGTTGATGAGCGTATACGGAGGACTGCCAGAAGATTGTTGCGGCACGAGAAATTTTTACGTCGAACTTTACAGTAGAAGAAAGAAATTGGACGAATCAATTTCACAGCCTAGAGGTATAATTAGATATGGTTTTCTGGCCGTGATTCGGTGATCTTTTAGATCCTTATCCCCCAGCTATGGGTTAAATAGTACCACTACTCTGATCTCTCTGATAAGATAAAACGAGAATTCTTTCAAGATGTAGCTGGGTCAATGTTACTATACGGCTGCACCCCTTGGACCCTAACGAAACGATTAGAGAAAAAGTCGATGGAAACTACAAGGATGTTGCAATGATTTGTTTTGTTTTGTTTTGTTTTCTTTACGGCATATTAACCTCAGTGGGTCATTTAATGCCGACAAAGTTTTGAAATAAATTCATTCTTAACGGATACTCCATTTTTTATAAACACATTTTCTATTTAACCCATTGATAGGACCCTAACAGGTACTACCACTCCGGGTCAGAATGGACTAGGGAGCAATGGTGATGAAGGGGTACTCCACATTCCCCAAACCTCCAGAAATAGAACCTCACAATCAGATAGAGTTTAACGTCATTCCCAGGACATGAAGACCCTCAGCCACAGCCTTCTAGCACCCATATGATAAAAAGGGTTGGAGCTTGCTATAAGGGCAATAGGACTGGGGCATTCATATATATATTTACCAACCCCTCCGCACGAGCAGGATGCGACACAAGGTCAATTTCTTAAGCGGAGTTTAGCAGGTTTGAATTCAGAGTTTTCCTTCTCCTAGACTGGTTACCTAGCCATGGTTAAAGAGTCCAGTCTGCCCTGTTATTTACCCATAGCTGGAGGGAGAATTGGATTCATACCTTTCCCAAGGGTATTAGCGCCATGTGAAATTCCAACAGCTTCGTCCAGGAATTGAACTCGCATTGACGAGTCCATTTCCTACGACTCTAACCATTAGACCACGCATTCATATAGGTGATAGGACTTGACATGGCCAGCCGATTGCCCGTCTAGCCCAATTAAGGGCCAAAGTGGAGTGTTGCATGTCATGGACTGCTCAGCTAATTGGGTTCCGTCCTTAAGCATAACTGGTCGCCACCCACGGGGCTGTCATGAACAAAATCTTAAAAGCAGCACTCCACAAAAAGCAGCTGTACCGCCACCTAACTCCAATCACAAAACACCAAAGTCAGACGAACCAGACGTGCTGGACACGGCTGTAGATGCGTTTCATTTTCCAAAACTGATTCTGGTTTGTGCATTAAAAAAAAAAGATCTTTAAAAATCGTATTAAACATTAGTCATTCTACCGGTTTCAAGTTTACACTGACAACGTCAGAAAGTCTACGTCGCACTGTTAGACATTTGTTAAGACATTCAACTGCATTGAAATACTAAATAGAAAAATACGACGCTTATTTCATTTTTAATAATTTCTTATTGAAACAGCTGCTCGCGTGGGAAGTCTCTTTCATTCTTATTTGAAAATCTATTTTCTAAATGTTGAATGACTATTTGTTTATGTACTTATATGTGTGTATAGATATAATAAAGATGAGTGATTAAACTTTACAGGTGGGAACTATTCTTTAAATGAGGCATAGTTTATAAAAGACAGGTAAAAAGAATTCATCAGTGAATCTTATATGTTTGTAGCCACTCAAATGTCACTTAGCCCTGTCCGCTGGGATGTACATTATATACATACAGGTATACACTAGTGTGGGTATAGATTATATACAAACAGATATACATTATGCACGTATACAGCATATACATACGGTATCACCGATTTTCTTCTGAAACAAAGATACCAAGATTTTTTTTATTTCTTGTAGAACATTATACAATAAAAAACGGATATTGTTAGATATTACTCATTACCAAACTCTACAGCAGACTGGCAATAAGTAATATTTCTTGTAGAACATTATACAATAAAAACGGATATTGTTAGATATTACTCATTACCAAACTCTACAGCAGACTGCAATAAGTAATATTTCTTGTAGAACATTATACAATCAAAACGGATATTGTTAGATATTACTCATTACCAAACTCTACAGCAGACAGGCAATAAGTAATATTTCTTGTAAACATTATACAATCAAAACGGATATTGTTAGATATTACTCATTACTAAACCCTACAGCAGACTGGCAATAAGTAATACATAATGTAAAATCGTGGGACACTGGCTCAAAGGATGGCAACCGATATGTGACCCTGCAGGAACAATGGAAACTTTGAATGACAATCATGGTCATGGGTCATTCTATTCTGATGTGTGAATCAGGAACCAGGATGAAAATTGAAGTTGCTTGAGATAGCAGAGGAGTTGAAGATATCAGAAGGCAGTGTATTCACCATTTTGCATGACATTTGTCAATGAGAACCTGTGTTTAAAGTGGGCGCTCACAGTCGACCAAAAACAAGAACGCGTCGACGATTCATAGCGTTATTTGCAACAGTTTCGACGCATCCAAAAAGGAGTTTTGCGTAAATATGTGACAATGGATGAAACATGAATCCACCAGTTCACGCCGGAGTCAAATCGGCAGTCAGCTAAGTTGACAGTAGCAGGTGAAAGCCATCCAAAGCGACCAAGGGATGTTCATCGATTACCTCCAGAAAGGAAGAACCATCAATAGCAAATATAATATAGCATTATTGGTGTGTTTGAAGGAAGAAATCGCAAAAAAACGGCCACAATTCAAGAAGAATGCATCCTTTCACAAGTCGATCGCAACGATGGCAGAACTACATGAATTGCACTACGAATTTCTTTCATCCCCCTATTCTCCAGATCTGGCCACCAGCGCACTACTGGCTGTTTACAGACCTCAAAAGAATGCCCCAAATCGTTCTACAAAAAAAGGCATCGAATTGTTAGAGAAGCGTTGGAATTAGTATATCACCTTAGAAGGATACTATGTTGATGAATAAAGTCGAAATTTGCCAAAAAGTTTTATTAGTTAGGCCCGGGACTTATTGAGTGATGAGTTACTTATAGTACAAACTCTCTTACATTAAATTTTTAACTCTCACCCCCTGATGCAATATCTTTCAAAAATCAATTTTTACACTACCCGGACGGCGTTTTTTTTTTTTGCTAGTCTATTTAACAAATGGTTGACTATTAACTCAGACGACGTCAATAATTATGACTGATGCAACGGTAGCCATTAACAGTGACTGTTATTGTCATGAGATGCTTTTGTCGTTTATTGTAAAGTTATTGTTATCCTCGCAATATGCGTCATCACTTCATACATCTTTATGTCGCAGTATTGGATCTTATACTGTGATTAGTAATATGAACATTTCCAGCATTTCAAAAGTGTTTGGCAAAAGTGTAATATCTTAAGATCGCAGTTATTTCCCCTGTTTTCACTCCGTATGTTAAGAAGTCGGCGGAGTGTTCTATTGTCGGTATCAGCCAAACAGCGAAGGAGTCTATCTCGATTTTTACGTTTAAGATTGAGTGCAACACCTACCGTTAGCCCCCAGATGCTTTACCACACAGATCAGATTACCCAACCTGTGCTACTCATGCACTGAGTTGGTGAGGGCCGGATTAGTTCAGTCGGTGTGTAAGACACGAGAAAATATCGCCCGTAACAACTCAAATCTGAATTTCAGTGTTTTCAAAACCAACTTAAATAACATTTTATAAACATTTCCACTAAGTATAGAACAGTGCTGAGCACCCCACAAGGAAACGGCTGTACGGTCACCTGCCCCCCCCCCCATTTCACAAACTATCCGAGTGAGACGGGCAAGACATGCAGGACACTGCTGGAGAAGCCAAGGGTGAACTCATAAGCGACGTTCCCCTGTGGAAGCCAACACATGGACATGCAAGTGTGGGGCGCCCAGCAAGGACCTACATTGACCAGCTATGTGAGGATGCTGGCTGCTACGCAGAGGAGCTCCCAGGTGCAATGAATGATAGGGAAGGTTGGCGAGAGATTGTCATGGATACCCGTGTTGTATGCGCGACATGATGATGATGATGATAGAACAGTGGTTCCCAACCTTTTTCTATTCCCGCAGTCTTAAAATAGTTTTGCTCTGACCTCGCACCCCTTAAAAAAGTTTTTCTCTGACCTCGTACCCTTAAAAGAGTTTTGCTCTGACCTCGCACCCCTTAAAAAAGGTTTGCTAGGACCTCACACCCCTACAATTTATACTTTTGTTCAAAAATATCGAATGGGAAGTTTTATCAAAAGATCATATATAGTTCATTCTCTAAATAATAATAACAATAATAACAATAATAATAATAATAATAATAATGATGATGATGATGATGATAATAATATAACAATAATCACATCATAATCATCATCATCATCTGCAATGAAGAAACGAAAATATAAATAATATTAATTACAAAAGAAAAGAATTTAATCTAAATTTGAACGGACGCTTCTCGCACCGCCTGGAATGTGTCCCTGGTCGGGAACCCCTGGTATAGAACAATGAGGCTTGCACATTTTGTAGATCTAACACAAAGATATCCACGCGAGTTTTATTTACATAGTCTTTTAATAGCCAAATACAAATTTAGATCAAGAAGATTTGCACGGTTTATAGATCTAACACAAAGATATCTAATTACTTTTTTCTTACGGGGTTAATTCATTTTGTTAAAATGCAGGTAAAAGTTTTCCATGCTGATTAAAAAATCGATTAAAAAGTAAATACAAATAAACTTTAAAATAATCTATCTAAAAGCTAATTTTTTAAAATGGTACTTGACAAGAATTCATATAGTTAGGGTTAGGGTTAGGATTAGAGTTAGGGTTGGGGTTAGTTTTAGGGTAAGCATTAGGGTTTAGAGTTAGGGTTACAATTTTATGTTCTAATAATTGATAGTGGAAAATGTCATTTTTCCACTTCGGAAAAAATTCATGATAAAACTTACTTTTATCTTTCCTTTAATTAAAAAACAAAACAAACTTTGGTTAAAATTCCCATGTTTGATCACAAAGTCATTAACGGTATCTATATTTTTCATTTAAAATAATTTTTTGTATCTTTATCCTTCACAAAATATAAATATAAATGAATATAAATGAATATAAATAAAGTTTTGTGTTAATATGTGTTGTTATTTTTAACAAAGGGCCGGGTTAGCTCAGTCGGTTGAGCGTTCGACTAGAAATCACAAGGTTCCTAGTTCGATACCAGCCCTCGCCAACACAGGGATCTGTGCAGTAAAGTAAGGAGCTGATGGTAGGTGTGGCGCTCCACTAAGATAATCTCCTTGGTCTAGCGCTAGTGAAAAGGGATAGACTCCCTCGATGCATGGCTGATACCGACATTAGGCCACCCGACGACTTTACTTATTTTTAACATTACTTGCATTCATAATAAAATATTTAAGGGGCTGTAGAATAAGCATAAGGTTGATCTATTTTACCGGAACTGGCAAAATAGCCTCTTCCTTGATTTTATTATCAATTTTTTATTTTCAATTAAATCTTGATTTAATTTTGCAATTTACAAATTAAAACTTTGATAGCTAAACAACTAAACTGACAACTCAAACAGGTAAGTATTGGTTGGTTGAGGGTGAGTAAACACCAGCATCTAAAAAAAAAAAAACAGGAAAAGAGCGAACGAGCTCAAGAGGAGCCAACGACCACCCACACTGACAGTAGTAAGATTGGGGTTCTTACTACACACATAGTAGTAGTAAAGTCGTCCGGGTGGCCTATCAGCCAATCAGCGAGGGAATCTATCCCTTTTCACTAGTGCTAGAGATTGTTTTTGCGTCTGAGGTGGAGCGCCACACCTACCATCAACTCTTAAATTTACCACACAAATCCCTATGCTACTCATACGCTGGGTTAGCGAGGGCCGGTATCGAACTAAGAACCTTGCGTTTCTAGCCGAACACTTAACGACTGAGCTAACCCTGGTCGTCAACCCATCTAGGACCAGGAAGAGACTGTTATAAAACCATCACCGCTGATTAGATAATCCCGATGAAGGGCAGGGGAGTAAACCCTGATAATAAATCCGGAGCCGGAGTCCCTAAGGTGGAGTAACGCTGAATTTCAGTGCTACACACAACTCCTGCGACACTGCCTTTTCAAACTGCATAGGTTTCTTACCTTTCCTTTGGACCACAGCGGCAGTGTACAGAGGAGATCTGCTGCTTGGGCAACAACACATCCTCCAAAACAACCCTCCCAGGCTACGTAGTTAAAAATTGGACACTACTCCATCGTCTTTTACAGACGGAGGGATGCCAACAACATTTTGCAACTTGATTGTTTGGTAGTAACATTTCATTTTTCCCATCAATTTTGATAAAGAAATTACGTCATTTCCAATTTCCAAGGGAAAGTTTTGAGAAAGTTTGCACCAAATAAAAGATGATCATTTTGATTTTTAGTTTCTCAGCAAAAGAAAAACAGTCACTGAGAAAGTTTACATGAGGGTAATTTCATGTCAAATCATCCAGAAAAAAGTAAAATTGTCACCCACCCTCTTCAATTTTTCTGAAATTTTTTTCCAGGTGTGGACTATGTTAACGTTAGACAATCCCCAAAATTTGAGCTTCCAATTCCAAAACTTAGCGGAGTTATGTCGATTTTTAGCTTTTCAAATTTGGTGGGGTTTGCAAAAAATGGCGACTTTTTGTAATCTATTTTTGTCTGTAAAAATGAATTCTAGAACTTCCCTACTTCTAAAAATTGCTTTATAAAAGCATTTTTCCCAAGGAATCCAAAAAGGCTATAAAAAATCTTAAAGTCAACCAATTTTAAATTATTTATGATCTCTGTTTTTTCATATCAAGATCAATATCCCGAGTTGGTACTGCATTTTTGGCAATTTTTTTTCCTGCTATTATTTCACATATATTGAACATTATTCGTCAACCTGGAGAATACACTCGTGATGTGATTGTCCCAGACCATCTCCCGGACTGGAAGAAGCGTCGCGGGGGTCAACAACAAAACAAAACATGGCTAATGACGGTGAGGGCTGATCTTGAACGAAATATGGATCCTCGTATCTACGGATTGCGTCTCTGGAACTGGACTGGTTGGAGATCACCCATTCCCTTATCGGATCAACAGGCATGGTCGGCCTTAGTGAGAGACTCAGCAAATTCTGTAGATTGAGCGGGCAAAACCCACCCCGGGCGAATGCTGCCATAAAAACAAAAAATAGGAATTTTACAAGTCACTAGTGAGAAATGATAGGACATGTATACGTTAGTTGGATCTTGAACAAAGACCCTGAAAAAAAAATAACGGAAGCAAAGACCAGTTCACGGGCTAATGTTATGTATCTACTTCTATATAAAACTCAGTGTGACTATATATGCTACATACCACTATTTAGCATTTCACATAGTACTAATAACATTGGGAAAGATATGTATCCAACTGTTCGGGCTCCAGCTATGGGTAAATAGTAGGGCAGACAGGACTCTTTAACCTTGGTTAGGCGAACGATTAGGAGAAGGAAAACTAAATTCAAGCCTGCAAATTCTACTTATGAAATTGACCTTGCGTCACATCCCACTAATGTGGAGAGATTAGTTGGTAAATACATACTTACACTACTAATCTCTCATCCACCCTCACACCCACACACGCAACCCCTTAGTTTTTTCCCTCTCTCACCAAAAGATCCTTTACTCTAGTCTTCTTTTTCTGTGTCACCTCTTTTCTTTCTCGTTTTCTCAATTTCTCTTTCTTTCCAAACCTTCATTTTTTCTTCACATTCTTTAATTATCTATTCTTCACTTGGGTGATTTGAAAGGAATTCAGACGATCAATGCTCCTGCATTCTTAAATCGCCAACACGAATGATACCACCATCTCAAACCCATGGACATGCAGAAGTTCCAATCCGTATGTAAATAGTAGTAAAGTTTGCGGAGTGGCCTATTGTCGGTATCAACCGGACAGCGTGGGAGTCTTTCCCCTCTTCGCTAGTGCTAAAAAGGGGAGATTGTTTTGTTTGTTGATGTTTTTGCACCACACCTACCGTCAGTTCCGAGATGATTTATCCCCCAGATCAGATTAGCCAAGTTGTGCTACTCATTCACTGAGTTGGCAAGGACTGGCAACCATCCCAGAAACTGGCGATTACCGAAGCGGATTCTCTACCGACTGAGCTAAACCGATTCCCGCCACAAAAAAAAGACGGGAACTGATGAAGCATAAGACTTGAATGAAATATAATAACTTAAGAGTCGGAACTGACAAAACTCTTTCCTTCAAGATACACTTTCCTCAGAGTCCAAATAATATGGGAAAATCAATGAAAACGCTACAACTTAATGGGTGCCACCATGTTTAAAATGTCGTCCTCTTTATTGAACTTAAAGGAAAGTCCTCTTCAATCCTAAAAGATTTTACTCTTCATTGTTTACGAAAGACAAACGACGTCAAGTGTTTTTAGGTTTGGCTTTCATTGACTAATTCTTCTTTTGTGAGTAAAAAAAAAGATGTTTACAAAAAGCAGAGTGTGAAAATAAACCATCAAAGAAATCTGGAGATGATTAAAGAATTTATTAACTGAATAATATTTACTCTTTCGTGTAAACGTCAATCAGTATTTAAATATAAGCAGATCAAGTCTTTATTTTCCTGATCTTCAACTAGGCAGGACTAACACAAGGTTTTTTTTTACGTGGGGAGCCACGCACGAATCGAAGCTCATGTAGTGGTCAGGCAAAAAGTGCGTGGTCCCGTCGGCATTTCCCTTTTGGAGCGACTCAGGTACTGGACAATAAACCTGACCCTTCGCTTTTTAGGAAAGGGGAAGCGACCCCCTGTGAACACGTGATATATTTTATCTCACTCGTCGTTTCAGAAACCGAAGCTCCTGAACAAAAGGCAAGTATTATAAAATCAGATTAAGTCTCTAATTCTTTTAAGTGCTGATTCACATGGTGTTTATATAGTTCATTACACAACAAATTCATTTTTCAACATAATCTCCTTCCCCTGTTAGTGTACTTAATTCAGTGGTGAATATTAATCAAATAGTAAAGTCAGGGGAGTAACCTATTATTGGTATCATCAATACAGCGAAGGACTCTATTCCTTTTTCACTAGCTCTAGACTAGGGAGATTTCTTTTTGCGTCTGATGTGGAGAGCCACAACAACCATCAGCTCCCTACTTTACCACAAAGATCCAAGCTTGCTACTCAAGCGCTGAGTTGATGAGGACCGGTATCAAATCCTATACCTTGTGATTCTCTCGAGAGAATCGCCTCTGAAGCAAGCCGTCTGGCCCATTACTGCAAACGATCTACTATTAGTAGCCGTGAAGTCCAGACTGCTGTCCGTCTCCTTTTGCCCGGAGAATTGGCCAAACATGCCGTTTCTGAGG
Organism: Doryteuthis pealeii; assembly: GCA_023376005.1. NCBI lineage: Eukaryota > Metazoa > Mollusca > Cephalopoda > Myopsida > Loliginidae > Doryteuthis > Doryteuthis pealeii. The sequence continues at coordinate 68,568,622 of CM042137.1, read as the reverse complement.
GAACCAAAGATGTCACCAAATATGCCAACACAAAGTAAATTATCTTTAAAAGATAAACAAACATCTTAAACATCTAAGAGTTCAAATTCCGAAGTTTGAAATCTGTAGACGATTAAAGCATTTATTCATTGAATAATATTTACTCTTTCGTGTAAGTGTCAATCAGTATTCAAGTCTCTTTTTTTCCTGTTTTCCTGATCTTCAACTAGGCCGGACTAACACAAGGTCTTTTTTTACCTTTGGGGAGCATGACCGAAAAAGACCGGTGGGTTTCATTAACCCCCGAAACCGTAAAGGGTTCTGCCTTGTCGTTTGAGGGCATAAACCATGTCCATGGCAGTGACAGATTTCCTCTTGGTGTGTTCGGTGTAAGTTACAGCGTCCCAAATGATATTCTCCAAGAAGACCTCAAGTACTCCACGAGTTTCTGCATAGATGAGTCCGGAGATTCGTTTCACAATTATAACAAATTAACATTAACAGTCTTGGCTTGGTAGTCGTTTCTGATGTACTCTCGACTGACACTTCTATCAAGTGTGAAGTTCATACAGTTATTTGGTTTTTGAATGCAAAATGCATTAAACCAATTGAAATTTATTGCCAGTTAACGGAAGTGTATGGCAAGTCGTATATGGATGTCAAAAACATCCACGTGGACATGGTTCAACTCATCTTTAATGAAATGGTGGTGAACTGGTATGACATGATCTTTATCGAAATAGGCTGTTACCATGCATCAATTTCTTTTGACATCTTATTATAATGGAAGTTCGGTGTCTGTCTGTAATCGAAACCACTTGTAACCACTTCCCCAAAATGGATAGCTACTTTCTCTAAGCCTTCTGCAGAATTGTTTATCAAAGCTGTCTGATGCTCTGAAAAGGAGAAAAAGAAAAAAGATTTTTAAAAATAAAAATTTATACAAAATAAAAATTCAAGTCTTTAAAATCTTTTTTATTTTTATTTAAAAAAAACCTCCTGAGGATCGTGGTTTGAAACAGCAAGGGAAAACTCCCAGTTCAGACACCAAGAGGAAATGATTACATGTTAAAAGTACGATAAGCGTAACCCAAAGCAGAACGTTTTTAAGACCTTATTTTTCCGATACAAGTTTCATTGGGGAATGTCACTGCTTAGATCACAATGCCTTCAGGAATTGCGTAAGTTTATCAATGTGTATTTAATTTATAATCAAAATCATTAATATATAGAATAAATAATTATTTATTAACGATGTCTTTATAAAAATTGTATGTAATCAAAACTGATAGGAGAAAAGATGCTACGTGCGCTCTTAAACAAACTCTGGAAGCAACACCCCCAGAAAAGAGCAAATGTACGGCCACTTACCTCCTATCATACAAACTATTTGAGTAGACCAACAAGACATGCTAGACACTACAAGAAAAAGCAAGGTCGAGCTTTCTGTGGACACTTGCAGATGGACACACCAGTGTGTGTCGGCCAGCAAAACTCTTCACCGATCAGCTCTGCGCAGACACTGTTGTGCAAGACGACATACTAGGAGCGAAGACCGATAGGGACGGTTGGAGAGGTGGAATCACGGAGATCCGTGCTGTCGAACGACTTGATCATGATGATAATGATGATCGTACATGTTTGGATGTAATTCATTCATAAGTTTGAAGACAATATAGATATACAGGCGTTGCACATATGCACATCTTCAAGTATCACTGTCACGTGGTATTTTCCGACTTTTTTCATTGTCACTGAATGTGGGACGTTTAACCGGATATGTGATGAAAGCACTTGAATATCAGACGGAAGTTACCACCTTCCAAATTAGATAGAAAGAAAGAAAGATAGATATGAAGAGAGAGAGAGAGAGAGAGAGAGAGAGAGAGAGAGAGAGAGAGAGAGAGAGAGAGAGAGAGAGAGAGAGCATTTGACACATGATTCGGTGACGTCAATAGCAGTCGTGCAAACTTTGTCAGTTTTTAAATGGCTACCGTTTCCGTTTGTTATGCTATCACTACTAACTGCGTCATGCGCCTTTTCAGCCGATCGGCTTCACGCAACTCAAGTGTTTACCGGGACTGACGCTACTCCTGATGGCAAAATTGCAATACGTTTACAATCTCTTCGCTATTTTTACTCTTGTTTTCTGTTTCGATTCTATTATTATCTCACTGTAGGAAGCGCGTGGTGCAATGGTTAAAGTCGTGGAAAATGGAATCGTCGCCCCGAGTTCAAATCCTGGACGTGGTAATTGCATTTCACTTAGCGCTAATACCCTTCGAAATTTGTATGAATCATACTCTCCCTCCAGCTATGGATACATAGTAGGACAGACTGGGCTCTTTAACCTAGGTTAAGCAACCGGTCTAGGAGAAGGAAAACTCTGAATTCAAACCTGTTAAACTCTGCTTAAGAAATTGACCTTGTGTCACATCCTGCTCGTGTGGAGGGGTTGGTATATATTATTATCTTACTTCATGCGAGTTTCTTTTTTTTGCAAACTCGTTGTAACTAGTGGTTTTCAATAGGGACAGAGTGACACCAAGTCACCATAGCTCTACAGGATTATTTTAAATATTCTAGTAGATCTTAGCAGTGCTGTGGTCTAGATAGACTCATTTTTTTCCGGATTTCTTGTTTCCCCAGTATCATTCCCATGGCGTAGACAGTAACGCACTGGGCTGCGAAATTGTAGTGAGTTCTAAATCTAGTCGCTTTCGGACTAATACCTTGGGAAAAGTATGAATTCTACCCCCAACAATAGGTTAAATAGTACCACTACTGTTCTTCTACATGGATGGCTCTGGAATTAAATAACCCACGAAGGTTTATGATCGTTATTACTTTTATTTAGTTCCCTGGCAATGTCTTGGTATTTCCCTCGAAAAATATCTTTAGAGATTTATCTACGATCGTTTTTTCAACACGGCGGACCTTACCGGTGTATCAACGCCAAACATGGACTGGGAAAGTGCCAACCTGGCTGAGCCCTGGCGTAAATTCCAGACGACCATAGAGCTAATTTTCCGTGGACCACTAAGAGACAAAGACGAGGATGTAAAATATAACATGCCTCCTTCTATGGGTCGACGAAAAAGGTCGGGAGATTTAAGATACTTGGACGGATATGACGCCCGAAGAAAAGGGGAGACTGGCCCCTCATTTTCAACGTTTTAAACAACAATGAGGACAATAGTCCGAATAATACAAATGAGAACAAATACTAATGAGAACAATACAAATAATACTGATGATACACTTCATCATCAGATCATGCTAATAATATGGATTCCTATGTCTCTCTTTCACCACCCATCCCTATCAGTTATCATTCCAGGCATCCAGGATCCAAACAGAGCTGATTAATGTAGGGTTTTGCTGGTCGGCCTACTCTGGTGTGTCCATGTTGAATAAGCTTCAATTGGACATTTTATTGCACCCTAGTCACATGGCATATATCTAGGTGGTATTCAATTTCTTTTTGGTGGTGCTGCATCACTCGTGACATAGTGGTTGATGTGCTGGACTGTGATATTATAGTACATGAGTTAGAACCTCAGTCATGCTATTACATTCACTTTCGGACAAATACTCTTGGGAAAGGTATGAATCTCCTTATCACCCAAACTATGGGTTAGATAGTACCACTATTGTTCCTGTACAAGGAATAATAGATATGTCATTAAAAACAAAGAAACCAAACAACACGCCCAACCAGAGATAAACCTCATAGTATTACGATACAAGCTGCGGGATGTTAACCAAGGAAACGACACTGTGGAACAGTTTATAACCCGAATCAAAACACTAGTGAAAGACTGCGAGTATCACGACCCAGACGACAGAATAAGAGACCAAATTGTATTTGGCATTAATTCGGAGAAGGCACGCGAAAGACTTCTCAGGGGATTGACCTTGAAGAAGGCGATCCAAATCGTACAAACGTACGAATATAATAAGCCACAGGGTCATGAAAGGGGAAGTAGACGAAGTCTCAAACACCGTCCATATAGACAGGCATATACCAACCAAAAGGATAAAGATAACCAACATCACAGCCTAATGCATAAGAACACAAGAACAACAAAAAAAAAAAAAGAACGCTGGAAGCCAAGAGATTTCGTGCACTTGCTGCAACTATCCTCATACCGAACATTCGAAGTGTCCCGCAAGAGGGAAACAATGTTCGAAGTGTGGGAAGTACAAATCACTTTGCGACCAAGTGCAAATCTGTACACACACTGCAGCGCAAAGAATTAGATGACATAGGAAAAAAATGAAGACAACAGCACGAGTGATGAGTTCATTGTATATCATTTATCAAAAATTCCACTGACGACCAATCATTTTGCACCCTAGAAATAAAAGTGGGCGCAGAGACAAGGCGAGTAAAATTTGAAATAGATACGGGTTCCCAGGTGAATATACTACCAAAGCGAGTATATGACACATTCCAACTGAGCGACAAAGCCCAGATCAACCCTAGTAATGTCAAATAATCGGCGAATGGAGGGCTCCCACTCAAGACGTTGGGATGTTGCTCATTGGAGTGCAAGTATGAAGATACTTGCCAAAATGTGAACTATCACATTATTGAAACGGATTCGTCCGCAATATTAGGATTGAGACAAAGCCTGGACTTTGAGTGTAAGTCTAACCACACACCATACACCAGGGCCATGCCTGAACCTGATCAAGCACCCGACCTCCAAAGAAATTTGGATAAGGAATGGATACTCTCAAAATACACAGACGTTTTTGATGGGATAGGGAAATTCTAAGGAAAGTGCTCCATCAATGTTGTCCCCAAAATACCACCAGTAGTACCCCCCCCCACGAAAGGCACCCCTGGCTCTATACCAAATGCTCTCGGAAGAACTGACACGAATGGAGGCAGAGGGCATCATAAAAAGTTACTGGACCCACACATTGAGTCAATTTCCTGGTACTTGTGGAGAAAGGAAATGGCAAACTCATAATATACCTAGATCCACGTAACCTCAACTGAGCAATCCAGAGACCACACTACTCTATGAGAACCTTAGAGGATACCCTTCCTGAGATATCCGGAGCAAAAGTATTTACCAAACTGGACATAAGGTGTGGATATTGGACGATACCATTAACCAAGGAGTCCTCGTACCTTACAACGTTCAATTCTCCTCTTGGAAGATATAGATACCTTCGATTACCATTTGGTTTTAAGTCATCACAGGATGAGTTCCAGAGGAAAATCGATGAATGCTTCGAAGACATACCAGGTGTCGTTGCTCTAGTGAAGACATACTGGTATATGGGAAAACCACAACAAATCCCTTATAAGAGTCCTAGAACGAGCAATAAGGGTAGTTAAATAAAGAAAAAATATAGATAGTAGCCCCCAGGGTTAAGTACTTCGGACACATACTAACCCCTGAGGGGGATTGAGCCAGACCCTGAAAAAATCACGGTGATACGTGACATGCCAGCACCTACCAGCAAAACAGAACTAGAAGCCATACTTGGAGTGATAAATTATTTATCAAAATTCGTTCCCAACTTATCGGAAGTCACAAACCCCATGCACCAACTAATAGGCAAAACATACACTTGACATGGGATGACCCTCAAGAAAAGGTATTTGAAAGGGTAAAAGACACGCTGAGATCTAACCAGAGCGAAGCACTGAGATATTTCGACCCTTCCAAGCCAGCAACTCTCCAAGTAGATGCCTCACAGCACGGCCTAGGAGCTGCACTTCTACAGGAAGGAAGGCCGATAGCGTACGCCTCGAAGGCTCTCACTCAAAATGAAAGGAATTATGCCCAAATTGCTATCCTGTTTGGCTACAGAAAAATTTCACCACTACATTTATTAATTATACAAAGTAAAGAGTCGTCGGGGCGGCCTAATGTCGGTATCAGCCATGCAGCGAGGGAGTCTATCTCCTTTTTACTAGCACTAGACCAAGGAGATTATTTTAGCGTCTGAGGTGGAGTGCCACATCTACCATCAGCTCCTTACTTTACCGCACAGATCCCTGTGCTACTCATACACTGAGTTGGCGAGGACGGGTATCGAACTAGGAACCTTGTGGTTTCTAGCCGAACGCTCTACCGACTGAGCTAACCCGGCCCTTTTATTAATTATACAACCATTAATTGGATGACCACTTAAGTAATACCAGGTGATGTAAGAAACCTGGGTCATTTGTTTATCAAAATGACTTGATTCGGCATTAAATTACCCGAAGGAGGATTGATATAACGTATAACAAAACAGCCAACCAACCAAACCAATACAACCAAAAAAGTTTCCCAACATCTATCACACACACACACACACACACACACACACATATATATATATATATATATATATATATATATATATATGGGAGTAAATATGGAAATAAATCCGACAATATTAAGAAATTTGAAAAACGAAGTATTCCAAAAATAAATGAATTTATTTATCGACTCTTAAACGTTTCGGTTTATTTAAACCTTCATCAGGATAGATTATGGGGTGAAGAAATTGATGGATGTTTTGTAGATAACAGGAGTTAGAAAAATATTTATAAAAAGTTTGTAACTGTATTTGTTCAGCGTTATATTTTTTGAAAGACAAGCCGCGATCCGCACACGCGAAGATGTCATGACGCGTGACGTAACTCGAAGAAATGCATTCAACAAAAGATGAGAAAAATAATATATCCTGATGAAGGTTTAAATAAACCGAAACGTTTAAGCGTCGATAAATAAATTCATCCTATTTTTGGAACACTTTGTTTTTCAAATTTCTTAATATATCATCATCATCATCATCATCATCATCATCATCATGTCGCGCTGTCAGCGCGGATATCCATGACAATCTCTCTCCATCCGTCCCTATCGCTCATCATTCTCGGGAGGTCCTCTATGCAGCATCCTGTATCCGCACAGAGCTGATCAATGTAGGTCTTTGTTGGTCGGCCCACACTGGCGTGTCCATGTGCTGGCTTCCACCATGTCTTTCAAAAACAAAAGCGATATCTCCACCATCGATGGCAAACTCATATATATATATATATATATATATATATATATATATATATATATATATATATATATATATATATATGTTGTGTATTTTGGCAGCAAGTTATTATCGAGCCAAGTGTTGTTAAAAACGACGGAATCTTTTTATCATGATATTTATCTGAGATTTTTTCTAGTCGTTATTTTCCATAGTTCGGGATCCAGCTCGTATAGGAATTATCCCATATTCTTTACAAAGCGCTTTCAACGTTTCTTCGGTCGTCATCATGCCTATGTTTGCGTGTGTATGAGCTAGTTATATTTTTTCATCTTTTTTCTTCTTGCTTCCTAAAATCAAAGTTCTTTTTCTCTCACTGACGATATACAGAGTTTTAATTAGTATTGATAATATTAATACTTTTTACAATATCAGCCAAACATTTAGATCGCATTTTAGAGTAAAAGAAAAACGCATTAACTGATTTCAAATGAAATTTCCCAGGTCTGAATTTTCTTAGCTTTTAATATTACGATCTGAATTACATTCTCAGTCATAGAAAATTGGATACACTTAACGCCCGTGCGTAGAAATGTGAGGTTACATGTATAACAAACATAAAAGTACATAAAAGGAGCAAGCACACACACTGAGAGAGAGAGAGAGAGAGAGAGAGAGAGAGAGAGAGAGAGAGAGAGAGAGAGAGAGAGAGAGAGAGAGAACGCACGCACACACACACACACACACACACACACACATATATATATATATATAAAGTTAAGTGAGCTGGCTTGGGACCCTGACATTTCTGGATCTGTTTGGCGTTTTGGTGTTCAGTTCGCGCTCTGGGGTGAAAGGTTATCGTTACAAAGGTCACAGATATTTCTCTTAGTTATTATCAACATTAAAAGTAAATTTTAAAAGTATTATATGTATATCTAATTATTTACTTATTTATTTATTCTAATATTTTGGACACATCATTTTATATTACGTATATATAATCACGTATATAAATAACTCAACCGGAACTGAAGGTTAACCAGACGTGTAAAATTACCTCATGTGATTCTGTCACAAACTCCAGAAATTGTATTGCGTTGATATACGAGGTGTGTCTGAAAAGTAATGAGACAGTTGTCACAAAGGATTCTTCTGGTATGTCTCTCAGCTCCGGCTTTACGGACCTCTTGATGACCTCAACACATTCAAAACGGGTCCTCCTGATGAGCCCTTCAGCTTGGGAAAAAAGAAACTCACGATTTGTTCTGCCGCAACAATCGTCCCTTCCCGTGCACTTCCCAAGCTGAAGGGTCTCATTAATGGGACCCGTTTTTGAGACCATCAAGAGGACTGTAATGACGGAGCTGAGAGGCATACCAGAAGAATCCTTATAGCAGGACGGAGAAACGTGATAGAGAAGGATGGGAAAGTGCATTAGATTCAAGAGGGGACTACTTTGGAGGAGAAAACATTTAGTTTGTTGTTTGGATTTTAAATGAATTGTTTGTGACAACAGTCTCATTACTTTTCAGACACACCTCGTACGCACTGGGTGAATTCATTCCTTGTCGCTAGTTCAGCACCTCTGCAAAGGGGTAAAAACACGCCCAATGGGGCCACCTGTTACCCGTGGGTGGCGACCTATGATGCTTAAGGACGGAATCCTGATGGCTGAGCAGTCCATGACATGCAACACTCTAATTTGGCCTTTTGGCTACACGGGTGTTCGGAGATACCCCCTCCGATTAGTCGGCCAGATCATGTCAAGCTCTAGTACCTATATGATTGCCCTCGATCGTATTGCCCTTATGAAAAACACTAAACCTTTTTATTATGTATGTGCTAGAAGTCTGTGGCTAAGGGTCTTAGTGTTCTGGATATAACGTTAAACTGCATCTAGTGGTGAGGTTCCAATCCTGGAGCTCTGGGGAGTATGGAGTACGCATTCATCGCCATTACTCCCAGCTTCACTCTGACCCGGAGTGTTAGTATCTGTTAGGGGTAATCTGAACAATAGCTACATAAATGAGGGTAACCTCCCCTTGTTTATTTCACTTTGAGGAAGCCAAATATTTTGGTCGGCCATTTTCATTTCACCATAAATCTACACTGAAAATACGAATTTGTTCGAATCAATACAACTGCATGTTTCAACACGAAAATATCATAAAATGTGTTCTTAATTGTGCTTGCGCATTATTTGAAATGAACTTAATTGTTATTAAGAACACATTTTATAATATTTTCGTGTTAAAACATGCAGTTATATTGATTACGGTGAAATGAAAATGACCGACCAAAATATATGGCCTCCTCAAAGTGAAATAATAAAGGGGAGGTTACTCTCATTTATGTAGCTAATGTTTAGATTACCCTGTTATGGTCCCATCTATAGGTTTTGAATATCCAACAAGAATGTATAAAACAAAAATGTCTTTAGCATAAAATAACCCAACAAGGGTTGACATGCCATAAAAAAACCAACCAACCAACCAACCAAAAGTGTCGCTAGTTCCTAATTAACATATTTTTTTATTAGTAAAGCCACATTTATTTATTTACTTGACAGGGTTGCAGTGAAACGTGAGGCCAGGGCCAGTACTAGGGTCCCATGTCCTCCCGAATCTATTATACACTCTCGAATCAATAATACACCCTTCCCTGAATCTATGACACAGGGCACCCACTCTACTAAATGTCAATTTTCATAACGTATCATTCATATAACATATATGAATCTCGCTCCTTCCCGGCGATGTTCGGGGTTAGTACAGGCCAGCTCTGCCTGAAGCATAATGTGTGATAAAGACCGAACAAATATTATTGGGATGAACTCAAAGATTAAATAAATCTTTAATAGACTATCTCTTGGTTTGATTTGGTTTCTATGTTTAATGGCATATCAACCATCGTGGATTGTTCAATTTCAAAGCATTGCTTCTTTCTTTCTTTCTCTTCTCTCTCTCTCTCTCTCTCTCTCTCTCTCTCTCTCTCTATATATATATATATATATATATATATATATATATAACTAGAGGTAACGTAGACATAAAAGCAACAACACTTGGTAACTGTCAGTTACTCGCCCAGGCGATTATCAAACTGAGTAACGCATGTGTATTTATCTTTATATACACTGATGTGTGGTTTATTTATAAATATATCAAATCATATTATCTATCTATCTATCTATCAAACATATATATATATATATTATATATATATGTGTGTGTGTGTGTGTGTGTGTGTGTGTGTGTGTGTGTGTGTGTTAGTCCTTTGTTAGTATTGGAGAATTGAGAATAAAGTGCTAGATTACTTTTGTAAGAGCTGTATTTATTTATCATAGTGTACAATACATTTAAGGTGCAATTGTTACCATTGGTTTCCAGGCAGCATGCTTGCTATCCTTCATCACGACAAAGCGCCTGTTAAGAAATACGTCCTTAAACGTCACGGATCGCCACTCACGGCCAACAGGTGGCTCCATTGGGGTGGGGTCTTACGCCTTTGCAGAAGTGTCGTCGGCGTATTCTAAAGCCCCAGTCGACAGGGCTACAGGTACACAAATTATCGAGTATTTTATTAAGCAATCTAGTGTTTCAGGTAAAATTTTTCTCTATGAACCGAAGCTGGAATTTGATATGTACGTTTTGATGTTTTCAGCGACGTCAATACGGCTAAAATTTATATAAGACATAGAGTCAGGTCTTTTTCACTATAATGTGACATTTGAACATTTTGATGTAAAGATGTCACCAAAAAAAAAAAAAAATCCTTTTTCTAATGGCGAGAACCGCTGACATTTAAGTGACTTCTACCAGATCTACCAAAGAAATTAAGCGAAGAAACACTTGTCCTATATCATCACCGACAATTTAGACAGCAGATTATGTCTCAAGGATTGAAACTTTTTTGCACTCCACATTTAATATCCTAAAAGACCCGTTAATTCGCTACAATTAAGGAGAAGGAGGACGACGAGGAGGTACTTTATCAAGGAGACAACTTTGTTCCACTTATAAAAAGCAAAGGAAAAAAGGACTTAACGAGCGGAAAAAATGTTTTAATCAATCCGATATCTTGCATTTTTAAGATGAACACATTTTCTAACTCGTGGTGTAGTGGTTCGCAAACTAGTCTCGCAAGATCCAATAGCAAGTTCGATCCTTGCTGGATGCACCATAAAAAACATTCCCACGTTAAAAAGACCTTGTGTAAATCCGGCCTGGTGGGAGATCAGGATTTTTTTCACCTACGGTGGTACCTTGACTTACGAGTTTAATTCGTTCCGTTCATAACTCAATTTCCTCGTATATAAAATTAATTTCATATTGAAATGAACTGAAATGCGATTTATCTGTTCCAGCATAAGATAATAATAATAATAAGATAAATTGCACTGTAATGTATAAAAACATAATAAAAATATTATAGAAATATATGCAGGGTGCAAGTATTTAAGTTTTGATATAATAAAATATCAATTAAATTAGAAAGGCTAATGAAACTGACTAAGAATGCAGATAAAAAGATCTGCAACAGAGGGGGTATAATCGAAAAATAGAACAACTTTGAAACTAACTATTCCATCATTTTCCATTACTCCCTCTTTCATTGGTAAATTTTTCCTAATTTAACTATTTAGTTAAAATAGGAAGTAAAGGATAATATTACAGTTATTTCTTCTTGTAAATAAATTCTTTTAAGATTTTATCCACGAGATTTTTGTTTATATTTCTTAAGATAAAACCAAAAATTAGAAATCAATAATACCAAGCACATATTATTAAAATAAAATTTTAAATATCAATATGCAAATTAGCCTTCTCGTTCAAACTGTAACGCTATTTGTTGTATATATAAATACAATTGCATGTTATTAGTTACATAGATATGGTCAACAGTATTGATAATGTAAAACAATTTTTATTAATAACTGAAGGTTTAAAAGAATGAAATCATGGAGAATTTGACGTAAATAATTAAGGGAATTAGTGACTTGAGTAATAATATAGTTTCGGTTACAGACAGAAAAACACACAATCTCCATTATAATAAGAGATAGATATAATAAATTATGTGCTGTAAAATGAAGTTGGTGGAGAGTCCTATTGTAAGTATCAGCTGGACATAATAAAATAGAATAATAAAAATCGCACTGCATTGTATGATAAGGAAACAATATAATAAAATAGAATGTAATAGAATGTAATGAATTTTGTGTTGTAATATATTTTAATGTCTATTTTTTATAAATAATATTTATCTTTGGCGTTATAATTTTGGAAATTTACATATTTTTAGTGAACTTATTAATGTAAGCGTATCTGAAGCTCGCTTGTAACTTAAATTTTAGCTCTCAACTCAAAGCCAAAAATCGACCGAGAGACAGCTCGTAACTCGGAAAACTCGCAAGTAAGAACACTCGTAAATCAAGGTACCAGTGCATGTGATTTAATTCCTATCAGAAATGACGGTATATATGTATAGATCATATAGAAATGTATAGATATTTATGTATACAAATATATATATATATATATATATATATATATATATTATGATATTGGTACACGGTAATAACCTACTCGAGTTTCACCATAAGGATCTTCAGGGTTAAATCCACTGGATTAATGAAGATATTGATTAATTGCAGTTGATTACTCTACCAACGTATTGTGCACTTTATATTTGTTATATCGCTGCCTTATCATTGTGAATCTTGCATCAACTAACCATTGTGACTTGTTTCACCGGTAAGTCACCGTTTTCCACAAATACCATATATATATATATATATATATATATATATATATGTAAATCGGATAGGTCGATTTTTCACTTTTTTGAAATATCAAATTGTCCATCCATGCGAAGGTTGTGTGTTAGTATACTCAATACTGATACCAAAAATTAGATCTTTTACTTGCACCATTGTTTGAAGAAATAGCATCAAAGATCGTCTACTAAAATCCACTAAAGATCCTCGTTTTCGCAAAATTTAGCCTTTAGAAAACGAGGATTTGTTGTGGATTTTAGTAGACGATCTTTGAATTTGATATTTCCTCAAACACTGGTGCAAGTAAAATATCTAATTTTAGGTATCAGTATTTAGTATACTAACACACAACTTTCGCATAGATGACGAATTTGATATTTTAAAAAAGTGAAAAATTGACCTACCCTAATGTAAATGTATGTATATATATGTATAGATCAACGTAGGATCAGAGTGTAGTATATGTATGCTCTATCTATTACACCGTGTAACCCAAATTTTACTTTTTTTTTTGTTCCTGGGTAGAAAGTATTATTTCCCAATTGCTTAGGCCTAACGTAAATGGAAAATACATATTTTTTTCTATTCAAACTTTGCTTTTGTGACCAATAAGCAGATAACGAAGACATAATAGGCGACTATATTTAGATGCTAATGCGTGAAAGTGATTTGTATGATATAGTCACAAATCTCGAAAAACTACTCTCGTTTAAACATTTTTGTTCAACCTTAGTATAAATAAAAGTACATTTTTTATTCATAAGTTGTTTTTGTACAGACTTTATGTAAATGAAAACGTGCAGACTTTCCCGTTTTTACATTGGAAATAGGTTAATTTCTAGATGCTATTATTCAGGGCTCAAAAGCAAAGTTTGAAGGGATAAAAATAAATAAATAAAAGAAGTGTGCACACAAAAGTGTTTGTTCTTCCCAACAAAAGATGAAAAGATTTCTCAGTGTGCATGTCGGCGGCCATTGAAGAAGAAGAAGAAGAAGAAATTAAAAGAGAGCAAGGAGATGTGCCATCCAGGAGAGTCAAAACCCCGCCCGAAGAAGAGACCCGAGTATACAACATAAGGATAAAACAACAAATACAAAAATCAAATACAGTGGTGTCTTGACTCACGAGTTTAATTCGTTCCGTGAATAACTCAGTTTCTTCGTATATCAAATAAATTTTCCCCATTGGAATAAACCGAAAAACCTTTAATCCGTTTCAGCCTACCTCCTCCCCCTAAAAAACCCGGTCAAATTCGAATTGGAAATAATCGCAATGGTAGGATACTCCTCGCACTATTATTTCCGGAGTAGGAGCCTCGCCATAAGAAGTAGGTTAGAGGCATACTCAGAGCAGACAGTATTTTTTGGTGTGGGTTTTAGCTATGTGTTGCGCTCATAAAGATCGTTATAGTTTCTCAAAAGGAGGTAACTGTTGAACGTTAATCATTAAGTATTTTTCCTTTTTTTATTCGCTAATCATTAAGTATTTTCCTTTATTTATTTGTAATGAATTATAAAATGCATTTTTAGAGATATAACATAACTTAAGGAGTCACCAAGGCTTCTTTGAAGCGAATATTTTAAAAAGTTCCTTGATATTTGTGAATAATAACGATATGAACGCGTATTCTTTTCGATTTTTACGTCTGTTCAACGTGAGTAGTTAGTAATAAATGAACGGTTTTTCTTAATGCATCATCAACCAGTTCATTTGTGAAAGTTGTCAAAAGAAGAACGAATAAAGAAAAGTTTACGTCCTCGAGAACTTTAATTAAAAAAGAAACTTTTTTTTTTCTCAGTTGAACACGGTTTTTATAGATACATGAGAAGTGAAATTGAAAATATTTGTCGTTCATTTGCAGCATAAAATTTAATTAGTTTTAACCGGTTTTTATTTTAGAATTATTTATCTTTTTTGCCTTTAAACATATTTCTCATATCTATCCTAATAAATGAGCTTATGTTTGCGTGCGTGTTCGTATTACTTTCACGCTAAAACAACGCAATGGAGGCACTCGATGGGTAATGGTTATCGTCGTAGGAATTGGACACGGCAATACGAATTCAAATCCTGGACAAGGTTGTTTGTATTTAACAAAGCGCTACTACCCTTGGAAAAGGTATAAATCCAGCTATTATCCCTCCAGGGTAGACTGGGCTTTTTAACCTTGGTATGGCAACCCTATCAAGGAGCAAGAAAACTCTGAATTCAAACCTTTTAAACTATGCTTAAAAAACGACCTGGAATTGCATCCTGCTCGTGCGAAGGGGTTAAGGAAAACAAAGAAAAATTAATTTTTAGCGCGAAGACTCAAAAGGCTTCCACTTGTTCCAGGCTACGATGTCAACAGAGTTCAAACAACGTTCCTAGTTTGTGCTTTGTTTCAATAAAAATTTTTAACTGCGTTATGGCAACACAGTTAAAATAAGTATTTACTCAACCTGTTCGCTACGGTCGCAAGTAAGGGATATCCAGCGAAGATCGAACTTGCTATTCATTGTAATGGATCTGCAAGACTAGCTTTCAAGCCATTACACCACCATGACAACACAGTTAAATTAGTTCTTAATATATTTTAAATCATCTTCCTCCTTGTTTATCAATACGGTTTACCAGTTTTAGAAATAGTCGTTTGAACGTGAACTATACAGAAGGTTGTCTCGACTTTCCAATGAATCTGACCTTATCAACTCGTCATATAATTCAAATTAACCTCATTAATTTACCTCTGAGATTTTGTACACTGACTTTGCATGAGAATTTCACAGAAATTCTATTCTTATTCGCGTTCAGCGTCAAAGAGTCAGTTAATTCAGTGGAGGCGTTCGTTGTGTAATGGTTATCGTCGTAGGAAACTGACACGACGACCGGAGTTCAAATCCTGGACGAGGCTGTTTGCATTTCACATGGCGGTAATACCCTTGGGAAAGGTAAGCATACAACTATTTCCCCTCCAGCTATGATTAGATAATAGGACAGACTAGGCTCGTTAACGTTGGTTAAGCAACTGGGCTTGGAGAAGGAAAACTCTTAATTCAAACTAGTTAAATTCCGCTTAAGAAATTGACAGTGTTTTACATCCTACTCATGCGGAAGGTTGGTATATTGCAGACTAGTAACAAAAAATACACACACATTATATATATATATGAAAATGGTGACTTACCGGTTAAATTAGTCACAATGGTTAGTTGATACAAGTTTCACAATGTTAAGACAGCGATATAACAAATGTAAAGTGCTCAATACGTCGACAGCGCAAATTTATTATTATAATGGTATATACAGGAATTAATCAATATCTTGATTAATTCAGTGGCTTTAACCCTGAAGATCCTTATGGTGAAACTCGAGTAGTTTATTACTGTGTATTAACATTATAATAATAATTTGCGCTGTCGACGTTATTGAGCACTTACATTTGTTATATCGCTGTCCTTAACATTGTGAAACTTTATCAACTAACCATTGTGAACTAATTAACCGGTAAGTCACCATTTCAAATATATATATATAATGTGTGGTGTATTTTTTGTTACTAGTCTGCAATATACCAAACCTCCGCATGAGTAGGGATGTAAAACACTGTCAATTTTCTTAATGCGGAATTTAACTAGTTGTAATTAAGAGTTTTTCCTTCTTCCAAGCCCATTGCTTAACCAACGTTAACGAGCCTAGTCCTGTCCTATTATCTAATCATAGCTGAGGAAATTAGTTGTATCTTACCTTTCAAGGGTTTACCGCCATGTGAAATGCACGCCCGTCAGGATTGAACTCCGGTCGTCGTGTCAGTTTTCCTACGACGATAACCATGACACAACGAACGCCTCCACTGAATTAACTGACTCTTGAACGCTGAACGCGAATAAGATAGAATTTCTGTGAAATTTCTCATGCAAAGCAGTGTAAACAAAATCTCAGAGGTAAATTAATGAGGTTAATGATTATATGACAGTTGATAGGTCAGTTCATTGGAAAGTCGAGACAACCTTCTGTATAGTTTTCACTTCAAACGACTATTTCTAAAACTGTAAACGTATTGATAACAAGGAGAAGATGATAAAATATATTAAGAACATATATTTAAACTGTGTTGTCATGGTGGTGTAATGGCTTGAAAGCTAGTGTCTTTGCAGATCCATTACCAATGAAGCAAGGTTCGATCTTCGCTGGATATCCCTTCTTGCGACCGTAAGCGACAGGTTGAGTAAAAATACTTATTTAAACTGTTGTTGCCATAACGCAGTTAAAAATTTTATTGAACAAAGCACAAACTAGGAACTTGTTGAACTCTGTTGACATCGTAGCCTGGAACGAGTGGAGCCTTTTGAGTCTTCGCGCCTTAAAAATTAATTTTTCTTGTTTTTTCCTTAACCCCTTCGCACGATGCAGGAATGCAATCCAGGTCGTTTTTTAAAGCATAGTTTAAAAGGTTTGAAATCAGAGTTTCTTTGCTCCTTGATAGGGTTGCCCATACCAAGGTTAAAAGCCCAGTCTACCCTGGAGGGATAATAGCTGGATTTATACCTTTTCCAAGGTAGTAGCGCTTTGTTAAATACAAACAACCTTGTCCAGGAATTTGAATTCGTATTGCCAGTTGTCCCAATCCTACGACGGATAACCATACCATCGGTGCCTCCTTGCGTTGTTTTTAGGCGTGAAATGTAAATACGAACACGCACGCAAAACATAAGCTCATTTATTAGGATAGGATATGAGAAATATGTTTTAAAGGCAAAAAAGATAAATAATTCTAAAATAAAAACCGGTTAAAACTAATTAAATTTTTGCTGCAAATGAACGACCAATATTTCAATTTTCACTTCTCATGTATCTATAAACCGTGTTCAACTGAGAAAAAAAAGTTTCTTTTTTAAATTAAAGTTCTCGAGGACGTAAACTTTCTTTATTCCGGTTCTTCTTTTGACACTTTCAATGACTGGTTGATGATGCATTAAGAACCGTTCATTTATTACTAACGTACTCACGTTTGAACAGACGTTAAAACATCGAAAGAATACGCGTTCATATCGTTATTATTCTACAATATCAAAGGAACTTTTTAACAATATTCCTTCAAAAGACGCCTTGGTGAACTCCTTTAAGTTTATGTTATATCTCTAAAAATGCATTTTATAATTCTTACAAATAATAAAGTGAAATACTTAATGATTAGCGAATAGAAAAAAGGAAATACTTAATAGATTACACGTTCAACAGTTACCTCTTTTGAGAAACTATAACGATCTTTATGACGCGCAACACAATGCTAAAACCCACACCAAAAAATACTGTCCTGCTCTGAGTATGCTCTAACCTTAACTTCTATGGCGAGGCTCCTACTCCGAAATAATGTGCGAGGAGTATCCTACATTGCGATTATTTCCAAATTCGAATCTTGACCGGTTTTTAGGGGGGAGAGGTTAGGCTGAAACGGATTAAAGTTTTTCGGTTTTATTTCAATGGGGAAATTTATTTGATATACGAAGAATACTGAGTTATTCACGCGAACGAAATTAACTCGTGAGTCAAGACCACCACTGTATTTGATTTTTGTATTTGTTGTTTTATCATTATGTTTGTAGTACTCGGGTCTCTTCTTCGTGGCGGGGTTTTTTTGACCTCTCCTGGATGCACATCTCCTTGCTCTTTCTTTATTTCTTCTTCTCTTTTCTTCATGCGCGTACACTGCACATGAGAAATCTTTTCAGTCTTTTGTGTGGGAAGAACAAACTTTTGTGTGACACTTCTTTTATTTATTTATTTTTATCCTTCAAACTTTGCTTTTGACCTCGGCAATCACTCGATCACGCACTTACTATCTCCCTCACTGTAAAACGGGAAAGTCTGCACGTTTTCATTTACATAAAGTCTGTACAAAACACTTATGAATATGTACTTTGCTACTTTTACTAAGGTTGAACAAAAATGTTTAATCACGAGAGTAGTTTTTCAGAGATTTTGGTTGACATATCGATAACAAATCACTTTCACGATTTAGCATCTAAATATAAGTCGCCTTTTGTCTCCTTTATCTTGCTTTTGGTCACAAAAGCAAAGTTTGAATACGCACACACAACTACTGCTCCATTTTCCATTTACGTTAGGCCTAAGCAATTGGAATAATACCTTTCTACCAGGAACAAAAAAAGTAAAATTTGGGTTACACCGGTGTATATAGAATAGAGCATACATATACTACACTCTGATCCTACGTTGATCTCATCATATTATACAAGTACATTTACATTAGGGGTAGGTCAATTTTTCACTTTTTTAAGATAAAGTAGTTCGTCGTATTATCAAATTCGTCATCTATGCGAAAGTTGTGTGTTAGTATACTAAATACTGATACCTAAATTAGATATTTTACTTGCACCAGTGTTTGAGGAAAAATATCAAAATTCAAAGATCGTCTACTAAAATCCACAACAAATCCTCGTTTTCTAAGGCTAAATTTTGGCGAAAACGTAAGACTTTAGTGATTTTGTAGACGAATTCTTTGATGCTATTCTTCAAACAAGTGGTGCAATAAAAGATCTAATTTTTGTATCAGTATTGAGTATACTAACACCAACCTCGCATGGATGGACAATTTGAATATTTCAAAAGAAGTGAAAAAATCGACCTATCCGATTTACATATATATAATATATATATAATATATATATATATTGGTTTTGTGGAACAACGGTGACTTACGGTGAAACAAGTCCACAATGGTTAGTTGATGCAAGATTCACAATGATAAGGCAGCGATGTTACAGGCTTTACAATTGTTCGGATACGACAGAAGTCCTCGCCCATCACGCTCGTCTAGGCTATGACGAGAGACTCTGTCTAATTAGTACGTTATTACCTCAGAGAGGCTCATGGATGCGATTGCTCACCGTTAACTTCTGTGTAGATCTGGTAGACACGCGATAAACTGGATTTATTTACCGGTACCAATACATATATATATTATATATTATATATTATTATATATATTTGTATACATAAATTCTATATCATTTCTATATGATCTTACATCATATACGTCATTTCTGATGGAATTAGATCACATGCACTGGTACCTTAGATTACGAGTGTCTTACTTGCGAGTTTTTTTTCCGAGTTACGAGCTTGTCTCTCGTCGATTTTTTGGCTTTGAAGTTTGGAGAGCTTAAATTTTAAGTTACCAGCGCAAGCTTCACACTCTCATCACACTTACTCAAATTATTGTAAATTGTC
>CM042137.1:68504117-68548615 GCA_023376005.1 Doryteuthis pealeii | reverse complement strand
ATGATTGATAAAATTCGCCAATTTACGGCTATGGTTAGGGAAGCTTGGCCAACACTGATATCGAGCGAAATCCACGCCGAACCATATTACCGTAAACCGAACCTCACTGTAGTCGTAAATGATGATTGAAAAATGCGCCAATTTACGGCTATGGTTAGGGAAGCCTTTGCCAACACTGATATCGACGCGAAATCCACGCCGAACCATATGCCGTAAACCGAACCTCCACTGTAGTCGTAAAATGATGATTGAAAGAATGCGCCAATTTACGGCTATGTTGGGAAGCCTTGGCCAACACTGATATCGACGCGAAATCCACGCCGAACCATATGCCGTAAACCGAACCTCCACTGTAGCGTAAAATGATGATTGAAAGAATGCGCCAATTTACGGCTATGGTTAGGAAGCCTTGGCCAACACTGATATCGACGCGAAATCCACGCCGAACCATATGCCGTAAACCGAACCTCCACTGTAGTCGTAAAATGTAGATTGAAAGAATGCGCCAATTTACGGCTATGGTTAGGAACCTTGGCCAACACTGATATCGACGCGAAATCCACGCCGAACCATATGCCGTAAACCGAACCTCCACTGTAGTCGTAAAATGATGATTGAAAGAATGCGCCAATTTACGCTATGGTTAGGGAAGCCTTGGCCAACACTGATATCGACGCGAAATCCACGCCGAACCATATGCCGATAACCGAACCTCCACTGTAGTCGTAAAATGATGATTAAAAGAATGCGCCAATTTACGGCTATGGTTGGGAAGCCTTGGCCAACACTGATATCGACGCGAAATCCACGCCGAACCATATGCCGTAACGAACCTCCACTGTAGTCGTAAAATGATGATTGAAAGAATGCGCCAATTTACGGCTATGGTTAGGGAAGCCTTGGCCAACACTGATCGACGCGAAATCCACGCCGAACCATATGCCGTAAACCGAACCTCCACTGTAGTCGTAAAATGATGATTGAAAGAATGCGCCAATTTACGGCTATGGTTAGGGAAACCTTGGCCAACACTGATATCGACGCGAAATCCACGCCGAACCATATGCCGTAAACCGAACCTCCACTGTAGTCGTAAAATGATGATTGAAAGAATGCGCCAATTTACGGCTATGGTTAGGGAAGCCTTGGCCAACACTGATATCGACGCGAAATCCACGCCGAACCATATGCCGTAAACGAACCTCCACTGTAGTCGTAAAATGATGATTAAAGAATGCGCCAATTTAAGGCTATGGTTGGGAAGCCTTGGCCAACACTGATATCGACGCGAAATCCACGCCGAACCATATGCCGCTAACGAACCTCCACTGTAGTCGTAAAATGATGATTGAAAAGAATGCGCCAATTTACGGCTATGGTTAGGGAAGCCTTGGCCAACACTGATATCGACGCGAAATCCACGCCGAACCATATGCCGTAAACCAACCTCCACTGTAGTCGTAAAATGATGATTGAAGAATGCGCCAATTTACGGCATGGTTTGGAAGCCTTGGCCAACACTGATCGACGCGAAATCCACGCCGAACATATGCCGTAAACCGAACCTCCACTGTAGTCGTTAAAATGATGATTAAAGAATGCGCCAATTTACGGCTATGGTTCGGGAAGCCTTGGCCAACACTGATATCGACGCGAAATCCACGCCGAACCATATGCCTGAAAGAACCTCCACTGTTGTCGTAAAATGATGATGAAGAATGCGCCAATTTACGGCTATGGTGAGAAGCCTTGGCCAACACTGATATCGACGCGAAATCCACGCCGAACCATATGCCGTAAACCGAACCTCCACTGTAGTCGTAAAAATGATGATTGAAAGAATGCGCCAATTTACGGCTATGGTTAGGGAAGCCTTGGCCAACACTGATATCGACGCGAAATCCACGCCGAACCATATGCTAAACCGAACCTCCACTGTAGGCGTAAAATGATGATTAGAAAGAATGCGCCAAATTTACGGCTATGGTTAGGGAAGCCTTGGCCAACACTGATATCGACGCGAAATCCACGCCGAACCATATGCCGTAAACCGAACTCCCACTGTAGTCGTAAAATGTGATTGAAAGAATTCGCCAATTTACGCTATGGTTAGGGAAGCCTTGGCCAACACTGATATCGACGCGAAATCACGCCGAACCATATGCCGTAAACCGAAACCTCCACTGTAGTTGTAAAATGATGATTAAAAGAATCGCCAATTTACGGCTATAGTGTTAGGGAAGCCTTGGCCAACACTGATATCGACGCGAAATCCACGCCGAACCATATGCCGTAAACCGAACCTCCACTGTAGTCGTAAAATGATGATTAAAGAATGCGCCAATTTACGGCTATGGTTGGGAAGCCTTGGCAACACTGATATCGACACGAAATCCACGCCGAACCATATGCCGTAACGAACCTCCACTGTAGTCGTAAAATGATGTTGAAAGAATGCGCCAATTTACGGCTATGGTTGGGAAGCCTTGCCAACACTGATATCGACGCGAAATCCACGCCGAACCATATGCCGTAAACCTACCTCCACTGTAGTCGTAAAATGAGATTGAAAGAATGCGCCAATTTACGGCTATGGTTAGGGAAGCCTTGGCCAACACTGATATCGAGGAAATCCACGCCGAACCATATGCCGTAAACCGAACCTCCACTTAGTCGTAAAATGATGATTGAAAGAATGCGCCAATTTACGGCTATGGTTAGGGAAGCCTTGGCCAACACTGATATCGACGCGAAATCCACGCCGAACCATATGCCGTAACCGAACCTCCACTGTAGTCGTAAAATGATGATTGAAAG
The DNA here is from genome assembly GCA_023376005.1 of Doryteuthis pealeii. NCBI lineage: Eukaryota > Metazoa > Mollusca > Cephalopoda > Myopsida > Loliginidae > Doryteuthis > Doryteuthis pealeii. Next base: position 68,545,798 of record CM042137.1, on the reverse strand, counting down.
AATGCGCCAATTTACGGCTATGGTTAGGGAAGCCTTGGCCAACACTGATATCGACGCGAAATCCACGCCGAACCATATGCCGTAAAACGAACCTCCACTGTAGTCGTAAAATGATGATTAAAGAATGCGCCAATTTACGGCTATGGTTAGGGAAGCCTTGGCCAACACTAATCGACGCGAAATCCACGCCGAACCATATGCCGTAAACCGAACCTCCACTGTAGTCGTAAAATTGATGATTGAAAGAATGCGCCAATTTACGGCTATGGTTAGGGAAGCCTTGGCCAACACTGATATCGACGGAAATCCCGCCGAACCATATGCCGTAAACCGAACCTCCACTGTAGTCGTATAAATGATGATTGAAAGAATGCGCCAATACGGCTATTGTTAGGAAGCCTTGGCCAACACTGATATCGACGCAAATCCACGCCGAACCATATGCCGTAAACCGACTCCACTGTAGTCGTAAATGATGATGAAAGAATGCGCCAATTTACGGCTATGGTTAGGAAACCTTGGCCAACACTGATATCGACGGAAATCCACGCCGAACCATATGCCGTAAACCGAAATCCACTGTAGTCGTAAAATGATGATTGAAAGAATGCGCCATTTACGGCTATGGTTAGGGAAAGCCTTGGCCAACACTGATATCGACGCGAAATCCACGCCGAACCATATGCCGTAAACCGAACCTCCACTGTAGTCGTAAAATGATGATTAAAGAATGCGCCAATTTACGGCTATGGTTGGGAACCTTGGCCAACACTGATATCGACGCGAAATCCACGCCGAACCATATGCCGTAACGAACCTCCACTGTAGTCGTAAATGATGATTGAAAGAATGCGCCAATTACGGCTATGGTTAGGGAAGCCTTGGCCAACACTGATATCGACGCGAAATCCACGCCGAACCATATGCCGTAAACCGAACCTCCACTGTAGTCGTAAAATGATGATTAAAGAATGCGCCAATTTACGGCTATGGTTGGGAAGCCTTGCCAACACTGATATCGACGCGAAATCCACGCCGAACCATATGCCGTGAACGAACTCCACTGTAGTCGTAAAATGATGATTGAAAGATGCGCCAATTTACGGCTATGGTTAGGAAACCTTCCAACACTGATATCGACGCGAAATCCACGCCGAACCATATGCCGTAAACCGAATCTCCACTGTAGTCGTAAAATGATGATTGAAAGAATGCGCCAATTTACGGCTAGTTAGGGAAGCCTTGGCCAACACTGATATCGACGCGAAATCCACGCCGAACCATATTGCCGTAAACAACTCCACTGTAGTTGTAAAATGATGATAAAAGATGCGCCAATTTACGGCTATGGTTTGGAAGCCTTGGCCAACACTGATATCGACGCGAAATCCACGCCGAACCATATGCCGTAACGAACCTCCACTGTAGTCGTAAAATGGATTGAAAGAATGCGCCAATTTACGGCTATGGTTAGGGAAGCCTTGGCCAACACTGATATCGACGCGAAATCCACGCCGAACCATATGCCGTAAAAACGAACCTCCACTGTAGTCGTAAAATGATGATTGAAGAAGCGTGCCAATTTACGGCTATGGTTAGGGAAACCTTGGCCAACACTGATATCGACGCGAAAATCCACGCCGAAACCATATGCCGTAAACCGAATCTCCACTGTAGTCGTAAAATGATGATTGAAAGAATGCGCCAATTTACGGCTATGTTAGGGAAGCCTTGCCAACACTGATATCGACGCGAAATCCACGCCGAACCATATGCCGTAAACCGAACCTCCACTGTAGTCGTAAAATGATGATAAAGAATGCGCCAATTTACGGCTATGGTTGGGAAGCCTTGGCCAACACTGATATCGACGCGAAATCCACGCCGAACCATATGCCGTAAAACCGAACCTCCACTGTAGTCGTAAAATGATGATTGAAAGAATGCGCCAATTTACGGCTATGGTTAGGGAAGCCTTGGCCAACACTGATATCGACGCGAAATCCACGCCGAACCATATGCCGTAAACCGAACCTCCACTGTAGTCGTAAAATGATGATTGAAAGAATGCGCCAATTTACGGCTATGGTTAGGGAAGCCTTGGCCAACACTGATATCGACGCGAAATCCACGCCGAACCATATGCCGTAAACCGAACCTCCACTGTAGTCGTAAAATGATGATTGAAAGAATGCGCCAATTTACGGCTATGGTTAGGGAAGCCTTGGCCAACACTGATATCGACGCGAAATCCACGCCGAACCATATGCCGTAAACCGAACCTCCACTGTAGTCGTAAAATGATGATTGAAAGAATGCGCCAATTTACGGCTATGGTTAGGGAAGCCTTGGCCAACACTGATATCGACGCGAAATCCACGCCGAACCATATGCCGTAAACCGAACCTCCACTGTAGTCGTAAAATGATGATTGAAAGAATGCGCCAATTTACGGCTATGGTTAGGGAAGCCTTGGCCAACACTGATATCGACGCGAAATCCACGCCGAACCATATGCCGTAAACCGAACCTCCACTGTAGTCGTAAAATGATGATTGAAAGAATGCGCCAATTTACGGCTATGGTTAGGGAAGCCTTGGCCAACACTGATATCGACGCGAAATCCACGCCGAACCATATGCCGTAAACCGAACCTCCACTGTAGTCGTAAAATGATGATTGAAAGAATGCGCCAATTTACGGCTATGGTTAGGGAAGCCTTGGCCAACACTGATATCGACGCGAAATCCACGCCGAACCATATGCCGTAAACCGAACCTCCACTGTAGTCGTAAAATGATGATTGAAAGAATGCGCCAATTTACGGCTATGGTTAGGGAAGCCTTGGCCAACACTGATATCGACGCGAAATCCACGCCGAACCATATGCCGTAAACCGAACCTCCACTGTAGTCGTAAAATGATGATTGAAAGAATGCGCCAATTTACGGCTATGGTTAGGGAAGCCTTGGCCAACACTGATATCGACGCGAAATCCACGCCGAACCATATGCCGTAAACCGAACCTCCACTGTAGTCGTAAAATGATGATTGAAAGAATGCGCCAATTTACGGCTATGGTTAGGGAAGCCTTGGCCAACACTGATATCGACGCGAAATCCACGCCGAACCATATGCCGTAAACCGAACCTCCACTGTAGTCGTAAATGATGATTGAAAGAATGCGCCAATTTACGGCTATGGTTAGGGAAGCCTTGGCCAACACTGATATCGACGCGAAATCCACGCCGAACCATATGCCGTAAACCGAACCTCCACTGTAGTCGTAAAATGATGATTGAAAGAATGCGCCAATTTACGGCTATGGTTAGGGAAGCCTTGGCCAACACTGATATCGACGCGAAATCCACGCCGAACCATATGCCGTAAACCGAACCTCCACTGTAGTCGTAAAATGATGATTGAAAGAATGCGCCAATTTACGGCTATGGTTAGGGAAGCCTTGGCCAACACTGATATCGACGCGAAATCCACGCCGAACCATATGCCGTAAACCGAACCTCCACTGTAGTCGTAAAATGATGATTGAAAGAATGCGCCAATTTACGGCTATGGTTAGGGAAGCCTTGGCCAACACTGATATCGACGCGAAATCCACGCCGAACCATATGCCGTAAACCGAACCTCCACTGTAGTCGTAAAATGATGATTGAAAGAATGCGCCAATTTACGGCTATGGTTAGGGAAGCCTTGGCCAACACTGATATCGACGCGAAATCCACGCCGAACCATATGCCGTAAACCGAACCTCCACTGTAGTCGTAAAATGATGATTGAAAGAATGCGCCAATTTACGGCTATGGTTAGGGAAGCCTTGGCCAACACTGATATCGACGCGAAATCCACGCCGAACCATATGCCGTAAACCGAACCTCCACTGTAGTCGTAAAATGATGATTGAAAGAATGCGCCAATTTACGGCTATGGTTAGGGAAGCCTTGGCCAACACTGATATCGACGCGAAATCCACGCCGAACCATATGCCGTAAACCGAACCTCCACTGTAGTCGTAAAATGATGATTGAAAGAATGCGCCAATTTACGGCTATGGTTAGGGAAGCCTTGGCCAACACTGATATCGACGCGAAATCCACGCCGAACCATATGCCGTAAACCGAACCTCCACTGTAGTCGTAAAATGATGATTGAAAGAATGCGCCAATTTACGGCTATGGTTAGGGAAGCCTTGGCCAACACTGATATCGACGCGAAATCCACGCCGAACCATATGCCGTAAACCGAACCTCCACTGTAGTCGTAAAATGATGATTGAAAGAATGCGCCAATTTACGGCTATGGTTAGGGAAGCCTTGGCCAACACTGATATCGACGCGAAATCCACGCCGAACCATATGCCGTAAACCGAACCTCCACTGTAGTCGTAAAATGATGATTGAAAGAATGCGCCAATTTACGGCTATGGTTAGGGAAGCCTTGGCCAACACTGATATCGACGCGAAATCCACGCCGAACCATATGCCGTAAACCGAACCTCCACTGTAGTCGTAAAATGATGATTGAAAGAATGCGCCAATTTACGGCTATGGTTAGGGAAGCCTTGGCCAACACTGATATCGACGCGAAATCCACGCCGAACCATATGCCGTAAACCGAACCTCCACTGTAGTCGTAAAATGATGATTGAAAGAATGCGCCAATTTACGGCTATGGTTAGGGAAGCCTTGGCCAACACTGATATCGACGCGAAATCCACGCCGAACCATATGCCGTAAACCGAACCTCCACTGTAGTCGTAAAATGATGATTGAAAGAATGCGCCAATTTACGGCTATGGTTAGGGAAGCCTTGGCCAACACTGATATCGACGCGAAATCCACGCCGAACCATATGCCGTAAACCGAACCTCCACTGTAGTCGTAAAATGATGATTGAAAGAATGCGCCAATTTACGGCTATGGTTAGGGAAGCCTTGGCCAACACTGATATCGACGCGAAATCCACGCCGAACCATATGCCGTAAACCGAACCTCCACTGTAGTCGTAAAATGATGATTGAAAGAATGCGCCAATTTACGGCTATGGTTAGGGAAGCCTTGGCCAACACTGATATCGACGCGAAATCCACGCCGAACCATATGCCGTAAACCGAACCTCCACTGTAGTCGTAAAATGATGATTGAAAGAATGCGCCAATTTACGGCTATGGTTAGGGAAGCCTTGGCCAACACTGATATCGACGCGAAATCCACGCCGAACCATATGCCGTAAACCGAACCTCCACTGTAGTCGTAAAATGATGATTGAAAGAATGCGCCAATTTACGGCTATGGTTAGGGAAGCCTTGGCCAACACTGATATCGACGCGAAATCCACGCCGAACCATATGCCGTAAACCGAACCTCCACTGTAGTCGTAAAATGATGATTGAAAGAATGCGCCAATTTACGGCTATGGTTAGGGAAGCCTTGGCCAACACTGATATCGACGCGAAATCCACGCCGAACCATATGCCGTAAACCGAACCTCCACTGTAGTCGTAAAATGATGATTGAAAGAATGCGCCAATTTACGGCTATGGTTAGGGAAGCCTTGGCCAACACTGATATCGACGCGAAATCCACGCCGAACCATATGCCGTAAACCGAACCTCCACTGTAGTCGTAAAATGATGATTGAAAGAATGCGCCAATTTACGGCTATGGTTAGGGAAGCCTTGGCCAACACTGATATCGACGCGAAATCCACGCCGAACCATATGCCGTAAACCGAACCTCCACTGTAGTCGTAAAATGATGATTGAAAGAATGCGCCAATTTACGGCTATGGTTAGGGAAGCCTTGGCCAACACTGATATCGACGCGAAATCCACGCCGAACCATATGCCGTAAACCGAACCTCCACTGTAGTCGTAAAATGATGATTGAAAGAATGCGCCAATTTACGGCTATGGTTAGGGAAGCCTTGGCCAACACTGATATCGACGCGAAATCCACGCCGAACCATATGCCGTAAACCGAACCTCCACTGTAGTCGTAAAATGATGATTGAAAGAATGCGCCAATTTACGGCTATGGTTAGGGAAGCCTTGGCCAACACTGATATCGACGCGAAATCCACGCCGAACCATATGCCGTAAACCGAACCTCCACTGTAGTCGTAAAATGATGATTGAAAGAATGCGCCAATTTACGGCTATGGTTAGGGAAGCCTTGGCCAACACTGATATCGACGCGAAATCCACGCCGAACCATATGCCGTAAACCGAACCTCCACTGTAGTCGTAAAATGATGATTGAAAGAATGCGCCAATTTACGGCTATGGTTAGGGAAGCCTTGGCCAACACTGATATCGACGCGAAATCCACGCCGAACCATATGCCGTAAACCGAACCTCCACTGTAGTCGTAAAATGATGATTGAAAGAATGCGCCAATTTACGGCTATGGTTAGGGAAGCCTTGGCCAACACTGATATCGACGCGAAATCCACGCCGAACCATATGCCGTAAACCGAACCTCCACTGTAGTCGTAAAATGATGATTGAAAGAATGCGCCAATTTACGGCTATGGTTAGGGAAGCCTTGGCCAACACTGATATCGACGCGAAATCCACGCCGAACCATATGCCGTAAACCGAACCTCCACTGTAGTCGTAAAATGATGATTGAAAGAATGCGCCAATTTACGGCTATGGTTAGGGAAGCCTTGGCCAACACTGATATCGACGCGAAATCCACGCCGAACCATATGCCGTAAACCGAACCTCCACTGTAGTCGTAAAATGATGATTGAAAGAATGCGCCAATTTACGGCTATGGTTAGGGAAGCCTTGGCCAACACTGATATCGACGCGAAATCCACGCCGAACCATATGCCGTAAACCGAACCTCCACTGTAGTCGTAAAATGATGATTGAAAGAATGCGCCAATTTACGGCTATGGTTAGGGAAGCCTTGGCCAACACTGATATCGACGCGAAATCCACGCCGAACCATATGCCGTAAACCGAACCTCCACTGTAGTCGTAAAATGATGATTGAAAGAATGCGCCAATTTACGGCTATGGTTAGGGAAGCCTTGGCCAACACTGATATCGACGCGAAATCCACGCCGAACCATATGCCGTAAACCGAACCTCCACTGTAGTCGTAAAATGATGATTGAAAGAATGCGCCAATTTACGGCTATGGTTAGGGAAGCCTTGGCAACACTGATATCGACGCGAAATCCACGCCGAACCATATGCCGTAAACCGAACCTCCACTGTAGTCGTAAAATGATGATTGAAAGAATGCGCCAATTTACGGCTATGGTTAGGGAAGCCTTGGCCAACACTGATATCGACGCGAAATCCACGCCGAACCATATGCCGTAAACCGAACCTCCACTGTAGTCGTAAAATGATGATTGAAAGAATGCGCCAATTTACGGCTATGGTTAGGGAAGCCTTGGCCAACACTGATATCGACGCGAAATCCACGCCGAACCATATGCCGTAAACCGAACCTCCACTGTAGTCGTAAAATGATGATTGAAAGAATGCGCCAATTTACGGCTATGGTTGGGAAGCCTTGGCCAACACTGATATCGACGCGAAATCCACGCCGAACCATATGCCGTAAACCGAACCTCCACTGTAGTCGTAAAATGATGATTGAAAGAATGCGCCAATTTACGGCTATGGTTAGGGAAGCCTTGGCCAACACTGATATCGACGCGAAATCCACGCCGAACCATATGCCGTAAACCGAACCTCCACTGTAGTCGTAAAATGATGATTGAAAGAATGCGCCAATTTACGGCTATGGTTAGGGAAGCCTTGGCCAACACTGATATCGACGCGAAATCCACGCCGAACCATATGCCGTAAACCGAACCTCCACTGTAGTCGTAAAATGATGATTGAAAGAATGCGCCAATTTACGGCTATGGTTAGGGAAGCCTTGGCCAACACTGATATCGACGCGAAATCCACGCCGAACCATATGCCGTAAACGAACCTCCACTGTAGTCGTAAAATGATGATTGAAAGAATGCGCCAATTTACGGCTATGGTTAGGGAAGCCTTGGCCAACACTGATATCGACGCGAAATCCACGCCGAACCATATGCCGTAAACCGAACCTCCACTGTAGTCGTAAAATGATGATTGAAAGAATGCGCCAATTTACGGCTATGGTTAGGGAAGCCTTGGCCAACACTGATATCGACGCGAAATCCACGCCGAACCATATGCCGTAAACCGAACCTCCACTGTTGTTGTCAAATGACGATTGAAAGAATGTGCCAATTTAGGGCTATGGTTCGGGAGCCTTAGCCAACACTGAGATTGATGCGAAATCCACGCCGAACCACATGCCGTAAACCGAACCTCCACTGTAGCTGTAAAATGACGATTGAAAGAATGCGCCAATTTAAGGCTACGGTTCGGGAGGCCTTGGCCAACACTGAGGCAGACGTGAAATCCACGCCAGACCACATGCCGTAAACCGTGTGTACGTTTTCTCGCTACTAAAGGTTGTGAAAAAAGGTCAATTTCATTAACGGATTTCATTTACAGGTTTGAATTTAGTTTTACTTTTCTTGAACCGGTTGTCTAACCAAAATTAAAGTGTCCAGTCTGTTCTACATAGCTGGAGAGAGATTAGTTGGATCCCTCTATTTTTTAAGTGTTCTATTTGCGCTATGTAAAATGCTAAGTAGTAGTATGTAGTATCTATAGGCACATTTTGTTTTATACCTAAGTAGATACATTTCATTATCCGTGAAAAGAAAATCAAGTTAAGTTTCATTCATTTTTTCATGCGAGTATGTTGAATTTTAATTCATGGCAGGGAAAGGGGGTAAAAGATGTGACATTTTTGCCATACCTTTATTGCTGGTATTTATTGAAATTGATTTGAAATAAGCAGATTTAGTTGAGATTAAAACTGATTAGAATAAAAGCGTTTAAATTTTTAAAATCTTTTTATTCATATGCTACTTATTCTAATTAGGCTGCTGTAGGTGGACTTCATACGCAGTGTATTATTAAGGTCGAGAAAATACCTACACGAGTACCGCCCTGTCGGCTGGGGCGTTAGAATGCACCGATTGCACTTCTGCAGAGGGGTAAGACTCCCCCTATGGGGCCACCTGTTGGCCGTGGGTGGCGACCCGTGATGCTTAAGGATAGAGCCCACGTGGATGAGCAGTTCATGACATGCAATACTCCACTTTGGCCCTATCTTGGGCTAGACGGGCGGTAGGAGAGGCCCCCTCCGATCAATCGGCTGGTCACGTCAAGTCCTGGCACTTATATGATTTCCCCAACCCTATTGCCCTTATGGCAAGCCCCAACCCCTTTTTATAATATGGGTGCTAGAAGGCGGTGGCTGCGGGTCTACATGTCCTGGGAATGACGTTAAACTTTATCTGATGGTGAGGTTCCAGTTTTGGAGGTTTGGGGAATGTGGAGCACCCCTTCATCACCATTGCTCCCTGGTCTACTCTGACCCGGAGTGGTAGTACCTGTTAGGATCCTATCTATGGGTTAAATAGAAGAATGTATTTATAAAAAAATTGTATTATCCATTAAGAATTGATTTATTTCAAAACTTTATTGGCATTAAATGACCCACTAAGGTTGATATGCCATAAAACAAAACAAACCAAACCAAACCTACACGAGTATATATAGTTATTTACTAAGCGTGGTTTAGATGCAGCACAAGGCCAGTAGTAAGAGGAACCCTGCGAAAATCGAACTGACTAATAATGGTTTGCTAATCTAGCTTGCTAACCATTACACCACATGAGGTGCCCTAAAAGTGCCCAACCCGTTCACCACGGCTAGGATTTGTCACAATGTCACAAGTGTGGGGCAACCAGCGAGGATCGAACGCGCTAGTTTCACAGAGCCTTTACTACTGAAAAGCGAGTTCGATCCTGGCTGGATATGGACTATTATGCGAACCAGTACATGATGACGAGTATATATAAGGCGTCCCATCGTGGTTACTGGTTAGCAAGCTAGTTTCGCAAAGCTTTTACTACTGAAAAGTGAATTCGATGCTTGCTGGATATGGATTAGTATGCTAACCATTACACGACGACGAGTATATATAAGGCATCTCATCGTGGTGTACTGGTTAGCAAGCTAGTTTCACAAAGCCTTTACTACTGAAAAGCGAGTTCGATCCTGGCTGGAGATGCCCCTTACTGTATACCACTCATAACACATTGGGTATATAATGGGAGAGAGAGAAAGACGAGGGGAGATAGATAAGATGATGACTTACTTGTTAACTAGGCCGCCGTACTCTTCAGGGCTGACTCTCGGGTTCTTTCTCTGGGTTGCTTATACTTCTTGTTCGTTTGGGCTCATTTCTTCGGGCTGGTCACTTTTTGTTTTAATAACTTAACAAGACGTAGTTGTTTTTCTTTAAGTCTTTTATTTCAACAACACCAGCCCACAAAGTTTCAACTGCGTGGTGGAGAAACAACTCTCAGAGCGACGTCCTCCCTCAGCGAATGTCTAGTCGTATCTAATCTAAAACTTAAACTAATCTCCCACGCCTCTAATGGCACGTTTTTCAAGGGGTCAAGTAAAATGGTTATTACTCATCAGTAACCGTCGAGCTAACTTTCCACTGGACCCCCATTATTCTGAATCTGACGAACCCCAATTCAAAATATCTGACTACAGTACGTACATAATTCATAAGCTACCTATGAATTATGTAACAATACATGCGACCTTGTATCACCCTTTACCTGTGACGAACGAGTTGGGTAAATACCTACCTAAGATGTGTATTAGATAATTCTCTTCAATCTTATTAACTGATAAGTCTTTTCGTTTTAGTTTCGTTTTCAGATTTCTGCGTTACATTTCAAGGTGTTATTTGTTTTAATTTTTTTAGATGAGGCTTGATATTATCATTCAATATTATTTCTCAAGATGGACCATTGCTATGTTCGGATAGACAAGGTACACCTAAAGAAGACCGGAGGGCATAATAGCCGAAGCGTTGTGTTTTTATATATCACGATAGAGATGAGGACAACAGTCTGAAAACAAACCCCAATACATTGCAAGGGTTCCCTAGTTTTAATTTTTTAAAACAGTGTGCTGAAATATCCACGCGTTTAGTCATTTACTAAGCTTAAACTAGTTTAGCACAAAGCAGAAGTATGGGGGCACTCAGTGAGAATGGAACTTACTGCTAACGGTCTGCCAGTTGAGACAATTAACCATTATACCACGCGAGGCACACACATCTTTGAGTTATTGTTACTTACTAAGCTTTGCTAAGTCTGGCACACAATAACTAGTAAATAGTCGCCCTTCTAAGTAGTGAGTAGAACAGAGGTCACCAAACTACGGCCCGCGGGCGGCTCCGGCTCGCGAAGGTATTTTATCAGGCCTGCCGACAGTACTTAAATTTGTAATGTTTTTGATAATGTTTTGAAAATAAATATGTTGGTTAAATTTGTATTTGTGCATCTTACGCCACTCATTATATTCATATAACCTGGAAAGATAAATTTTGTTTCACATCTTTTTCTCAGAGCTTTCGTTCTGGCTAGCAAGTATTGAACCCAATAATAATGTGGCCCGCGCTCGTTATTTTTTTCAGTTATCCGGCCCACCGTGAAAAAAAAAATTGGTTATCCCTGAAGTAGAGTAATCGCTTCTTAACTTTAATGATCTGGTAGGAATCTGTGTTTTTTGTGTGATTTGGCCGTAAGACAATCTTCGTGTTCTTGTTACAAACTGATATTTGCGAGTACTGTTAGAACGGGTACGCCATTAAAGAGCGTACTGGAGTTCAATGTGTATATTACGGCACCCTAATACCTTTGAAAGTGACGTTACAATGAATATGTCTTTATAACGGTTGGATTTTATACGATCTATGTATTAATACGCTTGTTCCTTAATCTTCCGATCGTTATCATCCTGCAAAAATATCTGGTCAAAAATGAGGCCATCCAGATCGTTCAAGATGTAATACAAAAATGTAAGTCCTAATTATCTGGTGTTGCTTAATCTTCGAATTTCTTATTTCTTATGAGTGTCATCACCTTAGCTGATAATGGACCATTCCGTTTTTATAATAAAGAAAGAAAGTAAGAGAGCAGGGGAAAGATAGATAGATATATATATATATAGATAGAGAGAGAGAGAGAGAGAGAGAGAGAGAGAGAGAGAGAGAGAGAGAGAGATGAGCAGACCCCCTCTAATCAATCAGATGGTGACGTCAAGTCCTAGCACCTATATGATTGTCCCGACCGTATTGCTCTTATGGCAATCCCCCGACCCTTTTATCATATATGCGCTATAGAAGGTGGTGGCTGAATGTCTTAATATCCTGTGTATGACATTAAATTTCATCTAGTTTTGAGCTTCCAATTCTGGAGCTCTGGGGAGTGTGGAGTATCCCTTTTGTGCCATTACTCACAGGTCCACTCCGACCCTTTTAGGGTTTCATCTATGGTTTAATAGATTAAAAATGAAATTAAAAATATGTTTCAAAAATAAGTTTAAAATAATGTTTGAATACCCAATAAGAATGAATAAAACAAAAACCTCTTCGGCATAAAATAACCCCAAAGGGTTGAAATATCGTAAAAACCAACCAACCAACCAAACAACCATCACTATTTAAATTCAGTTGTTGGTTGTTTAGGTTGTTTGGTTTTACGATATATCAACCCTTTTCAGGTCATTTAATACCGGGCCAAGTCGTTTTGATATAGTACCTGCTGTTGCTTAAATGGTCACCTATCTAAGTACTGAACAGGCTCATAGCTGCTTAACTTCGGTGATCTAACGGGAACAGTTGCTTTCAAGGTGACTTGACGGTAAATTCTAAATTCGGTGGTCCCACAGGAGCCGATGCTTTCAGCGTGGCTTGACCGTAACAATATCTATAAGCTGTTGCTACAAAACTATAAAAAGAAGAATAGTTATGCGAGAATGCAAAAATAAACGTTCTACTATAACGCGTATGTAATTAATTAAAGCCGTTAAAATGAGAATTAATGTATTCTATTCATTGGTTCCCTTCTATTTTGCCTGACAGGATGTTACGATAGTTTATTTGACAACATAACCCAACGAGGGAAGTGTCCCTAAAGAGCCTAATGGCAAAACAGTGGATTGTCTGGATCGTTTTGCGTCAACAATAATGTACTCAAAGTTATGTGAAAATGTGTGCGTGAAGGCAGCGACCGATTCCCACGCCAGAGGTGACGGGCCGCATTAATAGTGCCCAATTACAAGAGATAGCGTCAAGTCCTTTGACATTTTCGAAGAGACGAACTATAGAAATAAGGTAGTTTTTTTTGAATATGATATACGGCCTAGATTCATCTGCCCGAGTCACGGAAATAATTTCACCAACGTTCCTTCTCATAATTCCCGCTCCTCTCGTTCACTTCCTTTCTATGGCATCCCGCCACTAAAAGCTTGATTCTTTTTTTTTTTTTTTTTTTTTAAAGGAAAGGATCAGTCAGTTCACACAGACGGCACACGTAACCCCCTTTAAAAGGCATCTTAGCTTTATCGGTTTTCAACAGTGTCTATTTATTGGAATAAAAACTAAAAGCATTTTTTTTTGCATTTTTAAAGATTTTCTAGGAAGCAAGCTTCCGCGTTCAATACCGGCCCTCGCCAACTCAACAAATGAGTAACACAACTTGGGTAATCTGATCAGTGCGTTAAAGCATCTGAGACCTGGCGTTAGGCGTGGCGCTCCACCACAGACTCAGAAACAATATCCCTGGTCTAGCTAGTGTTAGACCAGGGATATTGTCCTCTGTGGATCACATCTCTACTTCTCTACATAATCACCGTTTCTCTTAATAACAATGTTCCACTTTCAAATGAGAGCATGTATCCCTACCCCGTAAAATTCTGTTGACTGTTCTTTGAGCCACTTCTTCACTACATATTTCACTTCCTCCTGCTGTACGACTGATACCGACAATAGGTCACTCTACCGATTTCACTCTACTTTACTCTCAGTCGGTGCAGCATCCGCCTCGGAACCATAAGGTTCCAGATTTGATATCAGCCCGCACCAACTCAACGCATGAGTAGCACAGCTTGGATGTTTGCGGTAAAGTGGAGAGCTGATTGCAGGTGTGGTACTTCACCTCAGACGCAAAAACAATCTCCCTGTTCTAGTGCTAGCGAAAAGGTGATAGACTCCGTTGTCCGGCAATAGACCACTCCACAGCCTTTACTTTATTGTATATGAAATGCATATTGAAGTTTTGAGAACCTGTGAAACTTTTATCTAACAAATGACTGATTGATTTAGAATAGTTTAGTTTGAGATGATTTAAAAAAAATCTTTTATGATCTGAGTTTCTTAATTTCTTTTTATTTTGTTATCGAAAAAGGGATAGACTCCCTCACTGTCCGGCTGATACTGACAATAGGCCACTCCATCGACTTTACTTACTTTGCTTTTTACAATTTGGATATTTAAGAGATGCGAGGATGAGTCAAAAAGTAATGCCATTGTGTCTCGGACAGGTAAAATTACCAACACAGGAACATGTATCATACATCAAAATGAAGCTGGTCCTCCCTATCCCTATCCCGTAAAATTCTGTTGACTGTTCTTTGGGCCTCTTCTTCACTACAGATTTCACTTCCTCGTCACTGGAATAATGTTTCCTCTCAAACCCTCTTTCATGGGGCCCATGAAAGAAGAGAAGGAATAGTAGAGATGTTCGTTTGTTTTGGTTTGTTTTACGGCATATCAACCTCAGTGGGTCATTTAATGCCGACAAAGTTTTGAAATAAATTCATTCTTAATGGATACTCAATTTATAAACACATTTTTCTATTTAACCCATAGATGGAACCCCAACAGGTACTACCACTCTGGGTCAGAGTGGACCGGGTAGCAGTGGTGATAAAGGGGTGCTCCACATTTCCCAGACTTCCAGAACTGAAACCTCCCCATCAGATAGTTTAACGTCATTCCCAGGACATGAAGACCCACAGTCACCGCTTTCTAGCACATATATGATAAAAAGGGTTTGGGTTCTCATAAGGGCAATAGGGTTGGGACAATCATAGGTGCTAGGGCTTGACGTGACCAGTCGATTGACCGACGGCCCGTCTAGCCTAGGTAAGTGGAATGCTGCAAGTCATATACTGCTCAGCTACGAATTGTAGATACAGTGAAGAGGAGTTTTAAATGACAGATAAAAAAAAAATCCTGACCTCTCACCAGGCCGTATTAACACAAGGTTTGTTTTTTTACGTGGGGATTTTATTTATGGGGCATACAACGAGGATCGAACTCACTATTCAGTAATAAGTAAAAGTAAAGTCGGCGGGGGAGGAGGCTAATGTCGGTATCAGCCAGAAAGCGAGGGAGTCTATCCCCTTTTCACTAGCGCTACACCAAGGAGATTATTTTAGCGTCTGGGAAGGAGCACTACACTTGGCGAGTTAGCGAGAGCCGGTATCGAACTAGGAACCGTGTAGTTTTAGGCGGATGCCTTAGAAAGAAAGAAAGAAAGAAAGAAAAAAATCAAAAATAGAAAAAAAAAGAAAAGAAAGAAGGTGACAAATAAGAAGGAAAGGGAGATAGCAACGAATGCATTATTACGTTGATCTTTGTAATAATCTATTAGCTTAGTTTGGCACAAGGCCAGAAAAATGGGGCACCCAGTGAGAATCAAATTAGCTTAGCTTAGCTTAGCTGGCTAGATATTACTCTACACAAGGCACCCCTGATGATTTGTCTAAGATCACACGAAATAAACATTTTAGTTTCTTTTTTTTTAATTACAATTATTGCTCCCTTTGTTAGAACATCTGTCGGGACATCTGAACAAAGACAAGAACAAAAATGGAATCAATAATTCACGAATGTTACGTTTGAATAAATAAAAAAATAAAGAAAGATTTGGAGTGAAATTCATTTTATAAGTTTATTCAGGAAATGTTACACCCTGGTAGTGGTTAACGAGTCTGTAATACAAAATCAACTTTCGAGACATGATTCTATAAATACGTTTACAAAAAAATTATAAAATCACAATTGTATTAAATGAGCGTTAGAATACTGTTAACTTAATTTTTACTAACATGCATTAAAATAATTATAAAGATTATGTGCGTAAATTTAACTGATTTAACATGATTTATTCATTATTTTGGTAATACAATTCAGTTTTTATATTCGGTTGTTTTTTTCCTCATCCCTGCGTTTATTTCAGTTTAACTTTTGAAGTTCTAACAAAAATTATAATTTAGATTATAGATTCTATAGATAAGCGGTTCCCAACCTGAGGTCCTTGATTCTCAAAACGCTTCCCCAAAATATATGACTTGGTATCAATTTGATTAAGCGTAAGACCTTTTCTCAAAGCAAACATTTTTTGCACCAAAGCGGTTAATTAAAATGTTGATTGACTGTAAAATTAAACTTTGAAATAGAAAATCTTACTCTAGCTGATTTTAGAATCACAAGATTGGCCAATGAAATAAAATACACATTCACGCCAGTGAATAAAGTTTTCCTTGTTTTATTTGACGTTAGAGGCGCATTGTGTAATGGTTATCGGCGAAGTAAATGGACTCGGCAATACGAGTTCAAAACTTAGACCAGGCTGTTTGTATTTCACATAGCGCTAATACACTTGGCAAAGGTATGCATTCAACTATGGGTAAATCGTATGGTAGACTGGGTTACTGGGTTATTTAACCTTGGTTAGGCAACCAGTCTAGGAAAAGGAAAACTCAAATCTATTAAACTCCGCTAAAGAAATTGACTTTGTGTCACATACTACTTGTGTGTAGGGATCGTTATATATATATATATATATATATATATATATAGTTTGGTTGCTTTTTAATGACATATCAAACTTCGTGGTTTATCTAATGCCAAAGTCATCCTGGTAGAAAACAGTAATTAGGCTAATCTTTTAGAGTCAATGTTTGGTTTGGTTTTTAGTAATAGCACTATTGGGGTTCGAACTCGCTTACTACGATGTCATAGTCCACTACGTTATCAACTATGCCACGGTGTACGTGTCAGCAACTGACATGTGATCCCAGTAAAACTTCTCAAGCCAAGGAAAAAACAAATTCTCATATGTGTCACATTAGTGATAACGTGACACTTTTAGCTATTCTTGTGCTGTTTACAGATACTTGAAGAAAGACTTAATATTCACCATTGGTTTGGTTTGGTTTGATTTGGTTTGATTTGGTTTGGTTTGTTTTACGGCATATCAACCTCGGTTGGTCATTTAATGCCAACAAAGTTTTGAAATAAATTCATTCTAAATGAATACTCAATGTCTTTATAAACAAATCTTTTATTTAACCTATAGATGGAACCCCAACAGGTACTAAGACTCCGGATCAGAGTGGACCTTGTAGCAATGGTGATGAAGGGGTGTTCCACACTCCCCAAACCTCCAAAAATGGAACCTCACCACCAGATAGAGTTTAACGTAATTCCCAGGACATGAAGATCCTCAACCACTGCCATCTAGCACCCATATGATGAAAAGGGTTGGGGCTTGCCATAAGGGCAATAGAGTTGGGACAATCATATGTGCTAAGGCTTGACATGACCAGCTGATTGATCGGAGGGGGCATCTCCGACGGCCCGTCTACCCACGGCCAACAGGTGGCCTCTTTGGGAGAGTCTTACCACTCTGCAGAGGTGCAGTCGGTATATTCTAACGCACCAGTCAATAGGGCGGGGGAACGTTTTGAGAGGACATCAGAGATTTTCTTTAAAAGATATTAGAAACCGCTAGTAAAAAAAAAAGCTTAGATAAATCATAAAATCTATTAATGAAATGTGATCGGCTGATAAACATGAGAATCCTTTGCAATAATTTTTTTTTCAAATTTTGGATCTATTTTCAAATTTTAATATAAACGTTAACAAATTTGTATTTGTAAACAAATGCATTTAATTGAAAGAAAAAAAAAAAGTCATAATGAATAAATAACTTTATAAATAAATTGAATTTGTTCTTTTATATAGAAGAGATGAACGTTCACAATCAATGCCAGATAGAATTAACCATTAAGTTAACATTAAATAAAAATTTATACCTTGTTACCTGTAAACATTCAAATATATAATGTCTATCTTGTACGGAATGGATTTCTATATTAAATACAATAATATGAATTCTGTTATTTGAAAACAAAGTATCAGTCCTTTTTTTCCCCTTTTTTTTTCAATATATACATTTAGACAATAATGACACCAATTTGGAGCATTGAAGAGGTTTATCAATGGTTCAACACAAATATACCATTCCTCAAAATCACGAGAAAAAAAAAATTATTCCTTTCTTATTTACGAAACAACAACAAGATCGCTCCCAGTTCAAAGTCTTCTCTTCACAAAATCTGATACAAACAATCAACCACTTTAATTGACAAAAATAATTACGTGATTGTAAGTCTTTTTCACAACACTATCAAATAAGCGAAGACGCCATTAATCGTTTCGGTCGTTTTCACTTTCATTTTCGCGCCAAATTCGTACAATCGACCAAACAACAGACTTTTGTTCATGCTAGTATTACTTTCTATCACAGTCACATTCGCAGTAGAGTTCAATGTTCACAGACTTTTTTTAATTTTCAATTTCGTAATCAGTAAATCATAATTGCAACACTTTTGGTAAATTCATATCCAAATGGATTTAAGGCAAACATCATTGAATAAAGTCTTTTGTAGTTATTAGTTACAAGCAGATACCTTCAAATGAATATATATTATATATATATATATATATATATATATATATATATATAGTTGATAACCTAAAATGAGTCAGATACTATCTACGTAGGTTTCACTTAAAGGATCTTCCGGATAATTCTGAATAAGTCAGAATTATTCTGAAGATCCTTTAGCTGAAATCTAGATAGATCCTATCTGACACTTTCTAGGTCTTTTACGTGTTGTTCTACTTAGTGTATTGAGCACTTTTATATATTAGCTTAACCGACTCTTCTGGTGTTTTTTTTTATCAGTCATTTTGGTACAGTTTGATTTTTTTCAAACTGTACGGATGATTTGGTCTTTTCTTTTGTATTTTTATCCAGACAATATTTACTAATATTCTTTTTATTCACAAATTGTATCATCTGTTTTTTTTTCACCGTCCGAGTCATAAAAATAAAAATAAAAATAAAGAATATATATATATATATATATATATATATATATATATATATATAAGTGTTAACTCAGTTAACATATCTATCCGTTTGTAAGAACACAAAATGAATACAAATTAGGATCCTTATTTTTCAGCCGGTCTCCATCCCTTAATGAACATACTTAATTTAGTGACTTCGAGTTTCCTGATACCAGGTATACACTCCAGAGCGTCTTTGTCTAATTGCGTCATCAGCGTCCCATCTATTTTCTCTTGAATCATTCTGTCCCTTATCTCTTGACGAATTCCCAGCTTCTCCATGGCCGCCGACAATTCTTTCACCGACATCCCCTGAATACATTCATCTTTTTCGTCGTGCACGTCCCTGACTCCGGAATCTTCCGATGAAGAATTCGAAGTCCGAGATGACGACTGGGGGCCGTAGGTGGATAACGATGCCCCCAATGGTAGATCGTCTTCGTTGTTTTCGTCAGAATACTGAATGTTTTCTTCGGGTGGGAATTCGTCTCCTTTAACGTTGTCGCTTCCGCTTCCGGCTACACTGCTGCCATCTCCGTCCAAGTAGGGAGACAATTCCTTTAAATCCTCTAGATTGGCGTATTCTACATCCTCGTAATCAGTGGTGTTACCGCTTGATGAACCGCTGTAGGATGAACAAGACTGTCTTCGAAAACCACCCGCGGAAGAAGAGGCGGGAGAGTCAACATTCAAATCGTTAGAATCAAAATTGTGATATATAGACTCATTTTCGTATCCATCGGCCGAAGATAAACGCCAACTAGACAAACATGATTTTGTCTCATCGAAGGAATCGTCTCCGTTCGTATTACAACTTGACACAGTCGATTTAGCATCTGAGGGCAACTTCATTGGTGCTCTGTACACCGGGAGAGTCATGTAGTTATTTTCTTGTTGTAAGTCAAATTTCTTTTCCGGTACAGCAGGTACTGGTTTGTGTTTGTTAATCCAAGTCATCGACTGGTAATTACCGTCTTCGGTGCTCTCCACTTCTTCGACTGGGTTCAAGGCACGAGGCTGGGCGTAAATTTCGGATGCGGGAGGGTCGGGGAGAGCTGCCGGGGGACGTTCACTTATGGGATTGACATAAATGGTATCTTTTACTTCAGATGGTAGGCTGTACAGAACTTTTATGTCGCGGGCGTAGATGTGCGCTTTTTCTTTGCACAGTCTGATTGCAGCTTGATAATTACGATTACCCGTCAACTCACTCGTGTTTTCAGCAACATAATATTTCAAAGGACAAAACACAGGCACTTCCATGAGTATATTCTTTTTGTTCAAAATCGTCGACGCAATGATTGTCGTGTCTTCAAATGATTTTTTTAGCACCAGGGCACCGGTAAAGGAACAAGGCGTTCCGGGTTCTTTTCCATACACAAGTTTTACAACACAAGGACATTTGGTTTCCTGAAGCATATCGTGTATTTGTAAAATTAAAGGTTTGCTGGCAAGACCAACTTGGTAAAATGTTCCTTTTTGCGAAATTGGAAGCATTAGCTCCCTGTCCATTTCATCCGTGCACATTAGAAAGTTTTCTTCGACATATTTAGCCTTTCGCATAATTCCTTTCCGTCGGATTTTTGCCTTACCGGTGTAGACCCGGCCTTTTCGTAGTATGTCACCTGGAAATAAAGTCCGTTGTTCAAAGTCGACATTATTTGATTCTCTGCTTATTACTTGAAGAGCTTTGATTTTTTCTGTTCCCGCCACTAAAAAGCGGTTGGCCTTCGTCCGTGCCAACTTTTCCACATACTTGCAAGGGACAACTTTTTGCACCGTCGTCTGAGGCTTGGTGCTTGTATTCTCCTGAGTCAAGGCAAACCAACCTGCAAAAAGACAAAGAATAAACATTACTTTTAGGAAAAAAGAAACATGTTGTAATAAGTAATTGAGAGTTACCTCTCCTCTTTTATTATTACCTCCCCTTTGGAGAACTCTTTGGTGTTTCTAAGAGTATACAAACTCTCAGTAAACTGTAACATTATTCTAAGTAGAATAAATCTTTCTTAAGTCTATCCGTGTGTTCGTTTATCATTACACATAACTCTTTTTTGTTTACTTTTTAATGTTCATACCATTCCTAAGAGCAATATGTTTATTTATCTGTTTAATGGCATTATAACCCTGTGGGTTATTTAATGCCAAAAACTGTTAGAGAGAGAGAGAGAGAGAGAGAGAGAGAGAGAGAGAGAGAGAGAGAGAGAGAGAGAGAGAGAGAGAGAGAGAGAGAGAGAGAGAGAGAGAGAGAGAGAGTTAAAAGTTGGCACTCAAGTTTCGTTTACAGTTGTATTTTCGTAGATGTTTTTCATGGATGTATTTGTATCTGATTCATTATATTCGGTATATTTTTATTTCTGTAAAGAAAGATAAAAAATGTCATCCATATTAGTATTCTCAAACAGATCCCACATATCATTTGCGTTTAAATATTTTTTTCTGAATATAGAGAAAACTCCACACTTCATGAGGAAATATTTGAAAGTGCAGGGTGTTTGACATGTCCCACATCGTGGTTGATCCTCCTGCTTGAGCATAAAAGAGTGCGTAAGGCGCAGTTTAAATCTATGGAAAAAAATAAGGAAATTGTTTTTTCAAAACAAATTCCCTTTATCTATTGAATGACTCGTTTTCCCGGCCTTCGGGTCGGGGTCCGGTGAGCTTCGGCCACTGGACCGCTTGAGTCATAATAATAGTGTCGATCCCAGGGGGGCATCAACCCCAGGCAACACCTGCCCCCTCGATTTAAAGGGACAGGGCTGGGTTTATTGCCCGGTGCCTGAGGCGCCCCCTTGAGGGGGAATGCCGACGGGATACACGCAATTTTACACCCGCCATCCCATGAACTTCGGTTTGTTGGTGGATCCCACATTAATAGGGCCTTTGTGCCTGACCTGGTACGAGTGGGGTACCGGGAAAATACAGACTCTCGTATGTATATAAATATCACTTCGTAGAAATTCGTGCATATCTTTTTGTTTTAACAAGTAAACATAATTGAGATTTACTGATTGTATATTAAGAGTCTTTTCTCACAAGTAGTGGGAAAGTTTATGGTTGGAACAGAGCACCTGCTCGATGACTAAAGATTAACGAGGTAAACCTGAAAATAATCTAATGTATATGTAAATAATCCAACGCATATATAGATAATATAATAAGCATGTTTCGTTAAACTGTACTGACGATTCGTGTCGGACGAGGTTTTGTTCGATCATTTCTAATTTTCTGGCCATCATTTTAATGTCAGGGTGGAACTGGTGTAGCAATCCACCAAAGGTTTCTTCACGAGCGCTTTCGGCATGTCCATCTGCCATCTTCAGGTATGAAACTGATGGAATGTTTCAGGTGTCTCGTGTTTAAGAAATTAGAAAGGATCGAACAAAAACTCACCCGACACGAATCGTCAGTACAGTTTGACGAAACACGTTTAAAAGAAAAAATGCTGCCAAAATACATTTATTTTAAGATAATCTAATGTATATGTAATGCGCAATGATCTCATTTGTTAAAAAAAGGATGGCCAGTAAAATCGTAAAAAACAACCAAAATTCAGCTGAGAGTTCCAGGGTTAGACGTTTTCAGATTAGGCTACTGCATATCATTACAACGAGTCCGTTAAAAGAATGAAACAGTTTTTAAAGAAAATCAAACATTCATTTACCCAACCCCTCCTCACGTGACACAAGGTCAATTTCTTAAGCGAGATTTAAGAGGCGTAAATTCAGAGTTTTTCTTTTCCTAGACCGGTTTCCATACCAAAGTTAAAGAGCCCAGTCTGCCCTACTATTTACCCATTACTGGAGTGGGAATAGTTGCAAGCATACCTTTCCCATGTGAAATGCAAATAGCCTCACCGAGTCCAATTCGTACAACGAATAAGAATATATATATATATATATATATATATATATATATATATATGTGTGTGTGTGTGTTTGTGTGTGTGTGTGAAGAAAGGAAATGAATCCGACGGTATGTAGTATATTAAGAAAAATGAAAAAACACTGGTTTAAATGGGTTAAGTGGTGAGTTTATTGGCCGACGCTGCAGTGTTTCGATCTATTAATTAGATCATCTTCAGGGCATTTGTTGGTATATGGAATGTGATAAGAAATTATTTATCACGCTATATATATATATATATATATATATATATATATAGCGTGATAATATATATATATATATATATATATATTATATATATATATATATATATATATATATATATATAGCAACCACTCCGAACGAGTAGGATGTGACACATGGTCAATTTCTTAAGTGGAGTTTGAAAGGTTTGAATTCACAGTTTTTCTTCTCCTAGACCGATGTCCATACCAAGGTTAAAGAGCCCTACTAATTACCCATAACTAGAGGGAGTAAAGTTAGATGCATACCTTTCCCAAGGGTATTAGCGTTATGGAAATTGCAAACAACTTCGTCCATGATTTGATCTCGTGTTGAAGTGTCCATTTCATACGACGATAACCATTACACATCGAGCACGTCATAGAAATCACAATATGCAACGTGCTTGTTTAATTGCAGAAAAAGAACAAGTTCAATGGTTGGCTGATAGATTTTAACGGCATGTCAACCCGTTTAAGGTTGTTTTATGCCTAGATGTAAAGATACCCAACGAGTGTTATCCGAGAAATAAAAACATATCAAGTGTTTCACGTCGACATGAAATATGTCTAATGTCCATTTAAGTGTTTACTTCGTTTTACTCTTCCTCGCTCTAATGTCGACTTGCTTCCAACTCTGTAGTCACTTCCTACATCCTTCCTGTTTACCGTGTTGTCCTTAATTGAAATTCTCATAACTAGAGCACGTACATCATATATGCGTACCCACTTACATGTGAGCTCAAACATTTTTATATGTATAGAAGCACTTAATTATATATATATATATATATATATATTATATATATATATATATATATATATAAGTTTGTTTGTATGTCCTATATAGATAGCGAAGTGGTTTGATGTACACTTACCAAATTTGGTATGGATATTTATTTGACCAAGAGGGGGGGGTCAATTAAAAAAAAAAATTTTTATTTTTCATAGGAAAGTGGAACTATCATTAAAAGTGATAAAAAAGTAAAGTCAACGGAATGACCTTTTGTTGGTATCATCTGGGCAGCAAGGGAGTCATCACAAGGTCCCGGGTTCGATACCGGCCCTCACCAACTCAGCGCAGGAGTATCACGGCTTAGGTCTGTGCAGTAAAACGGGGGGCTGATGGTATGTGTGGCGCACCAGCTCTGAGGTAAAAAACAATCTCACTGGTCTAGTGCTAGTGCAAAGGGGATAGACTCCCTCGTTGTCCGGCTGATAATAATAAAAGGTCACTCTGCCCACTTTACTTTTTATCACTTTTAAGTCCCTAATTTGATGATATCCCCTTTTCATTAGTGGACATGGAGCGCCAAACCTACCATGAAACGTTTCTTTTTCGTAGGAGAGTGCGGCTATCATCAAAATATGGACTTTAAAAATTATAAAAAGTAAAGTCAGCGGAGTGACCTTTTATTGGTATCAGCCGGACAGCGAGGGAGTCTACCCTCTTTGCACTAGTGCTAGACCAGAAACATTGTTTTTACATTAGACATGGAGCACCTAACCTACCACCAGCTCCCCATTTTACTGCATAGATCCAAGTTGTGCTATTCATGCGCTGATTTGGCGAGGGCCGGTATTGAACCAGAAACCTTGCGATTCCTAGGCAAGTGCTCTACCGACAGAGATAAACCGGCCAATTGAACGTTTCTTTTTCGTAGGAGAGTGGGGCTATCATCAAATTAGGGACTTAAAAGTGATAAAAAGTAAAGTGGGCGGAGTGACCTTTTGTAATTATCAGCCGGACAGCGAGGGAGTCTATCCCCTTTGCACTAGCACTAGACCAGTATGATTGTTTTTACCTCATAGCTGGAGCGCCACACATACCATCAGCTCCCCGTTTTACTACAGAGATCGAACCCGGGACCTTGTGATTACCTGGCGGATGCTGAGCTAAACCACCCTATAAAACTAGTGGATTATCTGTTTTAGCGGATCATAGAGTAAAAATGATGATCTGGAGATTAGAGGTAGAATTGAGACAATCAAGTCTACAACATGATTAAATCGGTTATGATACTATGAAGAGTCCTAGAGACCTCGGGTGATTTGCTCTCAGTCAGAGAGCAAGTCTCCTGCGGTCTCCAGGACTCTGCATAGTATCCTGGCCGATTTAGTTAGGCTGTGGGTTTGATGGTTTTAATTCAAACAGATCAGTTAGAGCTAGCGTGAAAAGTAAAATAATGATTCACTATGTTTCATGAAGGGCTGATGCGCACAACCCTCGAACCACGGATCGGGAGGGGCCTAAACCTGTTTGGGGGCTTCCGAGGGGTGGGTTTCATATTCTTTCTAAATACTTCTCTATGAAAATTGACATGTAGTAGAGTGGTATGATATATTATGGGGGAGTGCTATCTTAAATTCGGGGGTGTACAATAGATTCAGGAGGACATGTGACACTAGCACTGACCCTGGCCCCAGGTTTCACTGCAACCCTGTCAAGTAAATGAATAATGTTGCTTTACTAAAAACAAGTTGTTAATTGGGAACTAGCGACAATTTTGATTGATAGGTTGGTTTGTTGGATTTTATGGCATGTCAACCCTTGTTGGGTTATTTTATACCGAAGACGTTTTTGTTTTATTCATTCTTGTTGGGTATTCAGTTTTTTTTACCATAGATGGGACCCAAGAAAGCATCACCTCTCTGGGTCAAAGTGGACTTGGGTGTAAAGGCAATGGAGGGTTAATCAACGCTCCCCAGAGCTCCAGAATTGGAACGTCACCACTACATGCAGTTTAACGTCAAATTCAAACCTTGGGTTATTTTAGGCCGAAGAAAGATAGATAGATAGACACACAGAGAGAGAGAGAGAGAGAGAGAGAGAGAGAGAGAGAGAGAGAGAGAGAGAGAGATGGTTGGTTGGTTGGTTGGTTGGTTGGTTGCTTGATTTTACGGCATGTCAAACCTTGGGTTATTTTAGGCCGAAGATAGATAAATGGATGGATGGATAGAGAGAGAGAGAGAGAGAGAGAGAGAGAGAGAGAGAGAGAGAGAGAGAGAGAGAGAGAGAGAGAGAGAGAGATGGTTGATCGGTTGGTTGGTTCGTTGGTTGGCTTTTACGGTATGTCAAACCTTGGGTTATTTCATGCCTAAGATAGATTGATAGATAGATAGAGAGAGAGAGAGAGAGATAGATAGATAGATAGATAGATAGAGAGAGAGAGAGAGAGAGAGAGAGAGAGAGAGAGAGAGAGAGAGAGAGATGATTTTTGGTTGGATTTTACGGTATGTCAACCCTTGGGTTATTTTATGCCGAAGGTCATTTTGTTTTAGTCATTCTTGTTGGAAGCGTATCATAGATTTGGAGGGGGGGATGCATGAGATTCTAACATCAACCCTTGACTCTAACAGATGTTTTATATTGTCAGCCCAATTACCGTAAAAATGATCAGATGAATCAGTAAAGGCGAATATTTCAAGATGACTTTAATGTGTGTTCTTTAGTGTTTGGACCCATTGTTGTTAGAGACGCGAAAAGTGCAGATGTTTCGGTTATATGATTCTGTGACTGTCTCATTTACATCCTCGTGAGTCAGGAATATAAGAAAAAGAAGAGAAACCAAACCCTTAAGTGATGCTGGTACAGACTGATGCAAAAAAAAAAAGCCACTGGCACTTTGCCGCCTCTTCTTTACCTTCCCACCATTGCAGTATATAATTTCTCCTCCATGTTATCTAACAAATTGACAGTCAACCTTTACCCCTTGACTCATTGTAGATTTGAGACGATCCTTTCTAACAACTTTAAAGTAATGAATAAATAAGAAAATTATAAAGAAACAATTAAGTGACAATGAAACTAATGTTTAATGTGGTGAGATTTTATTTTTATTTGAAGAATATGCTAACATGCTTATAGTGTTCTTATTACTCTTTTTTCTTTTCTATGAAAGTGTTCAGTATTTTTCTCACATAGAATGAGAGTAAAATAGCTCCACCCCCTTTCTTCCTCTTCTTTATTAACATTTCTTTCTTTCCTTGTGTTACTTTTTCTTTTTCGTTCTTCATCTTTCTTTCTTAGTATTCCTTTCTTTCCTTCTCTCTTTTATTCTTTCTTAATATTTTCCTTTGTATTTCTTTCTTTCGTTCTTTAATTGTTTGACTCAGTATTTTCTTTTTTTCTTTTTTTCTTCTTTTTTTGCTTATTATTTAGTATTTCTTCTTCTTTTGTCCTTTGTATTACTTTTTCTTTCTTTGTATTATTTTTTTCTTTTTTCTTAATATGACCTTTTCTTTTTTTCTTGGTATTACTTTTTGTTCTTCCTAGTATTAATTTTTCTTTCTTTTTTCTTTCCTAATATTAATTTTTCTTTCTTTTTTCTTTCCTAGTATAAATTTTTCTTTCTTTTTTCTTTCCCAGTATTAATTTTTCTTTCTTTTTTCGTTCCTAGTATCAATTTTTCTTTCTTTTTTCTTTCCTAGTATTACTTTTCTTTCTTTTTCTTTCCTAGTATTAATTTTTCTTTCTTTTTCTTCCCTAGTATTAATTTTTCTTTCTTTTTTTCTTTCTTAGTATTGCTTTTTCTATCTTTCACTTCTGTAGTATCTTTCTTTCTTTTTTTCTTCGTATTCCTTTTTCTTTCTTTCTTTCTTTCTTTTTTTATTATATTGCTTTTTTTAAATTTCAGTCTTTCCCAACAAACTTATGCACACGCACGCACACACACACACATGCATACAGACACATACTCTCTCACACACACACACTCTCTCTCTCTCTCTCTCTCTCTCTCTCTCTCTCTCTCTCTCTCTCTCTCTCTCTCTCTCTCTTATATTAATTCATTTATCGCGTTCACCCTCACTTTTCCTCTATGTTTTTTTAACATCTATTTTTCACATTTAATTCCCCCTCTCTCCCCCTCTCTCTCTCTCTCTCTCTCTCTCTCTCTCTCTCTCTCTCTCTCTCTCTCTCTCTTATATTAATTCCTTCATTGCGTTCACTTTCACTTTTTCCCCTGTTTTTCTCTTAACATCTATTTTTCACATTTAATTTCCCTTCTCTCTCTCTCTCTCTCTCTCTCACTCACTCTCTCTCTCTCGCACTCTCTTATATTAATTCATTCATCGCGTTCACCCTCACTTTTTTTTCCTAACATTTATTTTTCACATTTAATTTCCCCCTCTCCCCCGCCTCTCTCTCTCTATCTATATATCTCTCTATCTCTCTCTCAATAGAAATTAAATCATGTCTATTTTTTTTCTTTTTACCGCACTGACTTCTCTAATTAATGTACTAATAACTGCTGCTCATATCAAGAGATATTTATGAAGTTTGAAATAATTACGAGAGACTTGTCTACATGATTGTCACTAACGACTAATAATTATCAAAAAGTAATCTGAATTTAAAATTACTTGTAAATGCTACAGGAAAAAGGACTTCTCCGTTTTGAAAGATTATTTTAATCCTTAATCGGAGACCCACAGATAGAGCAGATATGAAGTCATCGGTTATATTAGACCCGCGAATTTTTAACCGTTTCATCAAAGTCAATACCAACAGGCGAATCATTATAATGTAGATATGTCATGTAGAATTAGAATCTAAACGTATCACACACACACACACACACACACACACATATATATATATATATGGTTATTTCCTATAAGTCTAACATGATCAAGGGGAACCACTCTTGACTGATAAATTATTTATTTATTTCCCCATTAAACTAACCCTAAACTCTAACCCTAACCCTAAACCCCTAACCCTAACCTTAAGCCCCTAACCCTAAACCCTAACCCTAACCCCGTCTTCTTTTTTCCTAGTAGATCAATAAATAAATAAATAATTAGTAGTCTGCTCTACTATTTATCCATAGCTGGTGGGAGGGTAGGATTCATACCTTTCCCAAGGGTATTAGCGCTAAGTGAAATGCAATTAGCACACCCAGGATTTGAACTCGGAGCGACGAGTCCATTTCCCATGACTTTAACCATTACACCACGCGCTTCCCGCATCTGTATAAGGATGACTAGAGAAAAAAAAGCTGTTTCATTGTTTGCATAATACAGTAGATGCTTCTGTGAAGAAGATGTTTGAGTTGGTTTCCAGTTTAGTATTCGGGGGCATATTTTTTGTATAATGGGGCTTTTTATTAGAAAGTTAATAAAATGGATTAAAAAAACTTTAGATCGTATCAAAAGAAGTTGGTGTCATATAGCAGCCTATCAGTCTAGCCGAGAAAGGTTCTTTCAACAATTGGTTTTTATTGCCTTTGTTTTTGTCACTGTCCTGAATTCAAATAGAATTCAATTATCATGCGGTGATAAAAATCACTTCTCTCGTTATAATGAAAACAAATTCGTTCCTTTGTCGTCAACGTGACATGTTTTTTAACACTTTTAAAACTCAAGTTACTACGAGTTAAAACTAATTTGCCGGGAACCTACCATTTTTAGAAACGTCTGTGATTTTTTTTCTCCCTCTTTTGAGTTTGTAGAGGGGTGAATAATTACTAGCAGGACCTGTGGATATACCACAGTATGATAATTCAATTATTACAAAGTTTAATATGTTTACTTAAGAGCTATTGTGGAACTCAGCGTATGAGTAGCACAGGGATCTGTGCGGTAAAGTAAGGAGCTGATGGTAGGTGTGGCGCTCCGTCTTGGACGCCCAAAACAATCTCCTTGGTCTAGCGCTAGTGAAAAGGGGATAGTCTCCTTCACTGTCTGGCTGATACCGACTGTAGGCCACCCCGACAACTTTACTTTTTTTTACTTATAATAATAATAACACAGTTGCTTAAGTAAAAGGCGTCGGGGTGGCCTTATGTCGGTATCAGCCAGAAAGTGAAGGAGTCTATCCCCTTTTCACTAGCGCTAGACCAAGGAGATTATTTTAGCGTCTAAGGTGGAGCGCCACACAAAGTAGTTACCCAATTAAGTATCAGAACAGGCTCATTGGTGCTTAACTTGCATGATATAGCGGGAATCGGTGCTTTCAGCGTGTCTTGACCGTACTTTTTTGAACAGAGGATTTTCTATCTTTGGTTTTTATTTACTTTAGATTTAGATAATTGAATACTGATACCAAAAATTACATCTTTTACTTGTACCATTGTTTGAGGAAATAGCATCAAAGATCGTCGCTTACAGCTTAATTAATGAGGTAAAAAGCAGCATATCAAAGATGTCGGTGGTGCTGGTGGGGGCACATTTTCAATTTGTATTCTATCTATAATATTTAATTGGTTCTATTCTAATAAACTAAAAACAACATTTCTGATTTAAATATTGAAAACGGTAAGTTTTCTAACCAATTTCTACGCTAAATTTTGCGAAAAGGATGATTTTTAGTGCATTTTATTAGACGATCTTTGATGCTATTTCCTCAAATAATGGTGCAAGTAAAAGATCTATTTTTTGGTATCAGTATCCAGTATACTAACACACAACTTTCGCATAGATGGGAAATTTGATATTTTTTAAAAGTGAAAAATCGACCTACCCTAATGTAGAGAGCCTCATTAGCAAAGCTAAGTCATATATGCTATATAAGCACTCCAGTTGTAAGGGGGAGGGGTAGAAAGAAATATACGAGTCTAGAAATAAATGGCGTCGCCGATAGAAAATACGTCATCGTTGTCCCTTGAAGAACCTGACTTTGTTGGAGTCAAAGCGAAGGTTGAATACTCCCATAGAAAACATACCTAACCTAAAAATCCCAGAAGAGAGAGAGAGAGAGAGAGAGAGAGAGAGAGAGAGAGAGAGAGAGAGAGAGAGAGAGAGAGGGGGGGGGAAGGGAGCAAAGAAAATATCGAAAAATAATTAATATTCAGAAGAGGCACGCGAAGAATAAGAGGCCTAATATCCCTTAGTTTCAGGGAGATGTTTTGATATGTAGAGTGCCTAATTAGCATAGCTATGGCATATATACAATGTAAGTACTCCAGTTGTAAGAGGGAGGGGGACGAAATTCGCAAGAATAGAGAGAAGGATAACCCAAGCAGCCCTTCCTAACAGAAATAGTTTTATCTCTACAGTTTATTACAAGTTGGATTAAAAGATACGTTTTTATTATAGAGAAATAAAGGTAAGAAAAGGAACATGCTACACAGAAAAAATATAAGAAAGAAAGGGGTAGGTTAAGAGAGAGAGAGAGAGTGTGTGTGTGTGTGTGTGTGTGTGAGAGAGAGAGAGAGAGAGAGAGAGAGAGAGAGAGAGAGAGAGAGAGGGGGGGGGCGCATGGAAGCAATAACGTTAATCTGTTTCAATCGAACATAATGAAAAGCTGAACAGATGGAAAGAAAGAAAAAAAAAGTGAGAGAGTTAACTCAAGATTTTCATACTTTTTACATATTGAACTATATGCTATAGCTCTTAAAAACCTATCAAAAGTTGTAATAATTAAATTATCATACTGTGATACATCGACAGGTCCTGCTAGTACTAATAAATGAGTCCATATCACTTTCACGCTAAAGACGTAATGGGGGTGCCCGATATATAAGGAATTGGAGACGGTGATACGAATTCAAATCCTGGACAAGGTTGTTTCCATTCAAAAAGCGCTAATACCTCTCGGGGCGGGGGTCCAGTGGCTTCGGCCCTGGACCGTAGCTACATTTAACAGCGTTGATCCTAGGGTAGGTATTGCCTGGGGGATAGCCCCTATCCCCCAGGCAATACCTACCCCCTCGATTTAAAGGGGCAGGGCTGGGTTTATTGCCCAGTGACTGAGACGCCCCCTTGCGGGGGAATGCCGACGGGATCAACGAAATGTTTCACCCGCCACCCATGAGATTCGGTTTGTAGGTGGTCCCACGTTAATAGGGCCTTGTGCCTAACCCGTACAAGTGGGGTACGAGGTAAATACTGATATAAATCCAACTATTCTCCATCCAGGGCAGAGTGGGCTCTTTAACCTTGGTACGACAATCGGTCTAGTAGCAGGAAAAATCTGTATTCAAACCTGTGAAAATCCGCTTAAAAATTGATCTTGTATCGTATTCTACTCGTGCAGAGAAGTTAGGCAAAACAAACAGACAGACAAACAAACAAAACTTAATTTTTGGCACGATGACTCACATGACCTCCATTTGTACTAGGATAATTATACGATGTCAATATAGCTCAAACGAGATCCTGCTAGGTTCAATTAAAACCTGGATGGAGGGATGGTTGAATTTTACGGCATGTTAACCCTTGGGTTATTTTATGCCAAGGAGGTTTTGTTTTATTCATTCTATTGCTCACTTAGATTTATTTTCATGAACAAAAAAAATCAACAGAGCTCAAACGAAGTCCTGCTAGGTTCGATTAAAACATGAATGGATGGTTGAATTCTACGGCATGTTGACCCTTGGGTTATTTTATGCCAAGGAGGTTTTGTTTTATCATTCTATTGCTCACTTAGATTATTTACATCACCAAATAATATTTCAATAGATATTTCCTGAAATGTACGCATTTACTAACCCCTCTGCACAAGCAGGATATGACACATGGTCAACTTTTTATGCGGGGTTTAACAGGTTTTAATTCAGATTTTTCCTTCTTCTATACTGTTCCGAGAAACTGTGAGTCCCATCATTGTAATAGTTAGAAAGGTAGTCTTGCGGACCTATTACAACTGAATAGCAAGTTCGATCCTTGCTGGATGCCAAATACTTGCGGACTTGTGTCACATCCTAGCTGCGGCAAGAGGTTTGAATAAATGAAAAGGTATTCTAGCATGGTGTAATGGTTAGCAAGCTAGTCTTACAGGCCTATTACAACTGAATATCGAGTTCGATCCTCGATGGATGTCTCATACTTGCAATCTAGTGTCACCTATTGCCCATTGCGAACAGGTTGAGTAAATAACTACATTATTTGAGGAGAGATCTAAGGTTAATCTCTCTCTCTCTCTCTCTCTCTCTCTCTCTCTAAACTCTCTCTCACTCTCTCTCTCTCTCTCTCTCTCTCTCTCTCTCTCTCTCTCTCTCTCTCTCTCTCTCTCTCTCTCTCTCTCTCTTTCTTCCCCTCTCTCTTTCCCTTCCCTCCTCTCTCTCTCTCTGTGCATGCGCGTGTGAAAAGATTCCAGACAGAGATAGTTATGAAATGTTGATAAGAATCATTCACGGTTTCACGGCTCGTCTCGTTTTGATATCAAAATTACATTTACGTAAACCTTCAAGTAAGCACATGTAGATCAGCCTTTACAAGGTAAATACTTGTAGAAAAATAATGAATAAATGTGAAAAACAACTTGTGAGGATGATTTAATAATATTTGAAAATTATTGTCGATGTTTAAAACGTTTCGATCATTAATATATATTAAATATATATTACATATACTAGCAAGAATATGCGCCCTCCACATTAATGTAATGAAATATATTAAATTAGAAAGACTAATGAAATCAAATGGGAACGCATATAAAAAGATTACAGCTATTTTAATTATATTTTAATTGGTTTTTATGTAAAATCATTCATAGGATTGATTTTAATATGCTGGAGAAAAAAACAATATTAGAGATCAATAACACCAAGTAATTATTTATTAAACCCGTTTTGTTAAAACCAGTATTCAAAATAACCACACCTTTATTTCTTAGTGATATATAAAATTTGTTGCAGGATTTTAAACACACAAATCGTTAATAAGATTTATTCTAAGTATTAATGATTTTTACTATAAATTAAATTCTCATTGATAAACTTACGTAATTCCTGAGGGTAATGTGACGTTCTTTTGGTTAAAGACAGACAGATACCAAATCTCCATTATGATAAGATATCTAACATTCAAATATCGTTTGGTGATGTTGATGTATTAATTTATCAAGTGATACGAGAAAAAAGGTTGTTAATATATCACGTGAGACCATGGAGTTGTTGGTCCAGGGAAACAGATTTAGCTCCAATGAAGAAGTCATATCAAAAACTGGGCGTATTTTGAGGCCAAAGACAAATAGTTCTACAAAAAAAGGCATCGAATTATTAGAGAAGTGTTGGAATCAGTGTATCACCCTTGAAGGAGACTATGTTGATTAATAAAGTCGAATTTTGCCTAATTTTTTTAGTGAGGTCCTGAACTTATTGAGTGATGTGTTATTACTAGGTACCTCCAAAATAGGTCACGGGATCAGTTTAGGCCATATTGAAGGAAGAAACGTAAATATCTTTGAACTTTTTAAAAAAATCTCGCAAAAAAGAAATAACGAACAGAAAGAGTTGTTACAAAGAAAAACGTTTAATTCAAAGATCAAATTATCCGATTGGGGAAAAATTACTCAACATTATCGTGAAAAATAAGTAAAACAGTCCGTTTATTTACAACACAGTCAGTTTCTTTATTGATATTTTTTAGCAGAATTCTATAGTCATGGTTCTTTTACTAAAAACCTTTGGCATTGAGACTTATAAAAATCTTATGATATAATTATTCAGACTCTTATCTATATAGAAAAAAAGGAAAAATCGTTTTTATTCGGTTCATTTTTTTCATATTTCATAAAATAGAATAAGGGGAGTAGACCCCGTAAAAATAGTTTCCCTAATATATTTTTGGAAAAAAACTATTTCAGACCTATTTTCATTAAAAGGAAAGTAATTAGGGAAATTTTCGTGAAAATCAAACGATTAATTGATTTTTCACATAAGTTTTAAAAAATCCTCTTGTCGTAATTTGTTTTTGGCTAAGTTAAATTTTAGTTGATTTTACAGTGCAAAAATGAAAACATTGTTTTTGTTTATAATTTTAGTCATTTCCGTAAGCTGAAATTTATAAAAAAAATCATTAGGAGTTTTTTTAATGCTTCTTTCGAATGGACAATAAATTTTTAAGATGATGTTAACCTTTATGCAAGTTTCATTGTGTTAAATATAGGGGACGTAAATTTCGAAGGGAAAATTGGTGGTACCTAGTTATTACGTAATTTGGAGTCTCTAAAACACTTGTTCTAATGACTATGAAACGATTAATGTTGTATCTGTTTAACAAGATCAGTGTCGATTATCCTGGCGCGACTTCTCCTTGAGTTCGGGCACCGGATTGAAAACAACTGGTCCAATTGGCTTAAACCCGACCCTGTTTACGGATCTTGATAATTGTTTGTTTTTTTGTGTTTGTCTTTAATTCATTTATTTATCTATGCATTTCCTTAATACTAGTCAAGAAATGAAAAGTAATAATAAATAAAGAAAGAAACCGTAAGTTCAATAGAGGGAACCGATCGTGTCAGCCGGTCTGACCAGCCAAGTCTTTTTTTTATTTGTGCTTTTAAAAAGCACAGATTGAAACCATGTGGAAGTTCTCAGTTAAAAATAGTGACAGAAAATTACAACGAATATATATTTGTGTATTTATGTCGAATGAGAAGGCGGCAGGAATTATTTTCTAGTAATGTTTACAGACAGTATTAAAATATGAACATGAATAATTTATTACCACAAGATTTATTTTTTATTAGACGATCCGTGGGACCTTTGGATTCCCGTTGTAAAAGCGTTCGGTGATGATATCGATAATAACGATATATATATATATATATATATATATATATATATATATATATATATATATATATATATATATATGAAGTGGTCAAACAATGTGTTTGAAATGGCGAAGGCCGACAATTTTTTGAGAGATTATGTGCTTGATTAAAGTCATACCATATTTGTTAATTAATTAATTATAATTAAATGAATTAAACCGATATGCACGCCTAATTCATTTAATCATAATTAATTAATTAACACATTAGGTATGACTTTAATCAAGCACATAATCTCTCAATATATATATATATATATATATATATATATATATATGTGTGTGTGTGTGTGTGTGTGTGTGTATGTGTGTGTGTGACATCTGTATTCGAGAATGTCTTTCAAACATTGAACTTCACAGTCACAGGGGGTGCTGTAACTTCAGGGGCACAAGAACTATATAGTCTTCCGAGACAGCAATGCAATGAATGAATGAATATATTATATATATATATATATATATATATATATATATATATATATATATATATATATATGTATTTCTTACGTCTTAATTTCTTTTTCTTTTTAAACTGGACGCTTACTTTGTGTCTGTCAGGTTAGACCATCTTATTTATTTAGCCGTATAAAGAAGACATGTACATATTTACCAACTCATCCGCACGAGCAGGATGTTTCACAAGGTCAATTTTTATGCAGAGTTTAACAGGTTTGAATTCAGAGTTTTCCTTCTTCTATACTGGTTACCTAACCAAGGTTAAAGGGCCCTGTCTTAACTGTTATTTACCCATAGCTGGAAGGAGAAGAGGTGGATGCATACATTTTCCAAGGTTATTAGCGCAACGTGAAATGTAGACAGTCTCATCTAGTATTTGAACTCGGGTCGACGAGTCCATTTCCTACGACTTAGATATTACACCTCGCACCTCCATAAAGAAGGCATTTTGTTGCCAGAACACAAAACTCATATCATTTTTCTATGCCTTCCCTCCGGTCAGCTTAAATTTGTACTACAAGCAAAAACCCCCAAGGTGACCATAAACGTTGACCTCTTAACCATGTTTATGAACTTTTAAATCCTCACAAAACCATAGTTCAGTGTTATGCTTGTGTTTATTGGTATAATAAAAAGTTGTAAAGATAAAATTAAAATCGGCTTATGACAAATATCCAAGTAATAACATTTGACATTTCATTTATTTACCTAAAAAAATTATCGGAATATACATATATATATATATGCTCCCAAAACCAGGTAGAGCTCTCTAGAGGGGACTTTGACGATCTTTCACCGGTTAGCCATCACTCGTTTATTGTTTACAAACTTGAGCTCTCTGGTGATCGTAACATACATCTCCGGATGTATGTACTTATCCGTTAAATGTTCGCCTCTTACGATCTTGTCAATATATATATATATATATATAATATATATATATATATATATATATATATATTGATTTGATTTTGATTTCTCATCGAAACATGAGTCAGCATATAATAAATTTCATCGATACAAATATATTTATGTTTTTATATTCATTTCCATCTTTTTTATTCACACACACACACACACACACACACACACACACACACAATATATATATATATATATATATATATATATATATATAAGGTGTGTCATAAAAGTATCAAGATTGAAGCTGTATTTACCAAGATAGAAATGAACACTGAATAGAACGTTATTTTTTTCAGAATACAAGGTGTGTAAAAAAGTACAAAAAATCTCAATACTTCTTTGACACACCTTGTACATACACATACACACACACACACATACATATATATATATATAATATATATATATATATATATTATATATATTTGTGAATAAAAAGCCTTAAATACCATGGTATCGTGATTATGGACCATTTCCACTCATGGGTATCTGCTTCGTCAGACCACGTTTTATTTTATTAAGACTGGCAAATGGCCAAAATCAGTTTATAGTTATTAATTATATAATATATATATATATATATATATATATATATATATATATGGAGAATAAGTGCTTAATTGGAGTCTACCTAAATTAATTAATTAATAATAATGAATTAGGCGGGAATTCATTATTAAATTAATTTTCAAATTAGGTACGACTCCAATTAAGCATATTCTCAAAAAATTATCGGCAAAAAGCCATTCAAACAAAAAACTATCATATATATATATATATATATATACTTGGATAATCATAAAATCTCTGCACTTGCATTGTGATGATTCTACTTCAGTTGGAAACATACCAAGGACTCCCAGTTATAAAAAAAATAATTCCATGCAGGGAATTGTACAATGCCGATGTTGCGATAATTTTGCATGATACAAAGAAGAATAAGCAACGAAGCTTGAAATCAATTATTATTATATACAACAAGTTACACAACAGCTAAGGACTAAGTCCCCATAAAAAAAAACAAAAAAAAAAAAAAAAAAAAAAAAAAAAAAAAAACAAGCAAAAAAAATCCTACTGTCATACGTACTGAGAAATTAATAGCCACAATAGAATAAGGTGCAGTCACACCCTTTATACTTTGAAACTTTTAGAGCTGAGAATAAAATTTCGAAGAAAATAATGACAGAAAGAAAAAATCGTTATATTTCGAAAAGAATCTTTAGAATATATTTTATGTTTAAACCAGAAGCGGCTATCCAGCGTCGCTTGGGTAGATGGATAGGTAAAAAAACCAAAAAAAAACAAAAAAAAAAACTCTGGTGTATTGATTTGTTTACTTTTGAGATTTACAAACGCTGGGACATTTTTAAGTAGAATTTCAATGCTATTTCTATTTTT
This sequence comes from Doryteuthis pealeii, assembly GCA_023376005.1. NCBI lineage: Eukaryota > Metazoa > Mollusca > Cephalopoda > Myopsida > Loliginidae > Doryteuthis > Doryteuthis pealeii. The sequence goes on along the minus strand of CM042137.1, from coordinate 68,507,211 downwards.
TTTTTTTTTTGATTTTTAAATATCTTCGAATATAAATCAAATCTTCATAATTTCTGCACAGAAAAACAAGAACCGGTGATATCTAATGTATAAATAGATTTACTTTGCCGTTAATTGTTTTATTTTCATAGTTTCATCCAGACATACATACATACATACATACATACACACCAACTGCCCTTTATACATGTATAGATGACTGTAAAAAAAAAAATCAGGCAGAATGGCCTATTGTCGATATCAGCTGGACAGCGAGAGAGTCTATCATCTTTTCGCTAGTGCTAGTTTTTGGGGCTGATGTGGAGTGCTACACCAACGATCGACTCCCCCACCTTACTGCTCAGATCCAAGCTGTGTTATTCATGCATGGAGTTAACGTGGAGCCGGTATCAACCCGAAACTTTGTGGTTTCAAGGTAGATGCCTTACCGACTGAGATAAACCGGCATTTAAAATGACAGTAATTGCTTTAATTTTTAGTACTTGTCCGAAGAAATAGTCCCAAGTAGAATGTGGTGACGCATATACTGATGTTATACACGAATGTTCAGTCGTAACAACTGAACGAAGTTTAATCAAATAAATGAAGCTTCAATATTTGTTAAAGAATCTATGGCAGACTAGTATATATATATATATATATATATATATATATATATATATATATATATATATATAGTTTTTAGGGGTGTGATTATCAGTATAATATATATTATATATATATATATATATATATATATATATTAGTGCTTTAAAAAGACCAAATATTTTGTTCGTTATGGATATAAAAAGATTTGCACACACACACACGCACAAACACACACACACATACACACACACACACACACACACACACATATATATATATATGTGTGTGAGTGTGTGTGTGTGTGTGTGTGTATATATGGGATTTTTTGTGACGCCGGGTTTCATGCTATATGAGTTTATTAGGCTCTGATGTTATTAAAGTAACATATAAACCATGTAATCTCTTGCAAAAAAAGTGACTTTGGCATTAAATAATCCGACAATGGTTGACATGCCGTAAAACCAACCAACTCATAGCAGATGAATATAACTATCAATTGGATACAAAATGTTGGGACTGAGTGGTTGAACAATCGGTCAGTGTCTAAGGGTCCAAAGTACAAAATAAAATCCAAGTAGCACATGTCTTAATTTTCAAGTGAGATCAAATAAATCAATGTGTTATAGTACAAAATGTGGTAATTTTCACCTTTAGTTGTTAAAATTCCTAGCAAATAAGGCAATTAGAGTAACCTCCCTTGACTTTCACTTTGAAATAAGCCGGTAGCTATTTTGAAAGTCTGCGTGCGAAATAAACAAATCGTAGAGACATTTTCGAAAACAATACAACTGCATGCTTTAACAGAAAAATATCATAAAATGTGTTCTTAATAACAATTAAGTTCATTTCAGATAATGCGCACGCACAATTTTATGCTAGGAATTTTAACAACTAAAGGTGAAAATTACCCAAAATGTTTCAACATCAGAAATTCCAGCTGTTAAATCATTAATGTCATGTAACAATGGAGAAACTCCGCAATAGATTTCGATATATTTGATATCAGAAATAAATATCTTATTAAGATTGTATATATTTGTATAGAATTATTATTAGGGTCCAGAAGAAAGCGACGGCGATAAAGCACCGGCACATCAACATCTTCAGGGACAGCCTTCACATGCGACATCTGTGGTCGAGAATGTTTTTCGAACATTGGACTTCATAGTCACAGGAGGCGCAGTATCTTCGGGGGCACAAGAACTATATATATATATATATTTACCAACCCTTCCGCACGAGCAGGATGTGACCCAAGGTCAATTTCCTAAGAGGATTTAACAGGTTTGAATTCAGAGTTTTCCTTCTCCTAGACCGGTTGCCTAACCAAGGTTAAAAAGCATAGTCTGCCCTACTATTTACCCATAGCTGGAGGGAGAGTAGAATTCATACCTTTCCCAATGGTATTAGCGCTAAGTGAAATGCAATTACCACATCCAGGACTTGAACTCGGGGCGACGAGTCCATTTCCTATGACTAACTATTACACCACGCACTTCCTACTATATACAAGAACTATATAGACTTCCGAGACTGTAATGCCAATGAATGATGATTATTTGGGTGAAATGGATTAATGCGCTAATAACTTTTTTGATATCTTCAAGCTGCGTACTTCCATTTTTTTCAGTTTATTATTTTTTTTAAGGAATACTCCCTTCAAATTAGCAGCAGGGACCAGTCTTGTACGTTTTTTTGATTTGCCTTTTTTCTGTATTTTTATTTTTAAAGACTTTTATTTTTTTACGATTCTTGTCATATGAAAAAAAAAGATTGGAGAATTTTTTTTCAAATAAAGAACGAACATTAGTAAAATAGAACCAAAAAATATCGAATCAATGCAAAAAATCTAAAAAGAAAAAAATCTACATTAAATTTTAAACTTTTAGAGATTTAAACAAAATTATTCAAGAATTTAAATGAAAAACAAATTCATTTTCACGAAAAAGGCAGATCAAAAGAGCTTACGAGACTGGCTCCTGAAAAAAAACAAAAAAAACGGAAAAACTCGGGATAGCATAGCTTGATAATAAACATCCTTTTTTCCCAGGGTTCCAGGTCACCACACCTTGATAGGTATATTGAAGAAAAACAATACATATATCTGCAGATTAGAGAGATAGATAGTTATGAACCTAGAAAGGTTCATAACTATCTAACTAAATGTCTCATCTTTCGTTATTTAAAAAAAAAAAACCCAACAAACATCCATTACTGTTCAGACAACACGTTTCCCATCCTAATGTCCTGATGAAAGTTTAATAAAAACCGAAACGTTTTGATGTCAACTTCACCATTAAGAATAAATTCATCTTTTTTTGGAATACTTTGTTTTTCTATTTTCTACATAGATAGATAGATAGATACATACATACATACATACATACATATATAATGAATTGAAATAGAAAGATTCAAACGTTTATACATAATGAACAGATATATATATATATATATAAGATTTTTGGATGTTTGTTTTTTTAGAAGCATTGTTGGATAAATTATT
>CM042137.1:68469117-68501617 GCA_023376005.1 Doryteuthis pealeii | reverse complement strand
GACATGAAATAAACACGAAAACAATAGTGCAGTTGTCATTCTATTCTTAAAAAAAAAAAGAGAGAAACAAAACGTTTTAACAATAATCACCCCCACACACCAACCTATAGACACAGTTTGTTTATCAATTTTTAAAAAAAAATTACGTCTTAAACTAGCTACAATTAACCCATCTGCCATATTTCTATCGTCTTTCCATTCTCCAACCACCAAGAAGATGTCAATTTATTGTGGATGGTCTATACATACTTTTTTTAAAACTTAAATGCAACTATTGTTGGAGGGGCGTGGTGTAATGGTTACCGTCATAAGAAATGGACACGGCGAAACGAGTTCAAATCTTGGATGCGGTTGTTTGCATTTCAGATAACGGTGATACTTTTGGGAAAGGTATGAATCCAACTATTCCCCCTCCAGATGTGTGTCAATGGTAGGGTTATACTGCGCGCTTTAACCTTTGTATGGTAACTTGTCTAAAAGAAGGAAAAACTGAATTCAAACCAAAGAGGTTCTCTTTTTGTTCGTCAAATGTACTCCGACAGTGATACTCTTGGGAAAGGTATGAATCCAACTATTCTCCCTCCAGATATGGGTAAATAGTAGGGAATACTGTGCGTTTTAACCTTGGTATGGTAACCTATCTAAAAGAAGGAAAAAGAGGTTCTCTTTTTGTTCGTCAAAAGAGAGCTCCTCTTCACCCTCCAAATCAAAAACCGACATGCCTCTGACAACAGTTTCATATTCAGAAAAAAAAATAAAAAACAAACGAAATGAAGCAAATGACTGAAAATGACTCTTACATTGATAGTAAATATGAATATCATTTTACTGTAAAAAATTTTTATGCATCAAAGCAAAATTAACAGATGTTTTTATGGTTGGGTTATTCTCTTGTTTCTCTTTGATACGCATGTGCGCATACTCACTCACGCGCTCGATCCACCCACGCAAAAAAAAAAAAAAAAATATCAGTGCAAATTATCTAAAATAAAATTCACAGAATTTTAGTAGTAAGTATACTACAGAGAAAATACACACATCTATTAATAATGGAGATTCGCTTCCGGTTTTTGTCTGTAACAAAAACTACGTCACTGCTTACGTCACACAACCTAAAATCGTCATAACATAGAATAAATACACTCAAAATTTGAGCATGCAATGTTAGACAGTCCTCATTGGTTTTTTTAAACAAGTTTTAATAAATACATACCTGGTATTATCTATCTATATATAGTTTGTTTTATTTTGATATATATTTAAAGTTATCAGAACTAAGTTTCCATTTCAATTTTTTAATTTTTTACTCCTTTAATAAATTTATTTCTTTTTTTACTCCTTTAATAAATTTGATGATTTTACTTTACTTATGATAAAAACTCTCCGATATTAAATTTTCAACTCCCATCGCCTCAGGCAATATTTATTTTACCTCACCCAGAGGGCGTTTTTTATTTTGCTAGTATATACATAATGAACATACATACATACGTACATACATACATAATGAATTGAAATAGAAAGATACATACATACATACATACATACTAGCAACAGAAAACACTCTCGGGCGTCGTAAAAATTTTTTTAAAGATATTGCCTGAGAGGGTGGGAGTTAAAAATTCAATGTCAGAGGGTTTGTATCATAAGTAAGACAAATACTCATATTTATTAAAGGAGTAAAAAAAATAAAATAAAACAAATTGAAATGAAAATTGAGCCCCGTCCCTCTCAAATAAAATGTTGCGTGCATGTAATAATCAATTATTTTGAATATTTTCCACATCAATTTTCCACAAAATCGTAGGTATTATTTATTTGTAAACTTTTTAGTTAACTTCTTGTTACTGTAAAAAAAAAATTTTTAAAGGGACGAGATTAAAAATCAATTTAAAAAATTTCTTACTTATAGTTTGGGTGTATATAGCATAAAATATTGTGACGTAAGCTGTAGAGTTATGACGTAGTTTTTGTTACAGCTGAAATACAGACCATCTCCGTTATTGATAGATATAATTAACAGAGATAGATAGATAGATAAATAGATAGATAGAAGCATTGACAAATCAATAATAAAGAGCCATCAAAATCAAATAAAAATTTATAACTATATAACTATAACTAACTATAACTATTATAACTATTATAACTATTATAACTTAACTTAATAACTTAATATTTAACTTAACTATTATAACTATTTATTAACTATTATAACAAAATCAAAGGGCCATCAAAAAAGATAGATAAATAGATAGATAGAAGCATTGACAAATCAATAATAAAGAGCCATTAATTGCATAACATTTTTAGAGCGACGTGGGCACAGGTAAAAAAAAGTTTCTACTTTTGCATACCAGCATTATCTTCATCACAACACTCTTTGATTACGGTCAAGTCACGTTGAAAGCCCTGGTTCCCACGAGATTGCCGATGTTCAATAGGGTAGGTCGATTTCTCACTTTTTGAAAATATCAAATTGTCCATCTATGTGAAAGTTGTGTGTTAGTATACTGAATACTGATACCCCAAAATAGATCTTTTACTTGCACCATTGTTTGGGGAAATAGCATCAAAGATCGTCTACTAGAATGCACTAAAAATCCTCGATTTCGCAAAATTTAGCTTTTAGAAAACGAGGATTTTTAGTGCATTTTAGTAGACGATCTTTGATGCTATTTCCTGGTGCAAGTAAAATATCTGATTTTTGGTATCAGTATTCAGTATACTAACACACAACTTTCGCATAGATGGACAATTTGATATTTTTTTAAAGTGAAAAATCGACCTACCCTAATGTCCAATATGTAATTGGGTGACAACTTAAGCAACATCAGGTACTGTAAGCAACCCGAGTGCTTTTTTTTGGGGGGGGGTGCAAAATGGCTTGATTCGGCATTAAATGACTCGAAAAGGGTTGATGGTATATTGTAAAACAAAACAATCAACTAATTATCTATCTGTCTGTCTGTTTGTCTGTCTGTCTTACGGTTAAGTCACGCTGTTAGCACCGGTTTCCGCTATATCTCCGAAGTTAAGCAGTGATGAGCCTGTTCAATACGTAATCGGGAGATCACTTAAGTAACTGCAAGTACTGTAAGCAATCCGAGTCCAAGATAACACGTAGAATCTTTGTACAATTCTCATCTAGCTTTTTCTCTACTTCTTTCGTTAGAGTCGAAGTGGTGGAAAAGAGTGACTTCAGCATTGAATAACCCAACTACGATTGACATGCCGTAAAACCAACCAATCTAACCTAACCTACACTTGACTAACCTTAGCAAAGCATATGGAAGAAGGTTTGTCTAGCTCAGGGATCACTAGACTTTTTTCACGGTGTACCGGATAATTGAAAAAAAAAATAACGAACGCGGGTCACATTATTATTGTATTCAATACTTGCTAGCCAGAACGAAAGCTCTGAGAAAAAGATGTAAAACAAAATTTATCTTTCCATGTTATATTCATGGATGAGTGGCGTAAGATGCACAAAAACAAATTTAACCAACATATTTATTTTCAAAACATTATCAAAGAACGTCACATTAGCAGAAAGGTTTAGTGAGGTTTATGAAACTGACGTTTGCCTTTCAAGAAATCGTCAATGTTTGGTTTGGAATTGCTACATCCAATAAAGAGAATTGCTTCCAAATGATTATTAATCAATTTCGTTCGATGGGTTGATTCCGTAGTCAAGTCCATGAGGATTTAGTAAGCTTAGCATGATATTTTAATTTAAGTGGTATCAGAACGTCTCCCGTTCCGTAAGTTTTAACAAATTCAAGTACCGTCGGCAGGCCCTAGTTTGGTGACCCATGGTCTAGCTAGTTCAGGAGACACTGACAATTGTGCAGTTCATAATCAGGCACTGGTCCTGTTTTGATGTCCCTGGTATATGAACGTGTGGGTAGCATGAACCACACCCTTTTATTAGTAGTCAAATGATGATTTAAGGTGCTTGTTATTAGTGGAATAATTTGAAAATAAAACTTAAAGAGATTTATTAAATGATTGGAAATATATATGGTAAACAGCAATACAAATTAATAATCGGTGTTTGAACTCATAAAATTAAATAATGCAGGATCTACAGTGCAATGGTTATCGTTGTAGGAGATGGACACGGTGACCAGGGTTCAAATCCTGGACCAGACTGTTTGCATTTCATATACCGTTAATACCCTTAGGAAAGGTATGCATCTAACTATTCTACCTACAGCTATGGGTAAATAGTAGATCAGACTGGGCTCTTTAACATTGGATAGGCAATCAGTATAGGAGACGGAAAACGCTGAATTCAAACCTTTTAAACTACGCTTAATAAATTGAAAAAAAAAGAAGCTGTATTGTTACTTCTCACACAACACATTCAAGTAAGACAAACAAGATATGTTGGACACTGCTGGTAAAGTAAGGACAAACTTATAAATAGGCTTACAAGCAAATACTTACATTAATAAGCTTTGTGTGGATAATGAGAAGACTTGCCATGAGCAATGACCAATAGGGACAGGTGGCAAGAGAGAGTCATGGAAATCTGTGTTGTCAACACAAAACAATGATAATGATAACCTCCCTGCAGATTCATGTTTACTTCATTCAATTTGATAAAAAAATATCAGCAAGATATGCAATATCAGTTCTCTTGCTTTCCAAATAAATGCAGATTATTTCATCAACTGATTGGAAAAAAATGTAAAATAGATCCATAAAGATCATTAAAAAGCCATCGAATGTATAGCACAATGCATGGATGCAGTATGCATCTGTGCTTGTGGGTGTAGGTGTGTATATATAATTCTAGGTAGATAACTGAATAGGTAGTAAGAAAACCAACATATAAGATAAGTGTGTGTGTGTGTAAATTGGGAATGGATTAGGATCACCCACAGATGTGTGTTCAAGTAGATCATGTGTGTGTATGTATATATAGATATAGATATATATGTGCGTATGTATACATACATGTGTATGTGGGTATACATATACTTTATGTGTAGTCGTCGGGGCGGCCTAATGTCGGTATCAGCCATGCAGCGAGGGAGTCTATCCCCTTTTCTCTAGCGCTAGACCAAGGAGATTATTTTAGCGTCTGAGGTGGAGCGCCACACCTACCATCAGCTCCTTACTTTACCGCGCAGATATCTGTGCTACTCATACGCTGAGTTGGCGAGGGCGGGTATCGAACTAGGAACCTTGTGGTTTATAGCCGAACGCTCTACCGACTGAGCTAACCCGGCCCCATGAATGATAATCTCTTCTTAGGAGACAGAGAGACTGGGTTTTGACAACTTTGAGGGTCAACTATAGTTTAGACCGATAATAAAAATTGGAAATCTCGTGAGAAATCCCAGGGAATGAGAATGAGATGAGATCTGAGGGATTCTGGAAGATTTTTGAAAGTTTAGGCAGTTAGTTTTCTGGAGCCGAGGAGAGCAGTTGAGTTTTGGACACGGGGAGGACAGTTGGGTTTGTCCAGTAGAAGCCAGCGTTAGCAGAGGTTCCCAAAGAAAGCGGGGGGTGTCCCCCATCTCGGCAACCATGGGAGAAGTGGGAGATAGCAGCAGATGAAATGAATTAGAAGCAATGCAAGTTATATACCTTATCTCTGACCATTTTGATGTTTCACCTGAAATTGTCTTGTCTTTTCTCTTTTGTAATACTTGTTTGTTGTGCACCCCTAGGCGGGGGGGTTCCCCTGCGAGATGTTTTGAGCATATATGTACAATGTGGCGATCCAGGAAAATTGCTAGACGACACTAGATGAACGGCCAGAAAGAAGCAGTGTAGCAAAGATGCAGTGAATGCAAGAGAGATGCAGAGCAGTGTGCAAAAAGGCATCGCAGCCCGCCCGGTGGTGTCACAAATGCTGGTGTGTAGCAAATAGTCACAAAAATCAAATTACTACATTACAAATAAAGATCTTAAACTGTTCTACAAATTAACCTAATTTGATATTTCGCGAGCGAAGGGCTTGGGTAAATATGCAAAGCAAATAATTGAACTGAACAGAAAGAAATATTTCTACTCGAATGAAGTCAAAAAGCAAATCTTTTACATTTTCAGATTATGTCAATATGCAAAATAAACGAGATTTTCCTGTCGTTTTTATTGTTTGTTTTATTGCATTAAAATGGGGTTAGAAAAATGAACAAAAGTCTTGTTGGTGAATGTAGTTGCTATTCAAATATTTATAATTCTTTTGTATTAACCCTTTGGCAAATTATAAAGAACCAAGTCTGTCCTACTATTTACCGGAGGGAAAGAGGAAGAAAAAGATAATTGTATGTCTTTTCTAAAGGTATTAACACGAAGTGAAACGCAATATATATATATATATATATATATATATATATATATATATATATATATGAAGTGTTCAAACAATGTGTTTGAAATGGCGAAGGCCGACAATTTTTAGGGAGATTATGTGCTTAATTAAAGTCATACCTAATTCGTTAATTAATGATAATTAAATGAATCAGGCGTGCATATCGGTTTAAATGTAAAGCGTAAACAACTCGAGAAAAAGTCAATCTCTAATGGGCTGAAATGTACATACAGAGATTGACTTTTTCTCGAGTTGTTTACTCTTTACATTTAAGCCGATATGCACGCCTAATTCATTTAATTATAATTAATTAACAAATTAGGTATGACTTTAATTAAGCACATAATCTCCCTATATATATATATATATATATATATATATATATATAGATAGATAGATAGATAGATATAATATAATATAATATAATAAATTATTATTATATATAATATAATATAATAAATTATTATTATATAATAGCTCTATTCTTTATATCGAGCACTCTCCTAATACTACTGCAATTTGGCGCACCATTTCAGTGAAAGCTGAAACGGTGACTATCCCAGACTATATATATATATATATATATATATATATATATATATATATATTGATGGGCAGGTTCCACATATGCTTCTTATATAGATAGATGAAAATCTTATAGGATATATACAAGGTGTGTCAAAAAGTATCGAGATTATTTGTACTTTTTGTCTCACCTTGTATCTTAAAAAAAATTAACGTTCTATTCATTATTTATTTCTATCTTGGTTAATACAGCTTCAAACTTAGCACATTTATTTATATATATATATATATATATATATATATATATATATATATATATATATAGTTGTCGTGTATGAAGAAGATCACAGTCTAGCCATGAATGCGTTTTCATCTCTCTCTCTCTCTCTCTCTCTCTCTCTCTCTCTCTATCTATCTATCTATCTATCTATCTATCTATCTCTTTATCTATCTCTTTATCTATCTATCTATCTATCTATCTCCTACTCGTGTAGAGGGGTTGGTAAATATAAATAAAATTAAATAGAATTGAACCGAAATTATGTATTTAAAAATCTGATTGAGTTTGGAAAAGATATAATTCTTCACGTCGAGAATTTTGAGTATTTCTTATTGTTGGTTGTTTATCCAGGTAAAAGGTTTGAATTTTGATTGGCTGGTTTCAAAATTGGACATTGATGAAAATTTATCTGCAAGGTTGTTGACCTCTCTAATAACAGATCTACGAAAACGTGTATATAATTCAACTCGTGAGCACATGATTTGAGTTCGCTTTGGATATTTGTAAGAATTATCATCAATTGCTTCTTAGTTATAAAAATCAAAACCGCTTGCCAATGCACACGCATAAATAGCTGTTAAGAAGAAAATGGCAGAAGTCTCTGTTGATACTAAGAGACTTATTGCTAGAAAGACCAGAGAGAGAGAGGGGGAGGGAGAGAGAGAAAGAGAGAGAGAGAGAGAAAGAGAGAGAGGGAGAGAGAAGGGAGAAGGCGTGTGTGAGTGTTTGAGAGAGAGTGAGAGGGGGGTGAGAGAGAGAGTTTGAGAGAGATAGAGAGAGAGGGAGAGAGAGGGAGAAGAGAGAGGGTGTGTGTGTGTGTGTTTGAGAGAGAGAGAGAGAGAGGTGAGAGAGAGGGAGAGAGAGAAGAAGAAAGAGGGTGTGTGTTTGAGCGAGAGAGAGAGAGAGTGAGTAAGAGAGAGAGAGAGAGAGAGAGAGAGAGAGAGAGAGAATTGAGAGAGAAGAAGAGAGAGGGCGTGTGTGTGTGTTTGTGAGAGAGAGAGTGAGAGAGAGTTTGAGAGAGAGACAGAGAGGAGAGAAGGAGAGAGAGAAAGAGAGAGAGGGAGAGAAAGAAGTGAGAGGGCATGTGTGTGCGTTTGAGAGAGAGTGAGAGAGAGAGTGAGTGAGAGAGAGAGAGAGAGTTTGAGAGAGATAGAGAGAAAGAGAGAGATAAAGAGAGAGGGCGTGTGTGTTTGTGTGTGTTTGAGAGAGAGAGAGAGACAAACAGAGAGACAGAGAGACAGAGAAAGTCCTTTTTCCTGTAGCATTTACAATAATTTTAAAAATCAGATTACTTTTTGATAATTATTACCATATTTGACGGCATATAAGACGCACGGGCATATAAGACGCACCCCCATTTCAGCAGGTCAGATTCAGGAAAAAAAAGTTTTTAGTGTATTTAAGCATATATTGTTGAAAACAGTCTAGCTGTGCATTACACAAGCAGAAACATACCTGTATACCAGCAATAAAATAAGTTTGGGGTAGATAAAAGTACTGAACGTAAGCTAGGTTAGTGAGCATCATAGAGAAGATTAGCCTAGGCCTACGGGAGGTCTCAAACTTCATCTACGATGTATAAGACGCAGGGAAATTTTTGAGCCAAAATTTTTGGGAAAAAGTGCGTCTTATATGCCGTCAAATACGGTAGTTGTTAGTGACAATCATATACGCTGGACGCTGTAAGTGGGTGTTTTATATTCTTGGTGCAGTTGAAAGATTATATTTGGTACTGTGTTGACACCCTGTTAGCTGAGCAGTCCATGAAATGCAACATTTTACTTTGGCCCTTAGGCTAAACGGACGGTCAGAGGGACCCCCTCCGACCAATCGGCTGGTCACGTCAAGCCATAGTACCTATATGATTGTCCCAACCCTATTGCCTTGACGGCAAATCCCCAACCCTTTTTATTATATCTCTGCTAGAAGGAAGTGTATGAGGGTTTTAGTGTTCTGGGTATGACGTTAAACTCTTTCTGATGATGTTCTAATTATGGAGCTCTGGGGAATGTGGATCACCCCTTGATCACCATTACTCCCAGGTCCACTCTGACCCGGAGTGGTAATATCTGTCGGGGTTCCATCTTCGGGTTAAATAGGAAAACATAAGTTTAAAAAATGTGTTTAAAAAATTGAGTTTTAAAAAAATGAGTTCCCATCAAGAATGAATAAGAAAAAACGTCTTCGGCATCAAATGAACTAATGGGTTGACATAGCGTTAAACTCAACCAACCAACCAACCAACCAACCAACCAACCAATTGTTGGGTATCTCCTAGTAGTCAACCGTGTTGACTACAATGAGTTACCCGGCAATTTTATAAGTGAATTGATTCCTAAGTGTGTTACATATTATGTGATGTCATGGGTTGTTGTCAAGACCCTGTAGTTAGTTTGAAACAGGTTCGTTGGAGTAGAAAGCGAAGGCGGGTAGATTTCCGTTGGAAAAATACCAGAACTGTTGGTAACCTCATCTGACCCATAGAGAACACGTCACAAGAAACACGTGACCAGTTTTAGAAATCAGTTTTCAACCTGACGTCGAGCAGAGGGGATGTCTATCTCTCTGCTGAAGTTGTTAGCTCCCCGCGCGGAAGAACATGGACAGAAATAAATCTTGACCAAGAAAATAAAAGTCTTGTGAGTTGATTAATTTGCATAAATAAAGAGATAGTCCATAAGAAGCCCTTAGACACAACAATAAGACGACAAGATAACGACCATAGCAAGAACATAGCCGAAGCAGTAAAGAAGAAATGAAGAACTCTGTCTCTGCCTCAGTCTCTCTGTCTCTCTCTGTCACCCGAGTCTCCACTCTCTGATGTATATACCTGATGTATTATGTACGATGTTGGGTATATACGATTATATAACAAGTGCCCTACACGTAAATCTTTTCTTTCTTTTTTTTTATCTTGCGAGATTTTTGAACTCGTAGCGCTACTATAAGATCATGATCTACAACGCAGTGATTATCTCAACTCTCTTTTATTTTTTTTCAAGACCTGGACGCCATGTTGCTAAAATATCAAAAAGCTAAAGAGTTTTGTTTAAATCGAACGTAACGGACCTAAATTCCACCATCGTATGTCACCCCGCCGAAAGAAAAAATAATACTAAAAATCAGGGAATTAACCAAAGTTAATGAAATTTTCAGTGTTGATTTATTAATGAATAAAATATATAATGCATTAATTATTTTCATTCAAAACCTTTTACATTTTTTCAGGTCAGTTAAATTTGAACCACATATCTTTGAGGCGTAACATAGATTCTTAAAGATACGTGGTTTAACTGACCTGAAAAATGTAGAAATTTTTAAATAAAATAACTGGCGCATTATATCTTTTATTCATTAACATATCAACGCTGAACATTTCATTAAACTTGGTTAATTCCCTGATTCTTGGATTTTTTTTCTTTCGGTGGGGTGACATACGATGGTGGAATTTAGGTCCGTTAAGTTCGATTTGACCAGAGTTTCTACCTGTGGAATGTTCACTCAGTTCTTGGTATAAACTAAAAGAAGATCCTAAAGCGTGACAATAACCAGAGAATTGGTTTGGTTTCTTCGTTTAATAGTATATCAACATTCGCGGTGTATTTAATGCCAAAGTCATCCTTTTATATACATTTACCAACACTTCCGCAAGAGTACGATGTAACAAACAGTCAATTTCTTAAGCAGAGTTTAACAGGTTTGAATTCAGAGTGTTTCTTCTACTAGACTGGTTGCCTAACCAAGGTTAAAGAGCCCAGACCAACCCACTGTCTATCCACACCTGGAAGGAGAATAGTTTGATACATACCTTGTCCAGCCTCGTCCAGGATTTGAACTCAGGTCGCCGAGTCCATTTCGAAGTTAACAATTAAACAAGCGCTTTCATACTTTTAGAACAGTAGCAGTACTATTTAACCCATAGTTAGGGGATAAGGGGGCTAATACCTTTCTCAATGATATTAGTCCGAAAGTAAATGCAATAGCCTGACTCGAGTTCGAACTCGCTTACTTACGATGTCGCAGTCCAGAACGTTAGCCACTACACCACGAGGAATACCTCACCTCCGCGGAGAATTGAGAGGCTCATTATCAAGTACTGAGTTTGATAAATGGGTTATGATCGGCACAAGGACCCGTCAAGACTGTCTCGGCAGATTCTGCACACAGTGAGCTTGCTGTTGAACAATGTTCCAGTAAGTAAAAAAAAAAGTAAAGTCGTTGGGATGGTCTAAAGTTGGTATTAAATAAACAGCGAGGAAGTCTATCCCCTTTTCACTAGCGCTAGACCAAGGAGATTGATTTAGCATTTGAGGTGGAGCGCCATACCTACAATCAGCTTCTCACTTTACCGCACAGATCCCTGCGCTACTCATACGCTGAGTTGGCGAGGGCCGGTATTAAACCCGGAACCTTGTGGTTCCAAGCGGAACGCTCTTTTCCCGTAGGCTCCCAAAAACGTCGCTATAGTGAAAGTCACTAGCATAACCTACCACACCTGGGAGATGGTAGTAGCTGACAGTGAGTCGTGAAGAGCTGTTATCCGTAAGGGTACTAAGCTCTTTAAAAGGCAAAAAACAGCCGCCGCCGAGGCCAGGAGATTTCTAATCTCCTGCCCTCGATGATGACCAAGTAAAGTAAAGTAAACGATCCCCAACATTGAATTGAAACTGTGCTCATTACTGTCCCCGGCGTTTCCACGCAACCACAGTCTTTGTGAGTCATCTGATCTGATCTGTAATCCTCTCCATACTCACCAGTGGTGGGAGTCTCAACATGAGGAGTCTTGTGAAGGACTAAGATAGGCTTAGTATTATGAATAGATACAGAGTTCTTTGTTGTGGGATAATAGCTTGCGAGATTGTTTTGTAAACCCTTTTGCAACAGCTTTGAATCTTTGGAAGACGAAATGGGAACAATCTAACTCTAATCTAATTTTCGTTTGAAATTTCCAGAAGGTTATCAGCCTCTCAGATGTTTATTATTTTGATTTTTCGGTCTGTTGATCTCATCTTTATTGTGGAATATATATATTTAAAAAAAAGTTTCAGCCGTTCTTCGGTCTTCTTCAGGTGTTCCTTGTCTATTCGAGAATAGCAATGACTCAATTTGGGAATCATTTTAAACAGTTTGACTGTTGAGCAAACAAATGTCTTGTTTGCTCAATAGTCAAACTGTTCAAAATGATTTACAAAGTTGAATCATTTAATCCTAAAATCAAAACAATACATATAAAGCCTCATCTAAAAAATACAGAATGTTCTATCATATTTTGTAATATTTGGATTTGTCGAACTGTTGTCCTCATCTTTCGGTCTATGTGCTCTGTGGCCTTCTTATGGTGTTTTAAAAAAAAATTTTTTAGGTGAGACATGATAATTTGTATTATTTGGACTTTTCGGACTGCTGTTCTTTTTCGTTATTGTTATTTAAACAACATTTCGACTGATGTGCCCTCCGGCCTTCTTCAGATGTTTCTCGTCGAATTCGGTAACCTTCTTGTCAAACTCTGTAACCTTGTCGTAATCATGAGCTTTCACAGAACTTCGAACTGGACCCTTTATTCAATCCACAGGGGTAGACGGTTCTATTCCGCTAACTATAAGTGTTAATAGCATTAAGTATTCTGTCATCATCGCCCGAGATCAGGATTGAACCTGCAACCTACAGATAATTTTCACTTAGAATTGTATTAACTCAACCTTTTAATCCGAGAAGTTTCCCGAGTTTGACAAGAAACCCCTGAAGAAAGCCGAAAGGCACACCGACCGAAACGTTGTGTATATAAAACTAAAGAAGAAGAGGCGCGTGGCATAATGGTTAGAGTCGTGGGAAATGGCCTCGTCAACCAGAGTTCAAATCCTAGACATGGCTGTTTGCATTTCACATAGCGCAAATATTCTTGGAAAAGGTATGAATCCATATATTCTCCCACCAGCTATGGGTAAAATAGTAGGGCAGACTGGGCTCTTTAACCTTGGATAGGTAACCAGTTTAGGAGAAGGAAGACTCAGAATTTGAAAATCCTGAGGTCAGTCGTTGATTGGGTTTATGGCATTCCTTGTGCACCGGTTCTTTCCTATTGACTATGCCAAAAAGTGCGGATGGTCCAACACAAAAATTCACCACTATAAATAAAACACTGTGTAAGGTTGTTCATTGGAGAGTCCATTTTTAAAGAAGAGGACAACAATCCTAAAAGTAAAAATAATCTATCAATAATGAAGATTCGCTTTCGGTTTTTGTCTGTAACTGTAACGTCACTGCTTACGTGACGTAAGCAGTGACGTATTAACCAAATCGTCATAACATAGAATAAATACACTCAAAATTTGAACATGAAACATTAAACAGTCGTCATTGTTTTTTTAAAATAAGTTTTAATAAATACATGACTCTTATTATATATCTATATATAGTTTGTTTTATTTTAATGCATATTTAAAGTTTACATTTCAAATTGTTCTATTTTTTAATCCTTTAATGAATTTGATGATTTTACTTACTTAGGGTACAAACTCGCTGACATTGAATTTTTAACTCCCAACCCTCAGGCAATATGTTTTTTAAAAATCTATTTTTACATCACCCGGAGGTGTTTTTTTTATTTTGCTAGTACAGATAATCAAGCTTCATCTAAAAAAATTCAGACAAATAGTATTGTATTTTATTTTCCATTCAGTCATTTTACTTGTAACGTTATTCGTTGTTAAGAGAAACGCCCTTTTTATCTATATGTTGTGCTAACGCCAACTCCTTAGCACCTACAAGTTAGAAAAATAATGTTGTGGTTATATGGGAAAACTAGGATGTTCTATTTGTTATATTCGTTGGGAAATTACGAGAACAGATGTTTCTTTTAGTCAGATTTTATTTTAGCGAGTATTTTTAAAGGAGATTTTTTTGTAACATTTGCTTAAAATAAAATGAGTCATTTATGACTTGAAAAAAAATTATTTTCACTCTATTTTATTTATATTGTGGCCGACCAGATTTGTGATGCAGTGGCACCTTGAATTACGAGTTCCGCTTGTTACTCAATTTACTCGTATATCAAATCAATTTCCCCCATTTGAAATAAACTGAAATACCATTAATCCGTTCCAGTCACCCAAAAGGAATACCTTAGTTTTTTTTGTTAAGAAAAATATCACAGTATTCGGTAGAGTGTTCGGCTAGGAATCACAAGGATCTTGGTTCGATACCGATCCTCACCAACTCAGCGTATGAGTAGCACAGGGATCTGTGCGGTAAATTGAGGTGCTGATGGTAGGTGTGGCGCCACCTAAGATGCTAAAATAATCTCCTTGGTCTAGCGCTACTTAAAAGGGGATAGACTCCCTCGCTATCTGGCTGATACCGACATTAGGCCGCCCCAACGACTTTACTTTTTATTGTATAAAAGCATAAAAATAGAATGTAGTAAATTGTGCTGTAAAAAAAGTAAACAAGATGTCCTAATGTCGGTATCAGCCATACAACGAGGGAGCCTATCTCCTTTTCACTAGTGCTAGACCAAGGAGATTTTTTTTTGCGTCTGAGATGGAACGCCACACTTACCATCAGCTCCTCACTCAACCGCAAATATCCCTGTGCTACTCATACGCTGAGTTGGCTGGAGCCGGTATCGAACCAGGAACCTTACGATTCCTAGGCAAGTGCTCTACCGACTGAACTTAACCAGCCCAACTTTTATTAGGTGCTGTAATGTTTTAATATCCATTTTTTTATAAATATATTTTTTCTTTGGCGTAATAAATTTGGAAACTATTGGTACTATTTTTTTGGGGTGGGGGGTATCTTTTACCTGTATGATAGGATATTTCAAAGTTCACCATCTATTCACCTCAGAACTCATTCTATTCAAATAAAGTCCTATTATTATTGCAAGCTGAGTCCTTCTGCTTAATTATAATAACAGCCGCTGCCAGCGCCTATGGTAGCATCGCAGTGGTCGGAGAGCGACTGTGAGTGGCTATAAGTAGGCAAAAAGTCAAAAGATTTTAGTGAACTTATTAACATAAGTGTATTGAAGTTAGCTATTACCTAAAATTTTAGCTGTCAAGTCAAAGCAAAAATCGACCGAGAGACAACTCGTAACTCGGAAAACTCGTTAAAGCACTCGTAAGTCAAGGTATCACTGTATAACTAAACTTTTCATGATGCCAGTATACAGCTAAAAAAGAGCATGGCATAGCGATATTTTTTATTGATTTGGTTTTGTTTTGTTTTGTTTTACGGCATATAAACCTCAGGGGTCATTTAATGCCGATAAAGTTTTGAAATAAATCAGTTCTTAATGGTTAATACAATTTTTTATAAATACATTTTTCTATTTAACCCATAGATGGGACCCTAACAGGTACTACCACTCCGGGTCAGAGTGGACCAGAGAGCAATGGTGATGAATGGGGTGCTCTACATTCCCCAAACCTCCAAAACTGGAACCTCACCATCAAAGTTTAACTTTATTCCCAGGACATGTAGACCCCCAGTCACCGCCTTCTAACACCCATATGATAAAAAGGGTTGGGGGCTTGCCATATGGGCAATAGGGTTGGGGAAATAATATAGGTGCTAGGGCGTGATGTGACCAGCCGATTGATCGGAAGTGGCCTCTCCAACCACCCGTCTAGCCCAAGATAAGGCCAAAGTATTTGCATCTTACGAACGGTTAGTAGTATTAAATTTCTTATTCGCTTTTAATATATCTACAAATCATATAATGTGATTTTTTCGTGTGAGAATGGGAAAAACCGAATCAGGTATGATCAAAATTATTTATGTCAGAGGAAGATATTCTGTCAACAGAATAGAGAGAATTACTTGTAACCTAGTCAAGTAGAGAAAATGGTGATATTTTTTAGGGGGAACTTATAAGTTAATATACGTCATCGAGGGTTAACGTTTAAGGCACCTTAACTACAAATATAAACACAGTGTAGTTTAAGATAAAAAAAATTAAACTCCTCTTGGGCTTGGAAGAAAATGGCGCCCGAAATTTAAATTTCTTTTATAAGAGTACAGACCGGAAATGAGGGGTTGGCGGGAGTGGAGTGGAGTCATAAATAAGCCGAATTTTTTGGCAGTGTCGAGTAGTTATTTGGAAGGCAAGCTATTGCGAGCTGATCAGATAACGAAAGGTTTCTCGAGTCTCAAAACGACGTATTATGAGCGGACTGAATCCCTGAATTCAGCTGATTTCACAGAGGTGTCCGTGAAAGTCCGTAGATAGGAGGGAATTATTTTTGAGTCATAAAACAACTATAGTAAATATCAGTAGTTATGATCATAATGTAAATAATATTTTTTTAAATTTTTAAAAATTAAAAAAAAGTAAAAAACCCTTTTTAACTTTTTCATTTATCCATTCACTGTAGATGATTGGGTGATTAAAAGAAAAAGATGACAACATTTTCACAGACGCACAGAATAAGCCACTTTATATATCGACGTTTTTAATGCATATAATATCGGATTATATTGACTGAAATATTCAAGTACAGACAAACCTTTCATCAACGGACTAAAAGTGGAAGGGGTTGCACTTTAATATAAAAATGAAACTCCTCTTACCTTGGGCTTGGAAGAAGATGGCGCCCGAAATTTAAATTTCTTTTATAAGAGTACAGACCGGAAATGAGGAGGTTGGTGGGAGTGAAGTGGAGTCATAAATAAGCCGATTTTTTTTGGCAGGCGTTAGTAGTTATTTGGAAGGCAAGCTATCGCGAGCTGATCAGATAACGAAAGATTTCTCGAGTCTCAGAACGACGTTATTACAAGCGGACTGAATCCCAGAATTCAGTTGATTTCACACACAGCAACATGATTTTAAGTATTAATTTTATCATCAGAATATAACATTCTATATTCACTATGTCATCAGGCGGGGCGTGTGAAAAAACATACATTAGTAATTATTAAACAAAATTATAAAAAAACTAACCTGATTGGCATACGGGTCAATTTAGCATAATACTTACATTTTACGACGGAAACCTCGCTAGATCTTTAAAGAAATTAACATACTAAAAACGTGTCCAGGGTTTTATTAGGAACCAGTGAAAATCTTGTGGCCATGATAGGATACAAAAAAGAGTGAAAAAAACTAATAAAAAGAGTAAAATATTACAATTACAGGGAGAGATTAGAGAATTAGAATTAACTACTTTACTAAAAAGAAGTGATTTGATTGAAACTTTCAGAATAATGAATGGAATGACTATTTATGGTAGATACTTTTTTAATATTTTAAGTCAAACTGAACATTTACAGTCAAGGCAAATTTTTAAAAAATAACCAATGAGTTTTTTTGTTTAAAGAATAATATATCTTTAGAACAAATTACCGAATCAGATAAAAAACAAGTTTTTTTTTAAAATTGAATTTGATGATTTCAAATATAATGATAATAAAAATAAATTAAGACGGCATGGGGAACTATCGGATGAATTACTTAGAATTTGAACTATATAGTTACTTACTAAGCTTAGCTTAGATGTGGCACAAGGCCAAAAGTATAGGGCGCCCACTGAGAATCAAACTCACTAACAAGGGTTTGCGAGTGTAGCTTGCTAACCATTACACAAGAGGTGCCCAATTCGATCTATATATAGGTATTGTATTAATATTGTATATGTTCTTTGCAAAGATTCCTTTTTAAAGGATGAAGGGAGAAGATAGTAAAAAGGAGAGATGCTCAAGGAGACATATCAAATAAATAGATAGATGGACGAATGAATGAACGAATGAATAGATTAATAAACAAATGTTTCGCGGCTTTTCATCAGTTACAGATATATTTGTTAATCTTTAGAAAGTCTGGTTATCAAAGCTATAATTTCTTCTTTTTAAACTAACAATTAAAAACAAAGAAAGAAAAAAGAAAGAAAAAAAAACAAGTGATTTACGGGTCAGTTTTTTTTTGTTTTTTTAAGGAGAGGTAGACGTGAAGAAGTACAACCCCAGAAACACCCATACGGTTAAAGTTATTTACCTCGCATCCCACGTATGCGGGTGTGACACAAGGTTTTTTAATGTGGGACCACCCACGGACCGAAGCTCATGGGATGGTGTGTGCAAAAAATGCGTAGATCCCGTCGGCATTAAGCCTCAAGGGGAACCTCAGGCACTGGGAAATAAACCCAACTCTGTCCCTTTAAATCAAGGGGGCAGGTGTTGGCTGGGGGAAAGCCCCCGGGGATCACGCCGTTAATTTACATTAATAATCCAGTGGCCAAAGCCACCGGAACCCCGCTCCGAAGGCCGGGTTATTAATGTGTTTAAAAAAAAAAGAATACGGTTGAAGTGGGTTTTGGGTGAATAAAAACGTCGAAATTAAATTGTGTGTTCGTGTTTATTTGAATAAGAAGCAACACGATGGACACATAAATGATGAAACAACCAAGCTAACTCAAGTCAACCCAAGAAGAAGATCAAAAGAATCCGGCCAGCTTAAAAGATAAGAAGATACGCATAACAAGAAGAATAAGTATCAGAACTATGTACCAAGGTGGCCTAGAAAAATTTGCGTTGCATTGATAAAGCCACTACTTTAAAAATCAATTTCATGGTTGGTTTGTTGATTGATTTTAACGGCATATCAACCCGTCTGGGTTTATGTCATGCCTAGTGGTTAGGCAGGGGTGCTCCACATTCCCCAAACCTCCAAAACTGGAACCTCACCATCAGATAGAGTTTAACTTTATTCCCAGGACATGTAGACCCTCAGTCACCGCCTTCTAGCACCCATATTATTAAAAGGGGTTGGGGCTTGCTATAAGGGTACTAGGGTTGGGAAAATCATATAGGTGCTAGGGCTTGACGTGACCAACCGATTGATCGGAGGTGGCCTCTCCAACCGCCCGTCTAGCCCAAGATAGGGCATAAAGGGGAGTATTGCAAGTCATGAACTGCTCATCCACCTGGGTTCTATCCTTAAGCATCACGGGTCGCCACCCACGGCCAACAGGTGGCCCCATTGGGGGAGTCTTACCCCTCTGCAGAGGTGTTTTCTAGCGACCAAGCCGACAGGGTGACATTTTTGTGGTTAGGAAGTAATATATGTTGTGTATCTATATTTACACTTTTGTAGTAATTTGGTTTTAACAATGTGTTAGTATCATTGGGATCATGTTGTATGTTATTGATTAGTTCATGTCTATATTCTATGGTATAATTTTATTTCCTTAAAAAAGGACAGAATATCTTCTGTGTTGACTTTTTCAAATAGATCTTTCACATTGTTTGTATTAAAATAACGGTTTCTGATGTGAGCAAAAACCCTGCATTCAATGAATAAGTGTTTAACAACCAAAGGTGTTTGACATTTTTCACACTGTAGTTGTTGTTCTTATTTGAGTATATAGGAGTGCGTCAGTCTTGTGCGACCAATGCGTATTCGGGACACAATGACTTGTTCCTTTCTGAAATGTTATGTGAGATCCTTCTGAGGGACCCTGTGCAAGTAAAGTTTTTTTTGAAACCCGTTCAGATTCAGTTCTCTGCTGACTTAAAGCTGTGATTCTATCACCTTGCACTGGAAGGTAATTCATTGTTGACACATGAAAACGGTGACATGTCACGATGGTGTCCACTAAAGTTAGTTGGCACGACGCATCAACACATTTTTCTTTGTTTTGATTGGTGGTTTTACTGAGAAAGAAAAAAAGACAACAGTCCATGATAAGTCCACATACCTGCTCGTACAGAAGAGTCAAACATTCTTTCCATTTCTTAAGGCTGTTCCTCAAGAGTTGTAATGTAAGGGTCAGATTTAGCTCAGTCGGTATAGCGTTGTTCTAGGAACTGCAATATCCTGGGTTCAATACCGGTCCCCGCCATAGAGTAGCACAGGTCAGATAAACATATCTGTGCGGTTTAGCATCTAGGAGCTGATGTTTGGTGTGGGGCTCCACCTCGACGACAACAATGGTCGATGGAGAATCCGGCTAGGAATCACAAGGTTCTGGGTTCAATACCAATAGTATCAGCATAATTAGCACAGATTGGTAAAGATGGCGAAAATGGGATATAAATAGTATCAGCATAAGTAGCACAGATTGGTAAAGCAGGGGAGCTGATGGTAGGTGTGGCACTCCATCTCAGACACAAAAACAATCTCCTGGTCTAGCACTAGCGAAAATGGGATATCAGTAGTATCAGCATAAGTAGCACAGTAGGATCTGTGCTGCAAAGTAGTGGAGCTGATGGTAGGTGTGACACTCCACCTCAGACACAAAAACAATCTCCCTGGTCTAGCACTAGCGAAAAGAGGATAGACTCCCTCGCTGTCCGACTGGTGCCGACAATAAGCCACTCCATCCACTGTACTTTTACTACTACAACTACTTAAAGATATTTTAAGAGGCATAATGAAATGTAAAATCTCCTAATTATGTCCACGAAAGCATAAAACACCATTGGATAGAGCGACTTTTTCAGATAAAAAGCACTGCTTATGCATTTGTGCCAGCGACGAATAATAGTCTATCTGCCACGCCAGTAAAAGCAATGCCCTGAAAGTAATAAAAGTGAATATTGTCCCATAACGTCAAAAGCAGTTGTTGATGGTATGGCATTAGAGGTCGAACCTTTCCGTCATTAAAACATAAGTTTTTGCCTAGTAACATGAAAACAGAGGTGTATCATAAAATTCACCCAATCGGCAAATTTTTGATCATCGCTACGTGTTCCAGATTTAAACAGAGGTCGGACATCAAATTTTTGCTGGCTGAGAAATGCAAACCATGTGCAATTTACAGAAGAATTTGTGAGAAGCATTTTTTAGTCAAAATAATTTTGCCACTACGAGCCTGAGTCGGAAAGACATTCTAGGAAGTGGAAACAATCTGACTCTCTAGTAAATAAAGTTCTGGGTGCAGCGTTGAGTAAAAAAGGGCCATGCTGACAGTTTTCTAGAACAGGGGTCACCTAACTACGGCCCGCGGGCTGGATCCGACCCGCGAAGTCATTTTATCAGGCCACAGACGGTACTTGAATTTGTTTGTTAAAACTTACGGAACGCGAGACGTTCTGATACCATTTAACCGATCGAACGAAATTGACTGATAAACATTTGAAAGCAATTCTCTTGATTGTATGTAGCAATTCCAAACCAAACATTGACGATATCTTGAAAGACAAACTTCAGTTTCACAAATCTCACTAAACCTTTCTGCTAATGTTGCGATCTTTGATAATGTTTTGAAAATAAATATGTTGGTTAAATTTGTTTTTATGTATCTTACGCCTCTCATCCCTGAATATGACAAATATAGATACATTTTGTTTTATATCTTTTTCTCAGGGCTTTCGTATCGCAAGTATTGAACACAATAATAATGTGGCCCGTGCTCGTTATTTTTCAATCATCTGGCCCACCGTGAAAAAAGTTTGGTGATCCCGGTTCTGAAAACATGAAAGGACCCAGCATTACTGATTTCCTTGAAAAAGAAACGGTGATTCTTATTGCTAAATTCTTTAGAAAAATCACCATATTTCTTGAATGATCCTCTGACAAGTATGAGGTATCCAGTGAGGATCGAAGTCGCTATTCAGTTGTAATGGGTCTGTGAGACTAGCTAATCTATTTCAATCGAACATAATGAAAAGATGAAAAGAAGGAAGGATAGAAAAAAAGATTATTATATTTTTTATTTATTGAATTATTTTTAAATAGCTCTTGAGTAAACATATCAAACGTTGTGATAATTAGATTATCATACTGTTGTATATCCCCAGGTTCTGCTAGGGTTGTTTGTTTTTTTGTTTTACGGCATATCAACCTACTTCAGTGGGTCATTTAATGCCGATAAAGTTTTGAAATAAATCAATTCTTAATTGATAATACAGTTTTTTTATAAATACATTTTTCTATTTAACCCATAGATGGGACCCTAACAGGTACTACCACTCCGGATCAGAGTGGACCAGGGAGCAATGGTGATGAAGGGTGCTCCACATTCCCAAACCTCCAGAACTGGAACCTCACCATCAGAGAGTTTAACGTCATTCCCAGGACATGTAGACCCACAGCCACCGCCTTCTAGCACCCATATGATAAAAAGGGGTTGGGGCTTGCTATAAGGGCAATAGGTTGGGAAAATCATATAGGTGCTAGGGCTTGACGTGACCAGCCGATTGATCGGAGGTGGCCTCTCCGACCGCCCGTCTAGCCCAAGATAGGGCCAAAGTGGAGTATTGCATGTCATGAATTGCTCATCCACCTGGGCTCTATCCTTAAGCATCATGGGTCGCCACCCACGGCCAACAGGTGGCCCCATTGGGGGAGTCTTATCCCTCTGCAGAGGTGCAGTCGGTGCATTCTAACGCCCCAGCCGACAGGCGGGAAAAGACATTTTGAAACATACTTTCACCCACGACAATAAAAAAAAAATTTTTTGTATTTTTACCTGTGTAATGAGGATATTTCAAAATTCATAAATCTATTGTGAGAATCCTGTTTTGCAGTCATGCACCTTCGATGCACAATGTCTAGTTGTGAAGTTCTGTGCTGGCCGATTTGAAGGGCGCAAGTCAGAGACAGGTTCACAAGGACCAAAAGAAAACAAAACAAACACAAAGTCTGATAATAGGACGTCGATGGAAGAGAGAGAATGTAATACTTTAGAAATCTATCTCAACTGTCTGGCCACTGACTTCACTTGTTGTGGATTCGGGGCTAACTCTACTGCTACCGACGTTAACACCTCTAGGGCCCGGGGTTGACTGCTCTCAAGACTTGGGGCTTAGCTGAATTTA
The DNA here is from genome assembly GCA_023376005.1 of Doryteuthis pealeii. NCBI lineage: Eukaryota > Metazoa > Mollusca > Cephalopoda > Myopsida > Loliginidae > Doryteuthis > Doryteuthis pealeii. Next base: position 68,478,722 of record CM042137.1, on the reverse strand, counting down.
TGTAAAATTCTCCCTTCTACGGCCGGACCACCCATATGGCCGGTACTTAAATTCAACGCCGACTTTTAGACGACATTATCCCTTAAAACTAAAGCAGTTACTTCTCTTTTCGGACTTAGCGTCTCCAATACTTCGACCATTAATTTTTTCAAAAGTGATTTCCTCATGAAAATAGCCTTTTTGCTTTTAATACCTAGATGCCTAAAGATATTATCACTAAGTGGCCCAACTTCACGGTGGCCCTACAACTCTCTTAAACCTTACGGCACTCCATTACGTATTGAACATCATTAACTTTGGTGATCTTGCTGGAACCGATTTTTTCAGCGTGACTTGACCATAATCGATCGGAAAAGGCATGAGGATCAAGCAGGTCAGTATGTTGAAGTCCAGTATGTTAGCCACTATGCCACGTCTCTCTCTCTCTCTCTCTCTCTCTCTCTCTCTCTCTCTCTCTCTCTCTCTCTCTCTCTCTCTCTCTCTCTCTCTCTTGGCTGTTTGTTTTGGTTTGCGGCATATCAACCCTTCTTGGGACATTTAATGCCGAATCAAGACATTTTGATAAACAAAGGATTCGGGCTGCACACAGTACCTGCCATTGTTTAAGTGGTCACCCAATTAAGTATTGAACAGGTTCATCGCTGCTTAACTTCAGTTATCTAGAGGAAACCGATGCTTTCAGCGTGACTTGACCGTAATCAATAACTTCAGGTCATTTTGACCAAAAATGTTTAGAATATTAAAACACAAAAAAACAAAGTGAATTGTTTCAAAATATTTTTTTAATAAATCTAGATGGATTCAATATGTTTCCATTAAAGAGGGAAGTTTTTACAGCATAACTAAAAACAATAAATAAAATAAACAAAGAATGCGCTTCGAGAATGAAGTGCCTGATCAGCTAGAGAAACTGCCGGAAATAATCAGGTTATTTGAACAGGTGTGTATTTCAGCTGTGCTGTTCTTTCTGTCGCTATAAATGAGCATTTATTGTCGTTTGATTTAAAAAAAAAAAAAGAAGATTTTTTTTATGGCGGCCATAGAAAAGAAAATGGCGTCTAACAGTTATTATACAAAACTCTTAAATATCTTAAGCAGAAAGTTTATTTTGCACGTTTATTAGAATCTACAAACGAGATATCTTTCATTTTGAATATTATTGATCATTTATGATGGGATCATCTACATATACATTAGTGTTTAATTCTTTCTCTTGCTCTTTCACTGTAGTTCTGTCTTCTCCCTTCCGCGCGCGTCTCCAAAAATTCTCTCTCTCTCTCTCTCTCTCTCCTCTCTCTCTCTCTCTCTCTCTCTCTCTCTCTCTCTCTCTCTTAATTATCGTTTCTTTCCAACTGATTTTCTCTTTCTCTTTCTTCTTCACGTACAGGTGTTATTGCAATTTAAACTTTTCATTTTTCTATAATGAGACTATGTCTCATTATTCAATTAATTTTACTTCAACACACACGCACACACACACACACACACACACTGATATATATATATATATATGTGTGTTGTGTGTGTGTGTGTGTGTATATTATTATTATTATTATTATTATTATTATTATAATTATTATACTAAAGCTGAACGAATCAATCTTTGCCTCCTAAAGGTTTTTTTACTGTTTAGTTTAATGACACGAAAATTATACTAAATTATTACTTACTTTTAGGATTGAATTAGGTTTGAAAAAACTTCTGTTTTAATTGGTTTTAATTAGTTGTAATTTGCAATTAAGTCAAAAACCAACCAATCTCTTACTTTACTCTCTGTCTATCACTTTCTTCCCCGCTATATATATCTTGACTACCTCCTCGTTATATAACGTTAGTTTCTCTGGAGAGAGAGAGAGAGAGAGAGAGAGAGAGAGAGAGAGAGAGAGAGAGAGAGAGAGAGAGAGAAAATTTTAAAATGTATTTCTATGTTAAATTTCACAACCAGCAACCCGTAGCTTAAATGAAGTCAAACATTCCCTTTCTTAGAAAGCTTACAAAATGATTTTAATGTTTCGTCCGGTCGTATTTTTTATTAGCCTTGCTATCTCCCTTTTCCCGAATCTCAATTATCTATCTAGAGCTGAATGGGTGACCCAACGGTTCACATTTTGACTAGTATATATATATATATATATATATATGCGTGTGTAGGGGGTAGTATATAGTCACTAACCAAGTGAGCTAGTGATGTACCAATCTTCTTTTTAGGGGGGGGGGATATTAGTCTTAAAACACGTTTCAACAGCAAACGCACGGTAAACACCGGTCCAAGTTATGTTCTTAACTGATCGTATTTAAAAAACAAAAAAACAAAAAGAAGATATAAGCAAGATGGAGCTACCATTACCACTTGCCTAAGTTCACTTGTACCACACAGGTGACAATTTAAAATGTGGGAGGTATTTTTACCGCACCCTAAAAAAAAAGAAAAAAAAGAAAGAAACCTAAAGTAATTCACATGCTGGAAATGTTTAAAAAATATAAAAGAATTTACCTTTTAATTTTGAATTTTTTTCATTTATTCTTTAGTTAATCATCATCATTATCAAGTCGTGCTGATAGCACGGATTCCCTGAACTCTCTCTCTCTCTCTCTCTCTCTCTCTCTCTCTCTCTCTCTCTCTCTCTCTCTCTCTCTCTCTATTTACTTTAGACTGCAGCTAATGTCTACACAAAGTTGATGAATATGATTCGTCAACATTGGAGTGTCCATGTGTAGGAGTCTACTGAAGAACGTCACTTATAAGTTCGTCCATGCTTCTCCAGCAATGTCCAGCATCTCATGTTCGTCTTACTTGGATAGCTCTGTACGGACACTGGATACAGACTAGAAAATCTGCCAATAGCGAAGCCCGATAGGGAGTGGGGAGAGAAAGATATATTAAAGAAATGGATACAATAGAAACCTACTCGAGATTCACCATAAGGATCTTCAGGGTTAAATCCACTGAATTAATCGAGGTACAGATTAATTGCAGCCGATTACACGTGTGTTCATTGAATAAGATGTTACGTTAAATTTGCTCTACTTTGTATCGCGGACTTAACCCCTGGATTCTGTGCACCTCCAACGATCGTGCCCATATTCACCGGTAAGCCACCTTATATATATATATATATATATATATATATATATATATATATATAGAGAGAGAGAGAGAGAGAGAGAGAGAGAGTGTGTGTATGTGTGTGAGTGTGTGTGTAAGTTTGTTGGGAAAGAATGAAATTAAAAAAGAAAGCAATATAATGGAAGAAAGAAAGAAAAAGGAATACGAAGAAAAAAGAAAGAAAGATACTACAGAAGTGAAAGATAGAAAAAGCAATAATAGGAAAGAAAAAAGAAAGAAAAATTAATACCAGGAGAGAATAAGTGTTATCAGCACAACTTGATGGTGATGATGATATTTGTTTTGTTTTTTTGTTTTTTTTTTGGTTTTTTTTTTCTGTCCAAAGATAATCTTCGTATTTGAACTGCTTTTCATCACTGTCATGTTCAGGTGGGATTAACCTACGCCAGCCTGGGTTGAGCCACGGCAATTTAGTTTTAATCTATCCCGTTTGAGGTAATTTTGAGTTCGCATTCCAACAATTCCTGATGTTAATTTAATTTATTTTACCTAACTGACCCTTTTTTAATTGATTCTTTTTCCTCGCCTCTTTTCTAATGCATAAGTAACCTGTTAAGATTTTGCCCAGTCGGATGGGGCAGTAGAATACGCCGACTGCACCTCTGCAGAGGGGTAAAATTCCATCGCCAATGAAGCCATCTGTTGGCCGTGAGTGGCGACTCGTGATACTTAAGGACGGAATCCTGGTTACAGAGCAGCCCATGACATGCAACACTCCACTTTAGCCCTTACCTAGGCTAGATGAGCGGTCGGAGAGGGCCCTACGATCAATAGGCTGGTTACGTTAAGTCATAGCATCTATATTATTGCCCTGACGCTATTGCTTTATGACAAGCCACCGACCCCTTTTTATTTATATGTGCTGCGGTGGCTGAGGATCTTAGTGCCCTGGGTAGAACACTAAAGTGCCCTATTTGGGAGTTCCAATTCTGGTAATCTGGGGAGCGTGGAGTTTCCCTTTATCGCCATTACCCCCGGGTCAACTCTGACTGGAGTGGTAGTACCTGTTAGGGTCCCATCTTTGGGTTGAATTGATTTTAAAAAATAAGTTTTAACACAATATATCTAAAAAGAAATGGAGTTTGAAAAAAAAGTTACTACCCAACAAGACTGCATAAAAAAGTCTTCGGTATAAAATAACCCAACAAGGGTTGAATGCCGTAAAAAAACCAACCAACCAACCTGTTGGGATTAGTTTCTTACGCTATTTCATTACTAATAACGGAGCAATCATTAATCAGTCTTTGAATTCCGTAATATAATATTATCACTTTTACATACTTGTAAAATCCAAACCGTAAAAATTGTGACGATCGTATCAATCTTTTACACAGTATAAAAACTGTGTAGCAAAAATACATCATCATCATCGTCAAGTAAGACGAACAACTTATGCTGGACATTGTTGAAGAAGCAGGGACTAACTTAAAAACAACGTTCTCCAGTGGACTCTTACATATGGACACACCAGAATTGGCCGACCAGCAAAAAAAAAAAAACTTACATTCATCAGCTATGTGCTGACACTGCTGTAGACTAGAGGACGGCCAATAGCGATGGTCGAAAGGGAGAGAGAGAGAGAGAGAGAGAGAGAGAGAGAGAGAGAGAGAGAGAGAGAGAGAGGTCAGTCAAGGGAATCCCTATCAATATGTCTTGATGATGATGATGATGATGAGGATGGTGATGATGATAATTTTCATACTAGTGATATTATTTCCGCACCTTTTTCATTTAATGAGTAAGCGAAAAGAAAAAAAAAAAACAGGAAAAAAAACCGTCATCTCTATTTGATGAGTAAGCAAAATGACATCTTCATCCCCGTAGCGTTTATTCAGTATGCAACAGGCTATAATCACTATGTTGCGTGCTGCTTACAAGAATAAATCACAGGTAAAGAACTGAATAAACGACCATAAAGTTTTCAAATTATACATATGACAAACTGAAAATAAAATAAAAATAAAAAAACAAATAAAAAAAAAACGAAAAACAAAACAAAAACAAAAATAAAATGTGCATTTGACTCAAAAGCGTAAACTCATGTTATCAAGTGCTGTGTTTGTTGAATAATTCTTATCCGTCCTGTCCTCTGGAGCGTTAGAATATTCCGACTGCACCTCTGCAGAAGAGTAAGACTCATCCAATCAGGCTACCTGTTGACCGTGAGTGGCGATCCTGGTGGATGAGCAGTCCATGACATGCCACACTCCCCTTAGACTCTTACTTAGGCTAGACCGGTGGTCGGAGAGGCCCTTTCCGAACAATCGGCTGGTCATGTCAAGTACTGGCACCTGTATGATTGCCCCAACTCTATTCTCCTTATGGCAAGAGCCAACCCTTTTTATCATATGGGTGCTAGAAGGCGGTGGCTGAGGGTCTTCATGTCCTGACGTTAAACTCTATCTGATAATGAGGTTCAAGTTCTGGAGGTTTCGGGAATGTGGAGCACCCCTTCATCATCATTGCTCCCCGGTCCACTCTGACCCGGAGTGGTGGTGCCTGTTAGGTCCCATCTATTGGTTAAATAGAAAAATGTGGGTTTTTTTAAAAGTTAAGAATGAATTTATTTCAAAACTTTATCGGCATTAAATGACCCACTGAGGTTGATATGCCGTAAAACAAAACAAGCCAAACACCTTTCTGATTCTTATATTATGTTCATCTGGGCACCCCATGTGGTATAATGGTTATAACTAGATTTGCAGGCCATTGTTAGGGAGTTCAATTCTCATTGGGCGCCCCATCTAAGCTAAGCTTAGTAAATAACTATATGATGTTTATCTAACTTTTATTTTCTACCGCCCTGTCGGGTGGGTCTGTAGTTTACGCCGACTGTATTTCTCCAGAGAGGTAAGACTCCACCCAACAATGGGGCCACCTGTTAGCTGTCAATAGCGACCCATGATGCTTTAGGACGAGATCTTGGTAGCTGCGCAGTCTATGACATGCAACACTCCACTTTGGCCCTTACTTAGACTAGACGGGCGGTAGGAGAGGCCCACTCCGATCAATCGGCTTGTCACGTCATCCTGTATTGCTCTTATAACAAACCCCAAGCCTTTTATTAAATATCTGCTAGAAGAAGCTGAATAGGGTTATTAGCTAAGGGTTAAGATACGTTAAAAGCGCAAGATAACGGAAGTTAAGAGCCTGTCCAATACTTAAATGGGTGACCATTTAAGCATCAGTAGATACTGTAATAAGCCGGATATCAAAATGACTTGATTCAGCATTAGTAGTCGGTCGGTGGGGAGGTCTAATGTCGGTATCAGCCAGACAGCAAGGGAGTCTATCTCTTTTTCACTAACGCTAGACCAAGGAGATTATTTTAGCGTCTGAGGTGGAGTGCCACACCTCACTTTACCGCACAGATTCCTGTACTACTCATACGCTGAGTTGGCGAGGGTTGGTATCAATACCAGGAACCTTGTGATTCCTAGCTGAGCGCCCTACCGACTGAAAAAGGCTGAAAAGGATTGATATGCCGTAAAACAAAACAACGAACCAATACTATCTTCTATGCTGGGGTGAATCCTTTGGTCTTCTGGTCTTTTTGGATTGTCTCTTGGGTTTGTCTTAATCTCTGTGTCCACTTTTGTTCTTATTTGTGAATACCGAGACATGGTCTAATTTCGACGTCTTTATTATCGTCCCAAAATCCATAACCGCACGCGTAGAGGAGAGAAAATTCTCCTTCGATCGCCTAGTTTACTAAACGGCTAAAACTATGTCCTTTTCCCGCCGATTTCACTCACGTGACATCCTAAACGAATCAGAACACCTCGACCAGATCAATAAGGGGTCAAAGGCTGTCAATTAAACTACGGGTTATTTTCCATGATTTTTCTTTTAATGAATTACCAATTAACTTTGAATTCAAATATTCTTACACTTCCTTACAAAATGAATAGGCTACCTTCCTTTTTGGAACATGTTGAAGCGGCATTCTCCTTCACTTTTAACTATGAGAAAGAAAATTCTGATCTCAAGCCAGATAAAAGACCCCATTGTCGGCTGGAGCTGTAGAATACGCCGAGTGCATCCCTACAGGGAGGTAAGACCCTTACCCAACGGGGCCAACTGATGACCGTGGGTGATGACCCGTGATGCTTGAGAATCATTTCTGATTACATCATCTGGGAATACTTGAAGACTCAAGTATCTAAACATTGACGCAGACAACCGAAGAACTGAAAGATTTTTATCCATCATGAAATCACAGCAATACCAGAGACAATGACGAGGCCAGCACTACAGTACTTAATGTTACAATTTATGGGAAGTCATAAGTTGTGAACGTACCTGTAAGTTAGAATTTTAAATAAAGTTTGTTAGAATTAAAAGCGGAGGTGAGTAATTTTCCATAACCGTTGGGGATTATGATTGACATTTTAGACCACCCCAACTGACCTCCGATACAGACACGTGAGAATAAGTTTCTAGTTTAGAGCGGATGCAGCCTGGCTTTCAAGGAGTGCAGATGTGATTGTCAGCCCCGGCGTCCATCCCCCCCCCCAACCGACGGCGGAATCAGTATGGGCTAAGAGATAAAACTTGATCAAGAAACAAACAAGTTGTTGTGTTTTTTAATTAAATTATTAAAAAGCAATGTCCAGCCCAGCCTGTAAGAAAATTAAGAAGGAAAATCAACGCCCAGCTGATAGAAGTCAACCAGAGAAGATGGCGACCGAGGTAGAGTCAACAAGCAGAGTAACAAGTAAGAAAGACTAATAATAAAAAAGTAAATATATATACACATTAAATATCACCAGAGATTTGATTTATATCCGTGAAGATAATTAAAAAATAAAATTTAAATGATAATAGCATGGATTTTTTTCATTTAATATTTTAGATTGTAGACATTAACATTTCTTTTCAGGGTAGCTGGATCAATGCAAGGTCTATTTTTTTACATAGGGATTTAAATGGGGCATCCCACGAGGATTCAACTCAGGATTCAGTAATAATGGATCTGCGGGAATAACTTTTTAAAAATTCCCCTCTACCCAGGTGATGCCGGGTAGCCGCTGCTAGTCTAATCTGTCTGTCTGTCTCTCCCTCTCTCTGTGTCTGTGTCTGTGTCTGTGTCTGTCTGTCTCTGTCTCCCCTCTCTCTCTCTCTCTCTCTCTCTCTCTGTGTCTGTCTGTCTGTGTATTATACTGAGATAACAAAAAATATACCAGAATTCTGTTTCTCTGTCTCTGTCTCTCTGTCTCTCACTCATTCTCCCCCTCCCTCTGTATGTCTGTCTATCTCTCTCTTCTCTCGGTTGCTCTCTCTCACTCACTCTCTCTCTCTCTCTCTCTCTCTCTCTCTCTCTCTCTCTCTCTCCTCTCTCTCTCTCTGTATTATAGTGAGATAACAAGAAATATAGCAGAACTCTCTGTCTGTCTGTCTGTATGTCTGTCCCTCTCTATCTTTCTCTGGGTCACTCGCTCTCTCTCTGTATCATACTAAGATAACAAGAAATATAGCAGAACTCTGTCTGTCTGTCTGTCTGTCTGTCGTGTGTGTGTGTATTATACTGAGATAAAAAAGAAATAGCAGAACTCTGTTTCTCTGTCTCATTCTACCTCTCTGTCTCTGTATCTGTCTGTCTGTCTCTCTCTCTCTCTGTCTGTCTGCCTGTCTGTCTGTCTGTCTCTCTCTTTCTCTATTATATACCCGAGATAACTCTCTCTATTGTATACCCGAGAACTCCTCCATTATAACCCACATCATGTTTGGAGTATATAACATTAAGGGGACAAGCATTTCGATGATATAATCTTCAAAACAAAGTGAAGATAATAACAAAAAGAAATGGCAAATAGTGCTGTTTCTAATGGTAAAATTAAACATGTTAAATAAGGTCTATGTTGTGGAGGCGTAATAATGTATTGGTTACCATTGTAGGAAATGGACACCGTGAGACGAGTCTAAATCCTAAACGAGGCTGTTTGCATTTCACATAACGCTAATACTATTGGGAAAAGGTATGAATCCAACTATTCTTCCTCCAGCTATGGTAAATAGTAAAGCAGACTGGGCCATTTAACCATGATTAGACAATCAGTTTAGAGAATGTAAACTCTGAATTCAAACCCTGCTTAAGAAATTGACCTTGTGTCACATCCTACTCGTACGGAGGGGTTGATAAGTATGTATGTTATCTGTTTTATTTGCGTTCAAAATGTGATAGATTATTCTACGAAAAAAAGTATTGTAGAGAAACGAAAGTTGGTTGAATATAGTCTCCTCATATAAAATGAATGTGAGAACAATTCACTTAACAGAATAGAATACAACATAAGAATGAGTGATAAGAATATATATATATATTATATATATATATATATATATATATATATATATATATATATCAGCTTACCACTTTACCGCACAGATCAGATTACTCATCTGTGTTACTTATACGCTGAGTTGGCGGGTACCGGTTATTGTTAACAGGAACCTTGAGATTTCTTGCGGATGCCAC